>CM076611.1:42018945-42333167 GCA_038502775.1 Hippodamia convergens | reverse complement strand
CATGTAGGTGTTACGAAATATGCTTCTCTTCACACAAGGTCCTTCAAAATTCGATGAAATATCGAGACATACAAAAACGGTTGAAAATGCATTTTTTCAAATAGGATGCCATGTGTATTGCAAGATTTACTGAAAGGAAATTGAATTTCCTTCTAAATGAAAAATCATATGACTATACCTTGATTGTAATATTTTGCGTTGAACTGAAATGTTATAGCTGCTCACGTGTGAACTCGTTCATCGGGAAACATTTCATTGAACCTTCCGCATGTTCTTGCTGTTATTAGGTCATATTGCCCATGGTGAATGAACAAATTCACCAAAATTTCATTTGAATGGGTATTTATTTCCATTTCACTCATTAGTTTTCTCATACTATGAAGAATGAACGAATGTATTATTATCAACATTCTAATCGTCAAATCTGCATGTCAGTTTTCATCATGTTATGGAATTTCATTGCTATCTACGATGAATACCTTTTTAGACGTTTTGAGATGTACGTGCATCAGAGATTAAAATTTTTTTTGGCTAGAACCGCCGAATCTTTCCAAGAATGAACATTATTAGAATTAATTTATTATTTGGTAGTTTTTAGGTCATAATCATTATCAGCAAATCATAGCAATCCGCTGAAGTATGTATTAACTGCTCATTTTAAGCTTGTTTTGGTTAGCAGTATCTGCAGGTTCACAACAATAAAACGCGCAACTATAAAATTTCAGTTCAACGCAGAATCTTACAATCTTGGTATAAGATATAATATATCATTTTCAGTAATTTTCAAAATTACATGGCATTCCATTGAAAAAATGCACTTCCAACCGTTTTTGTATGTCTCGAAAATCCTTCGAATTTTGAATGACTCTGTATAATGAGAAACGTATTTCGTAACACTTGCATAGGATTTTGGCATTTTGCATACAAAATTTCAGCTTCCTAACATTTATAGTATGGAAGTTATGGATGTTTAACCAAAGCTATCTTTTGCACAAAAAAAAAATCATTCAACTACTCATAAACTGTTGAAGATAATAATTATGGGAAAGTGAGAGCAAAATAATCGTGTTACTACGATGAATAGAAAAATTCAATAATATAAAGGGTGAGCCATTTGGAATAACGGGGTGGTTACCACTTTTTGACACAAGCGGCAACACAGCAGCACTGAAAACATTTTAGATCGATAGAGCATCTGTTCTTGTTTAAGAAACCAAATTTTCAATGATTTCTTGCTTTCCGTCCTCCGTAAACTTATAACGTACCATCGAATGTGGATCACCCTGTATAAAGATCAGTTTATTGAATCGATGAACAAGATATATTCTTTTCATTTCCTAAAAATGAAGGGGTACAAAGGAATAGCTACAAGTTCAGGTGTAGCTTGAGCATCAATCACGCTGCTTGATCTGTTGATGAAAACAAATATGTAGTCCTCCTCCTCACCATGATTTCCTGAAAAATTCTCCCTTTGAGAAGAGGAAAATTGAATTGGACGTGGTTAATCATTATCCAACTGAAGAATACAGTGCAACTCATATACCACATTTCGTGAATACTTTTTCAAATTGCAGGAATTTTATTTTTCTAAGATAGTTGGAGGAGTTCGTTTCGGAGCTATTCAATTGATGACAACGTTTTTTTTTTTAGAAAAACCGAAAATTTTATCGAAAAAGCTCAATATAGAATATATAATGGGTGAGGTCGAAAGAATGTTTGGGTTCAACTGCTTTCTCGAGTGAAAACCAAGATTATGCAAATCCCCGGATTACCAAGTTACGGCCGGCATTATTCAAACATCGTTCGGTCTGGCTATTACCCGCAACCCCCACATGCTCGCGGTGCTCCGTGTCCATCATCTCGTGATTAATTAGTGTTAATTTGATGTAATCCCTGCGATGCCATTACCCAGACCCTGGAACGGCCATTAGATCAATCTCGGTCAACAAGGACCGGACAATGCGGACGATTCATCATAAAAATCTCGACCCAACATTATAATTCACTCTCCGCATACATTAAGGTTACATTAGCCGCGACCGCCGCGTCGTGCGGAATCGATGCCGGTAGACCGGATCGGCCGGAAGTGATTTATTAATGATGAAATCCAGTAGAGATAGTTTTGGCCGGTGCCTTCGATGTTGATCATCATTTTGATCACGTGATCGTAAACCATTCTTACAAAAATTGTTTTCTGAATATTTTACGGAATACTCTGTATATGCTTTTTCAACCCTTATCTCCTATCGTTGTGGTCAAATTCGACCCCTGTCGTCATTATTCTAGCCTTCCCTCATAAACGTATCGCTCTCGAACCTTTTTTTTCTAGGTATCTCAGTAGTCATTCTGATTATGCGGAAAGTAGTTGTATCCTATTTACTATTTCAAGAATTTTCGACCCCACGATGCTGATAAAAATATAATGTTTAATGGCCTTCAGGTTAATCTATTTTTAATAATTCGTCAAGTTCAAGGATGAAGGAAATCAATCAGATGAAAATTCTGCCGACTATTCGATTGTATTTTAATCATTTTTGGGGATATCATCGGTTGACTCCTATTGTCTACTCGAGAAACACGTGAAACAGTGCCAGTTTATAAAACAGGTACGACGAAACACAAAGAGTGGAGACATGAGGGAAATTCCCACATCTTTGCACTCTTTCTGAATATAACTTATTATTTAAAATTTGAAGATGCCTCAACAGAAAAAAAATCTTGAAAAATTCTGGTATGTGTATTTTCTGAAAATCATCGATCCATGGTTGATAAACACTGCTAAAAGCTTACTCACCTACAAAAAATTCGGAATATTCAACATTATATTTTTGTAATAAAAAAACAATAACAATTAATTGAAATGATAATAAAAAACAACATGATGGACGCCCACATCACATTTGTGGCATGTGAAATTTTTCTTTATGTGTCATACCGCGCTTCTTCGCTGATTGAAATTTATTCCATTAGCATAAGTATTAGATGATCCATCCTGTTGGATATTGGATAATTCATAATGACTTCTGGACGGGACTCTGTTTCTTTGTTTTACTATAGATTTCCAGTATTTCACAGCAATTGATTGTCAGAATTTGGATAAATCCAGTTTTACACCAGTGCATTTTTCACAGCCATGTCCAGGAATTGGCAAATAAATGGAAGTACTCCTTATGGACACTCGATATTTACTCATGTTCTCATAAGCTCTTTCAACACCTAACATATTTTCATTATATAATTTCTTGAGTCCTTTTTGGCGGATGTGCAGATGAGATATTTTTTATGTGTCGCAGCCATCGTTTGCATTTTCAGAAAAAAAAATTGAAAAACTTTCAGAACCAAAATAATCGCTATCCAATTTTTTCATTAACAGCCAATGTTAACCCCTTTCGTCAATAATAGTTATTTCTAATGAAGGAAACATAAATCACTAAGGTAGTCTATAATCCTATATTCCTTACAAAAATTGAATTTCTGAAGACCAGTTTAACAAATATTCACTATTCTCCTAGAAATATTCAAATGGAAATGAAATTGAGATAACTTCACGTTGTTTTAGATATCTGTCATCATATACCAACAGTTTTATCTATTCCGTATCCATATTGAAATATCAGAAAGCAATTTCTGATGTCGTTCAAGGACGGTAGGGTTGAATGATATCTTCTTTCGATACTTCGGCCTTGAAATGAAGCAATCTTCTTGAAAAAGGATCTATACCTATTATTTGTATAGTATCATATAAAAGTCGCCATGCCTCATCCCTATGATAAAGAATTATAATCAACTGCTGTTAACCTGTTCAAACTATATCATAGAAGGATATACTCAGTCACCCAAGAATACCGTTTGTTAGAACATTTCCAATCACAATGGGAGGAACAAGTACTCAAAACACTTGTAGATAGAGCCCGATGTTTATGAGAGCCAGACTTTCTAGGGGAAGTTTGGCCAAATGATCAGAACTATAAGAGACAGTGTCGACCTATTTTCTCAAGCCGATATTCATTGAATACCAGGCACTTTCGAAACGTGATTTAACAAAATGCTACAAGGACATTGTTTCATTCAAGCAAGTTTCTCCGATTTAAGGCCACTGCTAAAATCTCATTGAGTGAAAGAGGATGTACAGAGTTCTTTTTAGCATGTGATTGGAGATGTGGAACTTCATTTTGACGCAATTGGATGTCACTGCTTTGTAATTGCTACTCAGTACATCACACCAAATTGCTTCAAATATCGAAAATATCGCTCCTTCGTCACTCGTTTTCGAATTTCGCATTCGTGTTGGAATAGTAGCTCATTCTGCAAGTTGTTTAATAATATACTATTATTGATTTTATCGAAAATTATCAAGTGGATCCTTTCTTTGAAAATCGGTAGGATTTTCCGTAGAAAATTTTCGAATAATTTCAATATGAACTGTCGTAAACGTAACGAAGCCATTCTCTCACATCAATTAAGATTGCGTTGCATTTTCTCACCGATTTTTGGCATCATGCTACAAACTTTCATTCGCTACTTTTTCATTTAATGCTCCCAAGAAACAAAAACTTCGAATCGAATCGAGGTTCCAATTTCTGGAAGGCAACCCAACAAACACGAAAATGTCATTGTTTGCATAAACAGTAGAATCCGTTCATTATGACGCCGGCTATACTGACCACTTGCTCATCATGAAGCAAATGCAGTGTTTAGTATGGTTTCATTCAAAACTCCTTACAATTTACCATATTCGTTAGCTATCGGTTGCAGCTTTTTTAAGTGTTTCTGGGTTGGCGACATTGTAAGATTAATCATAATGACATTCATAGTAGTTGTCAATTGTCATTATTTATTTACTTTTTTCAAAATTTGAATTTTGAAATGTTTCTAATCATCTATATTAAACGGACATTTTTCAAAATATTTCATCAATCTAGTTAGGTTTCTCCCTGTATATACTACAATCATTTAAAACAGATATCAATAATTTTTATTGATAAAACAAATACCTACATACATTTTTTAATAAAATGGATACTAGAAGGCTGTAAGTAAATCTTGTGTATATTCAACATGTCCAAGAGTACAATATTAGGATCATGATTTTTCTCTTTTAGCAACCAACATGGTGGAGGTGGCTGGAGCACTGTCAAAGTCGTAGCTCTACCGAAGATTCCAAATTAAAATTTCATAGGTTTGTTTGAGTTTCATAGGTTCCCAAAAAATAAAATACTTGCTAAGAAATGGTAACCTTCTTTAGGAATGGAGCAAGATGCTCATTCATTAATTTCTAGAGGAAGGGAATATGCGGTTTACATTTCACATTCCAAAATGAAATGAAGAGAAACTAACGTTCCTACATGATCCCTGAGGAAACCAATGATTTCTAGTGAGCACTGAATTTTCATTTACATCTGTCCACTCATTAACATTATGTTTTTTAGCAGGTCAAAGCGAAAGCATTTCGAAGATGATAATATAAATGTGGTTACGATGGAATATGAAACACAGGATGTGGATTTTTCAAAATAGAAACATTACAGTCAGAATTATTTTTTTTCATCGAAGAATTTTAGCAGTTTCTTTGTATACCCCACCCTTTTTAATGCGATGAGGCTTGATACGATACGAGACATACGCGTGCCGATATACTTTTTGGTATAATCCAGATCCTTGAAGAGATTATTGGTGTTTTGTGAACAAAATGACATCCATTGAAGTCATGTCTAAGTTGTACAATGGTGTGAGAAGCTTTTATTTCAAGTCAAAAAAAAAAAAAACAAATGCAAACTAAAATTTCAGTTTTTTTTTCTGAAAATGAGAAAGTTCTTTATATTTATTTTTTTTGTAAGAGAAGCTATTTTTCACATTTTTCCAATAAAGCGAAAACTGAATTTGTCGTTTTCTTAAACTGAATCCAAGAAAAATACCATCTATTTTGCTGAAATTCTGCTTTATGCGACTTCCGGTTATTATGACGTATTTTTCATTTCCCCTCGATGTCATTATAAGCGGATTCTACTGTATATACATGTTCACGTTACAGCATTTGCGGAGCTATAAATGACGACTCTGGATTGAACGCTGCAACAGAGCGGTCGGTAACTCCACAGTCAAGTTAAAATATAAGACCGAGAATCTTCTGAAGATGCCTACCGCAGATGGAGGCAAAACGGTTTGGTCCTGATAGAACAAGGCCAATAAGCTCAGGAGCTTGTAATGTCATCATATCTGTTCGTGAAAACCTCAATCTATTCATTGAATGAAAATTTGTTAAATGAATTTTTTCCTGTTGAAAACTTTCGGGTTGAAAATTCTGGAAATTAAATATTAAAAATATTTCCTCATAGTGTAAAACAGGATATGTTAAAGCAGTCGCACTCGGATTTATAGAATTCATCATTGTCCCTTCGCCAGCAAATCCGACGATCTATGGTGTACATTACCGGGGGAGAACTAGAAAACCAGCGGAATTATAGGAGTCGTGTCGGACATAGATCTCGGGCTCGCAAGAGATAATTCCGATATCGGCGACAGCGAAATCCGAAGATATTTACGCCGCCTTTTCAAGGTGGAAAATCGGCCGGTTCCCCGACGACTCTGGGAGATTAAGACGGCGATTTCTCGCGGAAATACATCTCCGCGACATCCCTTACACCGAAAGTACATTTGCCGGTATACGCGATCCGGGCGGCAATAATACTGCCAGCAATCGCCGCTGATGTGCCTGCGCCACATGATTTAAGATTACGCGGCCTTGGGGTGTGGGCAGATTAACATTCCGGCACGTTCCGGCTCTTCGGATCCGGTCCCGGTAATTTCGAAAATTTATCGCTGGAAATCGCGGAAAATTCTGGGTAGATATTTAGCGCCCGTCGGTCGTCCTGCCTCCTGCGGATTCCTTCTGAATCCTGCGGGATTATTGGGGGTTTCTAGGTGCGTGCGGGATTTATGACCTAAAGGGCAGCGGTGTAAAATTTCTAGATTAGATACAACTTCAGTTATCTTTGATTTCCGTCGACTTAATAGCTCTCTTATTTCTATCAATGTATTTTGGAAATAATCTGCATTTTTTTCCTTTTTTTGGGTTTTTACCCCAAGGCATGAAACAAAAACAATTAAGGGATTTGTTTATAGAGATTATTACAACCTTGATTTTTACATTGTATTTTGGCAGAAGGTGTGACTGTTATGAAAATTGCCAGATCGCAGAATTTGAATTTGAATTTTGAAATAATTCATAAATACGCATTGAACTCGTGAATCATGTCCTATGCAGAACACAGTCGTTTGCTCCTCACCTGAAGAGATTTTTAATAATAATTGTAAAAAGTTCAATAAGAACGCTATGTTGGTTGATTAGTTTATTGTCTTTCGTCGACTGACTGCGCTACACAATAATTCGCTGTTTCCTATTGTACACATGTTGAATGCGCAATATACAGTCGTTCCAATAATATAGGTATAGTGATTGATTTATAGATGCCCGACGAAATGGAAATAATGTTACGAATAAATTAATACCTCAAAATCCAAATCCTTGTATGAAGAAAACATACAAAAACCTCATGATGTGATCTGAACAGAATTGGGTTACTATAATTCATGAAAATGTTTTGTTCCACCTATGGAGAACTGAGCAATGTGACGCAGTATGCTCAATATAAAATAGAGCATCGATATTCCTATATGTGTAATATTGCAATGTTCATCAACAACTTTTTTCAAAGAATACAAACCGAATGAATCAAAAGTTCTCGATTTCGAACAAATTGACAATTTCTTCAAGGGAGTATCAAATGATAAGTACTAACTAATATACCACTATAATCTTGTTCAATGTACGCTTGATATAACCACTTTCAGGTAGTATTGATCATGGGATATTATGCTTAAGCATGCAGAAGGAAAGAGCTCTGCAATATGAAGGTTCAAGTCATAGAATTCAAGAATTTTTGTATTTTGGTCACCATACCAAATACAAAAATTCATACTCTCAGGAAATTTATCATTTGAGACCTATTCGGGATGAAACTTCTTAGAGAATACTACAAACTGAGACCATTATATACAGATCATGATCGTTTCTTCATTCATTTTGGATCTGAAAAAAGCATTGTGAAACCTATAGGCATAAATTAAAAAGGTGAAATGTCCAAAGAAATTTTAATCTTGCCTGCACCATAGTAGCTGAGCTTCCCGTCTAGCAAAAAGTCTGGAAGATTTCATGAGATTGAAGAGGCATGGAGGATGAAAAAGTTCAACAGTTGCTGATGGATTTACTTCGACAATAAATAATAAACTGCTCCACATGAGTTAGGGATATTGACTTAAATTGCAAAAAAATAGAGTTCAAATGACATTTCGTGATGAAATTTTTTATTTATATGATTTCAAGTTGCAGGAAATAAAATTAGCCTGCAGCGTATACAGGGTGCTTAAGAAAAATCGAGTAAAATAACGAAATTTTATTCCCAGAGAATTCAAGCATTTCAAGACTATTAATACAGTGTATAGCCTCCACGGGCACCAATAATAGCTTGACATCTCCTTTGCATACTACACACGGGGTTGTTGAACATTTCTTGAAGAATTGGGTTCCATGAACGGGGCAGAAGCTCTCTCAGATCATTAAAGGATTCTGGGGTAGGTTGAATGATCTGTGCGCCCGTTGAAACATATCCCGGTCCATACCATAACACTACCCTCTCGGAATGGATGAACTTCTTGGACAATGTGACTATTACGGGGTATGCGTGGGATTGTCTATGGACAATCCCACGAAGAATAAGGCTATGGCCTTATTCTTCGAAAATCTGAAAATCGTCCATATCTGGATTCATCAGTGAAAAGGACACTACGCCATTGATCGTTCCAAATGATATGTTGCCTAGCCTATTCCAGTATTTGACGCTTATGGTCACGTGTTAATGAACTCTCTCTTAATGGACGTCTAGAACCTAGATTCACCTCTCTCAACGTAGTCTGATGGTTTCGATGGAAACTTGGACCCCATCTGCATTATGAAAAGTATTCCGTAGCATTCTACACGTAGATGTAGGCTTTCTTCTCGCTGAAACAGTGATGAAATGATCCTGAGCAGGTGTTGTTTTTCGTCGCCCACCAAGCCTTGATCTTTCCAACACGGAACCTGTCTCCCTGAACCTATTCCAAAGTCGAGATATCACACTTTGGCTATCTTGGAGCCTTTCCGCTACAACAACCTGAGTTAGGCCATCCTGTAGCATTCCGATAGCCCTATTAGCCCCAGTGTTTGTTAATTTACGTCTTGGCATTTTCAGAAAACTCGTTTCAAATCGAAGCCGTTGATAAACTGACTCCATTTCAAAATAAGAACGTTCATTAAGCATATGCAAAGAACCACACTTCAGAAAAAAGGCGACCAGATTAACGAAATGTCTCATACTGATTTTTATTGGATCGATCATCGATTCAAGTAATTATTGAGTTTTTGATGATTTTTACAGCGATTTTGTCGAAGATTACATACTTTTCAAATCTAATGAATACGATATCCCTAACTCTTGTGGAGCAGTATATTTCAGAATTCTCAATTGGAACATAGGTAATCAATTTTCCCTCCCAATATCAAATGCATGATAATATGCATGACCAGCCTCCGACTTCCTTAGCATGATTCAATCAAGTACTTACTCTCGAACTACAATTTTCAAAAAATACTGGCTCATTGAAAGTTTGAAAGACATCAAAACTCAAAGGTATTGTCAGTAATTCAATTTCTATTTCGAATTTGAAATACGAATATTGCATATTTATAGTTCTAAATTCTTCTGGAATAAAATTTCAAAATGAAATTGAACCTGTAATGTCATCATAGAGAATATAAAACTTATATACATGCAGCTGAAATTATTTACCTTCTAAAGATACCTACTTGTTACATTTCTCTTGATTTTGCATCATTAATTAAGCAGCAGAAGATGTAGATATATTATGTTATTATTTGTACTATGTGTATTCATATTTGGATCTTGAAAAAATTCCCTTCAGTCCTGAAAAATGTTTTGTATATATAAATCATTTCACTATCAGAATTATTTTATATTGAATATTTCCTTTTCTCAAAAAACTGCATGTGAATAGAGTTCACTTTTTGTAGAAAGCGAAAGAGCCCTGTGATAATTGCACAGTTCATTTCCATAACAATCATTGTACGTCAGATTGACAAGCAGTGCTGAAATGATGATTAATTAAAAATGTTTCTTCTTTTTTGAGTTGAGAATAGCTATTGATAGCAATCTTTGAATTAATATATAAACAATGTCAGTTTGGCAAGTTAACAGTTCATTTTACATTCCAGCGTGTTGTCTTTGAAAAACTGCATTCGGTCATTTTCATTTTCTGAGAAAGAGCCCGACACCTCATGCAGTTTTCACACAACACGCTGTTATGGAAAATTATCGGTTATTTTGATGCACTTGTGCAATTACTTACTACAATTGATGTGTGTTAATGTTGACACACACTAACCGTAAAATATAACTGAAAACATTCATGTAAATTATTATTATTTATTATTATAACAATGATGAGAGTTTAGGCAGTGCCTATAAACTCAATGAACAAAATATATATAAACACAAAAAAATCCAAAGGGTAATAAAGAAAAATAAAAGTAGTAGAAGTGCTTAAAACAAGTAAAAGATCGACAAAAATCCACCAAGTGGAAAGTAACTCCACTCATCCACGTAGACGCCAACTGTCATAACTGTTTTTGAATGAATTCACCGACACTGACTCAACCACAACAGAAGGCAAAGCATTCCACACACCGAATACGCGGTTCGTCAAAAAGTGTTGTCTTTGCACTGTCTTGAAGTCCTCCTTGCGGAGCTTAAAAGCATGACCACGCAAACGGCTGTCGGTATTCAATGTGAACAAGTTGCGCAGACTAACACCAAACATATCCTTCAGAGCTCTGAAAGTTATTATAAGGTCGCCACGTGTCCTGCGGTCCACAAAAGAAGGTAGGTTCATTATGGAAAGTCTTTCACTATATGACGGGCGTGAGATGCCGTATGGTAAACGCGTTGCACGACGCTGAAGACCTTCCAGTAAAGATAAATCGCGGCACAACGTCGGATGCCAAACAGGGCCAGCGAACTCTATGATAGGCCGCACATAGTTTCGATATAGAGCCGCGCACGTTAGGGGGTCACACCTGCCAAATGCTTTCTGAATCAGAAATAAGGATCTCTTGGCCTTGCCTACCGCATGGAGAATATGATCGGACCAACTCAGATTATCCGTGATTATAACACCCAAGTCACAATGGCTGCTGGATACAGGGATGACACATCCATTGAGAAAATACCTCCGGCGCGGATTGCGGGCACCCATGTGAAGAACGACGCACTTCTCACCGTTGAGCGGCAGCTGCCAGTCCTTACACCACCGTGAAATGGAGTCGAGGTCATCTTGTAAACTAGAGGAGGCACCGACGGGGCTAAATATCTTGGTGTCATCAGCGAACTGCGAACAGTGGGATCTGACCTGTCTTGGCAAGTCAGAAACGAAAAGAAGAAACAGAACCGGGCCTAATACCGAGCCCTGAGGTACTCCACTCAAAACGGCTCTCGGCGAAGAGAGAACATCTCCAACACGAACCTGGAAGGAGCGATTCGAAAGAAATGCCTCTATCCACGAGAGGAGACGGCCACGAATCCCAACATGATCAAGCTTGAAGATGAGACGTCTATGAGGCACACGGTCAAAGGCTCGAGAGAAGTCAAGGTAGATGACATCAACCGGGTTACCTTTATCAAGGGACGACGACCAGGAGTTGACGCATTCAAGGAGGTTTGTGATGACAGAGCGCCCCGGGAGAAAGCCATGTTGACAATCAGGAATTATGCCTTGAGCAAGCGAGAAGTGGATAACTTCATCCAGAATGATCCTTTCAAAGACCTTCGCAATGACCGGGACTAAGCTGATGGGGCGGTAGTTGTCGGCACAACGCTTATCTCCCTTTTTGAAAATAGGCGTAACACGTGCACTTCGCCAAGAAGAAGGGAGGAAAGAAGTCTCGAATGAGCGGTTGAAGATTATTGAAAGGGGGAGCGCCAGGGAACGGGCACACTCCTTGAGCAGTTTTGCAGAAAATCCGTCAGTACCAGGAGCAGACTGTATATTCAAGGTAGAAAGCTTGGCCCTCACGATAGACGGAGAGAATGTTACGTCTCTGAGTTCGGCGGATATACGGGGCGAAATTATTGCGGGAGGCTGACCAGATTCTAGTGTGAATGATTCCGAAAAAGAATCGGCCAAAACGTTTGCAGACTCTTCTGGACCTGAGCATAGTCTATTGTTCCGACCACAGACCAATGGAGTATCAACCTTGGTGTTTAATGTAGACCTGATGTATTTGAAGAAACTCTTACGATCACTAGACCGTGTTAGCTTAAGTTCGTAGTTCTTTTTTGCTATAGTAATTACGGAGGAAAGGTAATTCGAGAAACTTCTATGGGCATCATAGTCTCTTTGATCTTTACGACGAATATAGCGCTGCCACAAGGATTTTTTATGACGAATTAGCCGGAGGATATTTGAGTTGATCCACGGTTTAGTCGGAATGAAGGTGATGTTTCTTCTCGATGTACAATTGTCGATAAGCTCATGCAATTTTCCAGAGAAAATGTTCCACATGCGTTCCACGTCAGCTTCCGGCTGCAGGAGGGATACCCAGTCAATTACTTCTACTAAATTATCAAGCTGACGGTAGTTAGTTGTTTTCATAGTTTTCAAGATTTTCTCATTAGTAGAAGGAAAAATGAGCTGCAACTTAGAAGAAAGGATAATATGGTCTGATTTACCCAGAGGTGGATGTTGATCAATGCTCGAAACAATGTCAGGATCGTTGACCAGTAACAAATCAAGAAGTGAAGGAGATTGTAGGTTGCGATAGCGGGTCGGAAACTCAACTAATTGAGTGAAATTGTTTTCGCGAATGGTGTCAACAATAATAGCGGAGGCGGTGTTATAAACTTTTGACGATAAAGGCCAATCTACTTCGGGCATGTTGAAGTCACCTGCTATGTATAGACTTCGCTTGCTCACAGAAAGTAAAAGTAAATTCTTATGCAATAAGAACCATTGACGAAATTTTTCCTTATATTTTATGATAACAAGTGCTCCCCGTTCCTGTTAAAGCTGAGAAAGGACCATTCTTCGTTCGTTCATTTCATCCAAAATAATAGAATATTTCTTCCTGAGCCATTCTGGTGATTCATTATCGGAGATAATAAATTGAAAATTTTCTTCGTGCTACAACCTGCTTCGAACGCGATGACCAGCATTCCCTGACACCCCATCAACTTCTCGAATTAAAAGACTCGTCTCACGACTGCAGCAATAAATCTCCATGAAACTGACTTCGTTAAAATTCTGGATCGACCCTTCTGGACCGGTTTCTTCTTCGCAGAGCCGTTAAAAATTTTTCCGTCAGTCGGTACGTGTTTCCTGCAGCAACGAGCAAATTGAGATGGCCGCGTTACTTTTGCAACAATGATGAATTGAGATCGAGGGGTTAAGATAGGGGTTTCGAACCCCCGAGTGATGGATGGAGGTAAACTGGGATTGTCGTAGAAGACGAAGACGTTCGCGTGACTTTGCGAGGTTGTTTGTATCGCTTTCGAGGCAACTTTGGAACTGTTTAGAGTTTTGGGTTTTATTGTTGTTCTAAGAGCGCGTTGTGCCGCTCCTGCTGTTTGTACTTTGTTAAATTCTGTATGGAACAAGATCGCTTTTTACCACTGTTCCTGGAATATTTTTGTTGTTGTATGATCGAGCTGTATTGCTTCGTTCGTCTTGTACAACATCATACAAGAATACAGGATGTTTATGCACTGAGAAAAATTATTATAAATATTGAATTTTCGGATTTCCTAACCCAATATCATCATCAATTCATATCAGGTATTTTAATTCCACAAATTATTGATAATATACTCGAACTCGTGGTTTTAGTTTATGTTGCCTTCATTTTTGTACTTTTTCATTTGCCTTTTCTCTGACTTGTCCTTCACAAATTTATATTTTTCGAACAGAATGCAACAAAATGTATTTATTTATTATACATGGTGCAAGGGCGGACCTTCACAAATGTATATTTGTCGAACAGAATGCAATAAAATGTATTCATTTATTAAACTTGGTGCAAGGGCGGATTTACGGACGGGAGGGGGGTGTAATGGGGGTAATTGCCTTCCCATGAGGACCGAAAACCTGAAGAAAATGTACGCAACGTGATGCACATAATTCGTAATGTCTCAGGTATTGCCAATATATTAGCAACGATAACCTTCTGAATATGTGGTAAGCAAATACTTGTCAAGCACAAATGGAACCCAAAAAAACGAAAGGTTCTCAATGGTTATTACCCCCCCCAACGACAAAAAAAATATTTCCGCCTTTGATGTGTCAATAGAATATGAAAACATGATGGTGTTTGTCTACTGTTCTAGTTATCGACGTTTTTTTAGAGTTGAAATCTTTCGGATTGACATAATTTGACTCACAAGTGTTTCCAGTCTAACTGGAAATGAAAAATTTTTTTATTTTCAAATGGCACACTATGTATATTTTCTCATATTTTTATTGTACATGTTGTACCAAATTGCTTGATTTTGACTGTTAGTACCCAGCTGAGGTAAGTGCAACGGGAACACCATACAGTTCTGGGTATGATAAAATGAGGAAAGGGAAAAACCTCAGCAGAAAAAAACTCGCCCTTAAAAAAAATTTACTAAAAAAATATAAGGATTTTGAAGAACATGAACGTGATTGAAACATCTTCATGTAATACTTGTATGGACAAAGGAGCACATATTTTGAAATTGGAAGAGTCATCCGGGCTTATTGGCAGTGGTCCATCAGAAATTATGTCACCTAACGTTTCGCCTACAACTGCGGTAGACATCTTCAGGGGATTCTTGGTCAGAGGTTGTACCTCAAACGCTGAATTCGTGACACTGAGAAAAAACAACTACGAAAACAATAAATTTTAACTCGAATCTCCTTTGGGATGAGTGTCTACGAAAGTATATGGCAGTAATAAATGTGAAAAAAACAAACCAGGAAAATTTTAACAAACATGTTTGATGTAGTACTATTTCCTCGTTTATTCATATTGATCACATTTTTGGCATAGTGTTCTGACTGAACATTGATTGTTGCAAACAATTTTTTCACATTCAGCTCATGAATCGAAATGTTTACTAAAGTTTTATTGACATAAAAACACATAGCTTCGTTTTGGTGTCTGATAGAATCGTCGGTTGGTTCCACTGACTTATTGACGTTAATGGTATGGCAGGGTCAAATTTGACCCCAAGCCTGCTGTCACGGTTTTATGACAGACGTTAACATAAAAATTACTAGCGTATATTAGTCATATTAATACACTAGGAGAATAGCTGGAAGGGGGAGGAATTAGAATCTCTCCATATCTGGCTATGGTACAATTTGATTTGCGTAGGGTCAATTTTGACCCTGCCATACCAGCCAGACATTTTGCCGCCTCGGCAAAATAAAATTTCACCACCCTGCTCTGAGTAGAAGTTGAAGGAATTAATTTCGTTTCAAAGACAATTAGCGCGTCCTGGATTTTTATTATTACTTATTTCTGCTTCCAAGGCAACACAGCTCTCGCATATAAGAAAAATTCAAGACAATGTTATCCGGATTACATGTTAATTTTTCTACTGTTTTCGTTTTTCGATTTGATATTTGACTTTATACCATTTTTTCAAGCTATGGTGACCAATTTCTCGACCCAAAAATTTGATCCAGCTAATTTGAGCTCCAATTAGCCCATCAGATTATCGGATCAAAAGAGTCTTATTCGAGATAAATATGAGGCCTAACTTTGACATTTCGAATTTAAACTAGTGTTTTTTATTGCAGATTTTGATTAAGCGGGAAAAATTTTCAACAGAATTGATTGAAACCAAAAATTTTCTCGTCCATATTTGGGCACTATAAAGTATTTTTTCTTCGAAAATCCGCGGGATTATTCATACCGGGATGCGAAAAATTATATTCCTATAGTGAGGTCCACAGTAATTTTTCTCAGGGAATCAAAGGTGCCCATCATATTTCGGCCCCCATGGGGCTTTTGAGTGATATGGGGACAAACTTTGAATTTTCAAGGACGAAGCCCTTTTGTTCAACCAATTCGGATGTAAAATCTCCCCCTGAATCCAAATTTGAAATGAAAAAGGGAGGTTTGCATTTGAAATTGTAAAGTTGGACTTCTCATCTCGTTTAAGCCTTTCTGGACCCAAAATTTGATGGGTTCAAAAATTACTAAGAACCTCAGTATCGGAATATGAATTTTTGCATCCTGATCAGAATGAACGTCCCCGGATTTTTGAACAAATAACGTTGCATATGGGGCCTAAATATAGATGAAAAAATTTTGGGTTTCAACCAATTCGGATGAGAAATTTCCCGCTCAATCCGAATCGGCAATAGAAAGGATGGGCCTGCATTTTATATTCGAAGTTCGGCCTCATATCTCATATGAGGGCTTTTCGGTCCGGAAATTTGATCAGCCCTTTCGACTCCACTGACGAAATCACTAAAGACCTCAGTATCGCAATTTAGATTTTCCACCTCTGAGTGAAATATATTCAATGTTTTCAGACTTTTAAACCACTATATCCTCCTACTATGAGTATTATCAAGTAAATAAAGAATACTAGTCTGCCTCAAATTTCAGTCAGGCATCCTTTTAACTTATAAGAGGCGCCTTTTCGAATTATGAAACGACGGCGCCTTATTATCAATATGCCCACTTGAGACGATGGATAAAAAAACAAAAAGAATCTTCTTCATTTCTTATCAATTAGCGAAGAGAGCAATAAACGTATCGTCGTTTGAAAGTAAATCCGACGGTTGAAATTTTTAAACCCCTCCTAGAAATGGAATTTTTGATTGGCAAACTGAAAATAAAAATCACTTCAGAATTATCCTGGAAACTCTTCTAATCGATACACGGTCATCTTCTGCCAGTATAACTCCAAGTTTAATTAAATTTTTATTCAGTTGCTCGTGTCCTAATGAAAATGGATTGGTCGAGCAAATTCAAAAAGCCGCCTTAAAGTCTTGGCATCTCTCGGATTTCCATACTCAATAACAGGCAACTTTTAGATTTTGAAGAAGAAAAATGTCAGTATAAAAAAGCTGATTTGCCGCCCCGGCAGGTTGTCCGGTTTACCGGCCCTGGCGGCGGCCCTGCATATCAGTTTAGGGTTGAGAACTCTCCTTGTATTCTTTCACCATGCGTAAGTCCAACAAATAGCCAGATCAATCACCGGAGACCCCGTTAATGATCCGGAGTAGTTGGTGCGATCTGCCAAAAACTGCGTGCGGTAAATCGCACCCTCTTTGATCGCCGCCAACTTTCCCAATACCTAGGACCATTTGAAATTCAAAATATTCCATTCCGGGTAAGAGCTTTCCCGCCTAAATCACTGTCACCCTGTCCGCGCCGAGTCCGGACCAGTTCTTGGATTAAACTTGGAGCAGAGATCGGCCAACTGCGTATTTATTATAATTCGGGGAGTTCTTGAGTTTTCCGCTCCTTTGTTTCGTGTCCCGATCTTAATTGTAAATGAGACTGCCGTCTCCCGTACGGGCCTAATTGAATAAAAACATGAGTTCGCGCCATTTTCGCCACTATCCGAGGGGTTGAGTCGGGGAGGAACTAGGGTTGAGGATCCTTGAAGAGTCCCCATCGGTGTTGAGGGAAATTTCATGACCCGACTGAGTTGGAGAGTGGAAATCCAAAGGGACTTACTTTTAAAATGTGTACGAGTCCATTGTCGCATTGGACGTTATGAAATTGAATTATTATTTATTAAATTACATGATTTTGTTGGGGCTACACGGAAAATTTCAAGAAATGCATCACCTGAAGTGAGGAAGTCAAACTAATGGCTGAGTTTTTCTTACAATGGATCTTGAACTGTCCTAATCTAACCACATTCATTGGTACCTTCTCGTTTTGATAAACAGATTAATAGATATATAGAATTTATACATCTCTTAGTATTCCAAAATGAAAGAAATAATGGCAAAGGAAAGCAAACATAGACCCTGAATAACATGTGCTTGTTCACCCCACAATAATTTGAATATTCATTAATATTATATGGTTCACATTTAATCACTAACTGAAGCAATTTCTTCAAAAACTTTTGTCAACATCAATATTATGAAATTTTACAGGAAAGGAATTTGATGAACACAAATATCTTGCTATATTTTCTTGTTCACCCTACAATAACTTGAGATTTCATAAATATTATATGGTTCCTATTTAGAAAAAGGTTTCATAAAGTATAACAACTCCTTGAAAAAATGTTTGTCAATATCAATATAATGAAATATTACAGGCAACTAATGAAACAACTTGATACACATATATACCTTGCATCATTTTGCATCAGTATTAGACTATGTATTTAATATACAGGGTGTCCGAAAATGATGAGTCAATAACTCAAGGGTGAATTCTTGACTCAAAATGAATGGTTCGTCTTCATATAAATTTTTTTCGAAAATTGATTATTAACGCAGTTACAGGGTTGAAGTTAAATTTCACAGTTTTTTTGCTCTACCTTCCGCCACGTTGATGATATTTCGATGAAATTTCATATTTATGGCTTTTATGGAACGAGCAAAACTAATTTGCAAACCATTTCATCTCATCTTATAGAGGGCGTCACAAACGAGCCTCTTCTTTCGTTTGAATGGACTAAACTTTTTTGTGCTACAGTGTATACAAATTTTGACCAAATATTTTCATTCTCCGGACTTTTTCACCCAAAAAGGGATGTTTCTTTTGTTTCCATAAATCTAACCGTTTCCGAGAAGAACGCGAAATAGCACTGTCTGCATGCGAGGAATAAGAAATCTCTTAGATTCAATTTCAACTTTAAACATGAAATTCTTTATATAAATGAGCTACGGTTACCACAAGATTACGTTCTTTCGAAATAAAAGTAAAACAAAGCTGTGAATGGAATTTGATTTCAACACCCTGTAACTTTTTTAATAATCGATTTTCGAGAAAAATTTTATATGAAAAGGTACCATTTATTTATAGTACAGAATTGTATAGTACTGAATTTTTTGCTCATCATTTCCGGACACCCTGTATATATTTTACAATCTGACATTCTTATTTCTAAATTCTTCGAGACATTCTCGATGTTGAATGATAAATTCCATTCAAGAATGATTGGCATATCAGCAGCCCTTGAAAGTCAAGTGGCAGCTTGATTTCTAATCACAAAAAATAACTAAGAGATACATCACAAAAAATTAAATATAAAAACTGTTCATTTTTTTTTTGCGGGGCAAATCTGTTTTATAATATTAAGAATTACAACAGCTGTACTTTATCAATCAATGATTGATAATTTACAGCAATTTGAAGTTTTTATTTCAAAGTTTTTTTCTACATAAAATATTCTGTTGGCAAAAAACGGTAGAGATGAGTAGTACCGTATGAAATGCGGTATCAGCAGAAACCTTACCCTTATTGTCTCGCTTCTAATGTTCGAAATGATGATAAAGGTCCTTCCTTGACTTTTTAACAGAACACAGGTAAAGGAACTTTCACTAATCAGAGTCTTGAAAATCTTTGAATTAGTTTTTATTTGGTGTATATCATATAACATAACCGGAAAAATAATTAATTGTCTTTTGTTCAGAGGGATGGGGAAGAGGTAAGACTAGAATGCTGATACCAACTTGAATGGCACGTGATTTGAAATCAAAGGTTTGTTCCTCCTACATATTAATCAGTTTGAGTCAATCCTTCAGAAAATTTGATATCGAAGTGAAAAAACCTTCATCATAGTAGAAAAATACAGTTTCAATTTTTTTTAATCGGTTTTAAATAAATTAGCTTAACAACATTTAAGATACTGATTATAATGGAGTCAGCTTTCACCCTTTTCTCTAAGGAGAACATCAAGATTATCGAATATAAAGTTTGTTTTTTAGTCTTCTCTCTCAGTGTGGTCCTTTGTTTTTCATTATGGTGTTCAGTTGCATTCTCTAAGTGATAACAACTGTTTCTCCTTGTGTTCACACCAACTCATTCAACATATAAAAGTGATGCAACAGCCAAATTTCTATGTGCTTCATTCACCTCATCTGGTGACAAATTCCAGACATTTTCAATTAAACAAGACTGAGAAAACATTCAGAATACATCAAGAGAATATAAAGAGATTCAATTTTGAAGTTTTAAAATTTTTAAGCTCAAATCTAAAATGTCGTGGCTAAGTATTTTTTTCAACAGCAACCTGAATCTTGCAACCTCAGATGACACAAACCATAGTTTTATTAATGTTTGACATTTTCAAAGTGTATGTACGTAAGATATGAATCATATACACAATGATGAAAATTTACATTGAGAAAAAAGCTTTCAACATGGAAGGACTGCGTATTCTGTGCGGAATAATTTTCAACTGTGTACAAACATTGAGACAGCAGTATATATTTTATGCTGTATTTTTTTTTACTTCATACTGAGCTTCTACATGTGAAATATCTATATATTATATAAAAATACATATTATTACAACTCCAATGCCTGGCACATATAACATCATTTTCACTGCACGCTCATAACACCCGAAGGGTACATGGAACTTGAAGGGATTGGCACAGCACGAGGTATTCCATTGTCTGGGATTCTCCAAATTTACATGTATCCTCTTCCGCACATCCCCTTTTCAGAAGGTTGTTCTTGCACCTCTCCATTTGGACTCGGATTCGATTGAGGGTTTCCCAGGTACCCAAGTCCAGGTCCGATCCAGCAAAGGCTTTTCTTTCGGATTCGAGGTTGTGATATCATTGTCTGCTAAGCGTCGTTTCCACTTTTCCTCAATGTCAGTGTCCGAAAACTAATCAGCTAAATATTATGTGAACTCATTCCTATATAACCTGCTCATTGTTAAAAGCAATTTTATTGGACATCTACCTCTTGTGCTATGAGAACTTCTTCATTTTCCAGTAATGGAGAAGCCTTTTGGTGCATTTGTGGATGAATAATAATAATGATAATAGCGTCTTCATTGGGAAGAAAAGAAATATGTATATCTAAACACATACAAATGGGGCAGAAACTAGCCTCAGCTACTCCACTCAACCCCACAAAAAATACAAGTGAAAAAAAATAATAATATTGAAATTGAATGAGATTCATGAAATAAGAAATTCCCCAATTCATGACTGGTCCACAATAGTATATTTTAAAACAAGTTCCAGAATGAGCTCCTATTCCAACACGAATGCGAAATTCGAAAGCGAGCGACGAAAGAGCGAGTTTTCGAAAGCATGAGTGTTGGAATTGCCTTCTGCAACGAGTATTAGACGATATTCTCTCTATTTAAGTCAAGTTATGTGAAATACTCCCAAAATTCAAATAAAAATTGAGATTAGTGACTTTTGTATTGTATCTTGGCAGTTGGTGTGACGTATGAAATTTGACAGATTACGGAAAACAAAGTTGTAATTCAATTCAATTTCATAACAGCACTACTTTTAGTACTGTAATGAACTCCTTACGATACTGAAATAGGCCTATAGACCTCATAGGTTCACAATCATTTCTGTAGACAAGCATCACTCTTAAATTGGCGGATCACCAGTACTCAGAATCCGATGTACCATAATAAGGTGGGAAATGTTGAAATAACCAGTTCACCAAAGACTTTCCTGCAACGATCTCGGTATCTCAATCTTTCTATAGGTCTGATGTCTCTATGTATTTTGTTAATTCAGGCGCAATTCATTTCCCTCGAAGCACCTCAAAGCAAAATTTCCTGAGTATATTTTATTCTAGTGCAATTTCCAGATGCAGTTGAGTAATAAGCAGGATTTTTGAATGATTTTTCGAATAGTCTGAAAGATTATTAATGTACATTTAAAACAGTAAGGTAGCTTTATAGCAATTCCATACCAAGGCAATAAATTAAAGCAGTTCTCATTCGAATCACACCCAAAGCAATGCATCAAAAATGGTTTATCAACTTGATTTTTGTTTTTTCTGTATACAGATTAATAAAATCTGCTCAAAGCAAGGAAATGTGTAATTTATAAATTCAGTGTTGGCATCAGTAGTACTCTTCGTCTTTCCAAACTAAGGTTCTAAATATGAGTTGTTACCCTACTCTTTGAAGATATTTCAACGATGGCTAAAAGTTTATATCGTGCAGAATTCAAACTGTCGCTTCTGGGCCAACAAAAATCCAAGGCAGAAACATGAACGACCACAACGTATAGCCTTGAGGTTATTGTTCGGGCTGTTATTGCTGCTGAAACAGAAGGCATGGTTGGCCCATATTTTTTTGAAGACAGACGGGGCGAGCACTTAAAATGGACGGTATTGCGATATGTTAAAAACTTTTTGGTTCCAGAGCTGCAAGTGTTTGAGGGGTTCAATGTGGAAACATGGTTTCAACAAGATTGTACCACCACCTCTGCCACACCTCCAATCAATCACTTGAGCTTATCAATAATCTTTTCCCGGTAAAAGTGATCCCTTGTCATGACACTATCAACTGGCCCCCGAGGAGTCCTCAAACCAACACCTCTTGATTATTTGTTATGGAGATACCTTGAACAGAAAGTGTATGCAAACAAAAAACGACCTTCAAGAGGAATTGAAGCATAATATTCGCAGCGAAATAGCCGCTATCACCCCAGAGATGTGTAGACGTGTGAAGGCTAATTTCCGTGTTCTATTAGAAAAGTGTCATCAGCGCGAGGGATAATATTCGGAAAACATAATCTTTGCCACTCGGGTTTTCTGAAACCTTGTTTGAATTTTGATGAATATAATGAATATATCTGATCTGTTGTTTTGTTTATATCAAATGAACAATTACCCCACACTCTTTGTGGACACCCTGTCGTTTAGAAAGTGGAATCAATTCTATTTTTGCCGAAACCGAACCTGTGGAATATTTCTACGAACGAGGTCTCATTCATGTACTTCTGACCCAAGTACATATTTCAGAAAATAGCAACATTATGTTTGATATCAAGCAAAAAAGTTGTACGCTGAAATATATGATATAAGATTCATTAATAGGAAGAACTCTCGATTGCCTCCCCCTACGTCACACACTCTCCAGAATATGCGATAAAAACGCTTTGAGTTTGAGAAATGCCGCTTGTTTACATCTTTGACTGAAATACCACGTTGCCATTTTAGGAGGAGACAACGTGCTGTGAATCTCCCAGAGCATTTTTCCGATTTGAAGCTCGGCACCCTAGCGCCAATCATCTATACCGGAAGTTATATTGTTCAATATAACAACGGCATGCGTTTCGGCCTGAAAACGATTGTACTATCACAAAATCGTCGGTTCTGGAAGAGCAATCGCTTCAACCACCTATCCCAGATTAATTGAAGCATCATCCGCCTTGCCTTCAAAATTCACTTCCCCGCGAAAGAGATCAGCCGAATAAGGGAATCCAAGATAATCCACATTTGACCTAAATGCAATATACTTGTTCCCCCATAAATCCCCCCTTATCTGCGATAGAAAGCGCTTCGCATGTTGGAAGGCATAAAAACGCGATAAGTCCAAGAGCAAGAAAAGGCGGAACTTTCTTATTTCAAACGCGGACGTTTATTGTCGGCCTACTTTGAATAATTCGTTCCGTGTGGAACGGAATGAAATCTTTACTCAGTTCTCATTTGGAACGGGAGATGAGTAATGGTCCTGTTCTGGGCTTTTTGCTCTGAATAGACGTCATTCTGCTAGACAATGGGATGTAATTCTGTAAAACAATGACTGCCCCAACTTCAGATCGATTGCACAAAACACGCAGAATGGCTTATATTTGTGTGTTTTTGTAGAGATTGAATTATTGGACGAAAACGTAGATTTTCTTGAATATTCACGACCAATAGTTATTACAGCTTACCTCGATAATTGGTATCCGCGCTGTGAAGACAGTTGCACTAAAACTGTTAATATCGGGGAATTACTTCTGCAAAAATGTTCTTGAATGATTTTTTCTTGATTCAGTCAAGATTTTTGACTCAAACGTTATGAGAGTCCCATGTCAACTAGTACGCAAGTAGAATTTCGTATTAAGAGTCGCGAACTCATCGAAATATCGCGAACGGAACAGGAAGTGTGTAGGAGTGACGGGTGTACGGAACTTATGCGAAGAGAAAAATTTGTCAGAGAAAAAGGTCAGATTTTTTCCGATAATGCATGTTGTAATTCTGAGATTCAAGTCTTGGTCAGTCCAGAGTCCTGAATTCTCCCAAGAATGAGTTTTTGTTGGTTTTATATTTGGTTCATTGGAACAGATTTCATAACAAGTATGAAATCGTGAGGTAGTAAGTTAGTTCGAGTAGTTTTTCGAGGGATATTTTGAGCAAACTGGGAAAAGCTACCTCTTTAAAAATTGACATTAACAGCTCGTCGGCTCGTTAATGTTTCGGAAGCGATTGAAATATCGAAATCCGAAGTCGAAGATAGGAAGTGTATTCTTAAGAAAAAATTGAAAAATTCTTCGCCTTCTCAAAGGCCTTACCGAGAACACTCTTGAAACAAAGATATATTCATAGAATTGTCTATTTTATTCAGTTTTTCAGAAGGCAGATATTAGTTGGTTCAGAAGTAGAACTTTTTCATGAAGATTTTGTCCTGAGGGATATGGTGTACTGAGGAGGCTAAATAAGGCTGAAACCGGTATATCTCTTCTCTCATTGACGAAATCTGATTTCATTTCACCAGTCTCATGATGAAAGATCTGTGAGCCTATCAATTGAAGATGGCATTCATTCGATGATTACTATTTTGAATTTATCTATGTTTCAAAAATATGTGGAATTTGTAACTTACCCAAATTCAGGACGTCTAATCCGATTGTTGATTCCTTTTCTGATCCATTCAATATCAAAGAATTCAAAGCAGACATTAAATGCAAATGCACTAAACCACAGAAAGCTGCGGGTTTCATTCAGAGGTCATCAAACTTCTTGATAATTGGCATTTTATAATAAGAATACTGCTAATTTTCCGACTGGATTCCGCAAGGCGTAAGTTATAGCGATTCTAGAAATTGAAAATGATCCTTCAGGTCAATGTAGTTAGTGAATATTGACTCATCAGCTTATTGACTGTGCCTTTCAAAATTTTAGACAGATTGATTCTCTTCAGGTTTGAATCAACTAAAAGACTCTTCACAGAGTTGCCTGTTGACTTTTCTGGAAAAATAGAAACTAATCATTTAAACGAATCAGGTTTAGATGATAGGTTGAAAACAGGTGCTGCATTCATGGATTTGTTTTCAGCATATGACACCGTAGGGAAAGATGATTTGAGTGTATACTAATTTAATGTGTTTCAGATATTATAAAATTTGCAATTGGATGAGAAATTCCAAGTTTTTTTCGATAATGATGGGAGTTTTTTCAGAAATACATTTCAGAACTGATGTTTTTTCACAAGGATCAGTTCTAGGTCCTCGTATTTTGAACTTATCTGTTGGGTAGCGATGGCACTTCTTCTGAAAAATTTATATTTGCCAATGATATTACTCAAGCTTTCGGTCATGCTGATTTTCCTGTTATAGATTCTGAGAAATTCCTTTGTTGGGTACTGTTCATGACCAAATCCAAATTGAATTGAGGTTTACTGTTTTCATTCAAATAATCATCAAAAATATATGAAATTCAAGGTGAACTCCGGTGATTCTTCTTTAAAAAACTATTTCAAACCTAAATATATATGAGTTAAATTAGATTCATCTCTTAATTCCATTTGTATGATTTACTTCTTTATTTGAAAAGTAGAAATACTATTCTGCAGAAACAAGCTGGTACTTCATGGGCTGCCAATGCCACAATAATGCAGCCTTAGGCTGTCTTTTTCTTCTGCTAAATAACATTGCCTAGTCTAGTGTTCATGTGCCAAAAATTGATGCACAACTGAATTTCTTTATGAGTATTATTGCAGGATCTGATATATTTTCAGCTCTATCTTCAATTCCATCACGAATTTATTTACAATTCTGTTCTGTTAATTTCGTCGGAAATTAAGATTAACAGATTGAAATCGAGTGATTCATTTTGGTCAAGGAGATTTGCAAATCTGAACGGAATACATGTTACATTTTCAACAAAAGTCTAATTGCTATTCCTCCTGGATATTTCTTGGAAAATATGTACTGTTCTGAATCGAATGAAAACATGTTATGGAGGGTGTAATAGCATGCGTCATTTGACTGACGTAGTTTTATTTGCAGCGAGGCTGAGGATACAGTTGAAAATCTCAGAAATAATTGTCAAATAATGAAACCGTTTCTTATGAATGAAGGAATCTAATTTGTTGAAGTAGGAATTGAGTTTCCACATATTCAGATTACGAAGGTAATGATGGTTGCGTGTGTGTGGTAATTCATCTGAAAACGCTTTCAAGCACGCAACATGTCGAATAACAAATGAGAAATTTCGATTGGAGGCTGATATCGCATCTTGAAGCGGAATGAATTCTCGAAATAATTATTTTCAATATCTGTAATTATCAAGATTCCAAGTCACTTTTTGTTTAGCGGTTCTAGGAATTTAAAGAGGATTTCATCTGAACTATGTTAGTGCTGCAACTTTTTTCAGTGAAAAGATTGGTTTATTAAATTCTAATGTTTTTCTTGAAATTTACTTGTCTATCTGTTTTTCTCTTTTCGATGGCATTTTTCCATGATTAGATTCGACGAAGTATTTTTTCATTCTGCATTGGTTCTTTCTTCATCCACAATTTAATCTGAATTATTAACTTTCTTGTATTTTTTTTTCCGAATACGAGAATTTTCCAATTATTCGCATTATTTCGTGCATTTTGATCCATGTAGTAGATATTTTGAAGAACAAAGATTTTTTTAAAGCATATAAATTGGTGTAAGAATTTGATATCGAAAGTGAGGCTGCTTCTTGAATATTAGATAGAAATATGGTGAGAAAAAATATATTGAATGAAAAAATGCAGTTTGTTGATGACATGGAAAGGTAGGTGACTGCCCTGGTATACTGATACAAGTATCAGTTTACGCTTTCAAGAAAGCTTGATGCACAATTTTTTTTCATCGAAGTTTGCTCTACCATTCAAATAGAAAAAAAGTTTTGGGGAAAGTCAGCATTCATCTTGTTCGGACAATCTCATCCTCTCTATCAAAAACAAATATTTTCAGAAGAAATGCTTAAAAAATCCAATTCGAAGCAATTCTAACGCCATTATTACCATATCGATCGTGAGTTCATTAGACCTCACAATATTGGTTTTTTTAATGTACGGCCCGATGAAATGAACCGAAAGCGGAAAGAGAAACCGATTGACGATTAAACCAGCAGGGGCACTGAATCGAAAAAAAGGTTATTTGGGAGTTCGCTTTGACAGTCGAGCTGAAAATAAATTCGACAGGATGTGAGAGAACTTAGTATCTTTCAGCAGTTTTAGAAAGGCTGAAATATGCAGAACTCCGAATATGTTTTACTAGATTTGAACAGTGTCGGATCTAGGAGGAGGGGAGCGGGCTCCCATGCCTCGGTCAGGAGATTGAGAGAGTTCCAATTAAAGGGTAAACAAATTCAATCTTAAGGATTGAAATACATTGTGTCAGTATTTTGCATTTGCTGAAACTTTCAAGTGTTTCTCTTCGAGAAGCAAAATAAATTGAAAAGTGCTCAAATAAAAAAAAATGTTTTTTCTGGAAATATCTTGTACTATTTTCTTGTTGCCCAACTAACTTCGAACTTTCAAAACGTTTCGAGGTCTATCTCAGCCAAAATCACAAAGTGGATTTCAGATTTGAG
The DNA here is from genome assembly GCA_038502775.1 of Hippodamia convergens. Classification (NCBI taxonomy): domain Eukaryota; kingdom Metazoa; phylum Arthropoda; class Insecta; order Coleoptera; family Coccinellidae; genus Hippodamia; species Hippodamia convergens. The sequence goes on along the minus strand of CM076611.1, from coordinate 42,305,281 downwards.
AAATAAAGAATTTCAGGATTCTGAAGATTTTTTGCATGTAATAGGGTGAAAACTCTGGCCCATTGTTCATCTGCATACAAGATAAAAGACCTTTACCTTGAGTCACTCTGACAAAAATGTTGCCATTCCCGTTCACCATAGGAATAATGGGTGTTCGGTTGCCCAGGTGTTTTGTCCTCAATACATTGAGGATACTATAGGTTAACAGAATAAGTTCACAGTGTGACTCCCAGGACTATACCATTTTTGAAAGAGACAGCACTCAGTTGTAAAATACCGTGGAATGAAAAGGTTGGGCATTTTCTTCTCGTTCTTGTTTGCCATTTCGGTCTGATTTAGAATACAGGGTGGTCCAGATCGTAACTAAGAAATTTTAACCACGTATTCTACATCAAAAATAAGCCCTAGTTTGTCCTATAAACATATGTCGAGAAATGTTTCCTCTCCGAGATACGGGTGTGAAAATTATAGAAAAAAAATGTTTTTTATTAATAACTTTTACACTGCTTGAAATATTTTCATGAAATTTAAGACATAGGTTTTGAGCGTCAAGGAGCACTTTTCGAATGTCATTTCTTTTCTATTCTACCAGTGGCGTCCGTACTGCAGCGACACTAAATATTTTCAAATAAAAAAATTATGCGCCATTGGTTTTTCCGACAATAAAATTACTATACAAATCCTTATTTTATTTCAATGTAAATGTTCAACACCCATCAATTTACTGCGGAGACTTCAATTCGCATCATGTCATGTGGGGTTATGATGTTAATAACAGAAATGGCATAGCTTTAGTGGACTGGATGGAAGACCATGATTACTTTTTAATTTTTGATGCTAAAGATAAACCTTCTTTTCATTCGTCTAGATGGAATAGAGGGTATAATCCTGATTTATGTATCGTTTCTTGTGATAACTCTGAACCTGTTGCAGTAAAGCGTAAAATTTTAGTTAATTTTCCTCGCAGTCAACATAGGCCCATGTTATTAACTTTAGGCAATGCGGTTTTTCTGGCTCCATGTCTACAAAAACCACGCTGGAACTTCAATAAAGCTGATTGGGTTCAATTCTCGAAAAAAATTGATAGTGATATAAGATGCATTCGACCCTCTCACGAAAATTACAGTAGATTCGTAGGTGTAGTTAAGGCCGCCGCGAAAAAGTTTATTCCGAGAGGTTTCCGCAAAGATTATGTACCTGGTTGGTCAGAAGAAACCGAAAATTTATACAACGATTATCAAAATTCCCCATCCCCGGAAAATTGTGAAAAACTGATGAATTCAGTTAATGCCAGTCGTAAAGAAAAATGGAACAGTGTAGTTTCGAGCATGAATTTCACGCATTCTAGTAGAAGTTCATGGGATATTTTGAGAAAACTAGGTGAGGCTACACCTCAAGTGATAACATCCTCTAAAATTGATCCAAAATTAATAGCACGTCGTCTCGTTGATGTTTCTAATTCAGTTGAAACCTCAAAATTAAAAGTCAAGGATATAAAGAAAAAATTACACAGATTTAGGAAATCAGCTCAAGCTGTAGACAGTATATCGGAACCGTTCAATCTTGATGAACTGAAAGCAGCTATTAAACGCACGAAATCACGTAAAGCTGCGGGTTTCGACGGAATTTATCCTGAGTTTATTAAACATTTAGGAAAAAGGGCATTGAAGTGGTTGTTATCCTTTTACAATAACATTTTGTGTACTGGCAATTTTCCGGTTGAGTTTCGCAAAGCGAAAGTAATAGGCATTTTGAAACGTGGAAAGAATCCTTCCGAAGCGAGTAGTTATAGGCCAATTAGTTTATTGAGTGTTTCTATGAAAATTTTAGAAAGGTTGATTTTCATCAGGATTGAACCTACTATAGAGGATGTTCTTCAAAATTGTCAGGGCGGTTTCAGGAAAAATAGAAATTGCAATGATCAGGTTCTCACTTTGACCACATTCATCGAATCGGGTTTCGATAATAAATTAAAAACAGGTTCAGCTTTCATAGATTTATCGTCTGCCTACGACACGGTATGGAAAGATGGTTTGATCTATAAACTTTATACACATCTTAAATGTGGAAAGATGATTCGTTTATTAGAGAATATGTTGTCGGATAGAAGATTTCGTGTTTTTGTTGATGATAATAGTAGTAAATTCAAAATATTGAACAATGGCCTTCCACAAGGATCTGTTTTAGCACCCCTTCTATTCAATTTATATTTATGCGATATTCCTTGTACTTCATCTGAAAAATTCATTTACGCCGACGATATTGCACTCGCTTTCCGTCATTCTGATTTTAGAAGTATTGAGGAAAATTTAACTTCTGATCTGAAAATTTTGAAAAATTATCTTTTCGAATGGCGTTTGTGTCCAAATCCAAATAAAACCGAGGTTTCGTTATTTCATTTGAATAACCATCAAAAATTCAGAAAATTAAATGTCCTTTTCGGGAACTTTCCTTTGAAACATAATTTTACCCCCAAATACTTAGGTGTTAAATTAGATTCCTCTCTGAATTACAAAGCACATTTGGATGACTTACGAATGAAACTAAAAACGAGAAATAACATTCTACAGAAACTTGCTGGTACGTCATGGGGTGCTGACCCGACTACACTTCGCACAGCAGCCCTTGCCCTGGTTTTTTCCACCGCTGAATATTGTTGCCCTGTTTGGCTCAATAGTGTTCATGTTCAGAAAATCGATGCACAGCTCAATTTTTCAATGAGAATAATTACTGGAACCATCCGATCTACACCTATCCAATGGCTACCAGTGCTATCGAATATAGTTCCTCCCCATATTCGAAGACAGTCTGCAACTTGGAATTCTTGGAATAAATTCAATTCATTTCCGGATTCTTTTCCGATACTTTCCTACGTTCCAGAAAATAGAATTCCAAGACTGAAATCTCGTAAACCTATTTGGTCGAATAACTTTCTGAATTCGAACTTCAGCTACAACGAAATCTGGAAATCCGAATGGGATGTATGTTCTTTATCTAATAAAGATCTAATATCTGTTCCATCGAATAAAGTTCCTGGTTTTAACCTTCCCAGGAGAATATGGTCCCTTCTTAATCGAATAAGAACAGGTCATGGTCGTACCAACAGCATGCTTTTCAAGTGGAATTCGGTTGATAGTCCTAATTGTGAATGTGGTGAATCAGAGGAAACAGTTGAACACCTTATTAATAATTGTTCGATTTATAAATTCCAAGATGGCATTAGAGCCATACACAATATATCAAACTCATTTTTGCAATGGGTTGAAAATTTCAGATCAATTTGATGAAGTATAAATTGAATTCTCTTGCTGTTCTGGCTTTTTTTATTTTCAGGTTGGAGTTTGTGTTTGGAAATCCTTCCTCCGAAGAGCCGTCCCGCTGATCGTGATGTCCTTCTATATAGAATATTCAGATACAACAATTTTATTTAATTTTTTTAACGGGGAGACAGGTTTTTTCGGCTGAGGTTTTTTCCCCTGGCTCTATAGTATCGTATGATACTGGTGATGAAAGTATCGTATGATACTATAGTATCATACGAAGAATGTTGTGGTACCCCGTTCCTTTTTTTTTACCTCAGCTTAGGTTCTTTTTGTTTCATCATTTATTGTATTATTTTAGCTCTCTTATTCAAAAGAATATATATATATTTAATTTGGAGCAAATTCGGCCTCCTGACTTTTTGCTGTGCGAGGCACCGTTACCGGTTAAAAATATAAAACACATTCTCATGCATGAAGAAATCGTCAAAATTTGATATAGCAATAAAAAGCTTACTACGGTTTTGTAGCAATTTTCTAAGATTAGATAAATTCAACACACACCCAACTCTTATTTTTAGGGTAGAATAATTTGTTTGAAAAATTTAAATGAAAGTTTTGGTTCCCAATTACTCTTTCAATACAAGCATAACCATGAAAAACAGTAATTTCCTTATTGTGGGAAGCAAAGTGTGCAATGAAGAAAAAAACTGTTGTCAGCTTCGAACATTTATTTGAAGTTTGACAGTAATTTATCACAGTGATAAGTGAGTTTCTCTTCACCAACTAAATGCCTTTTTGTTTTACGAGTCAGGAACAAGCCGATATCCATTTCTGCTATGGAGTGGCAAATGGAAACTAGGCGGAAGCAGCTAGGGAGTACCGAGGAAGATTTCCGAGAAGACGCCATCCGCATTCCTCAGTGAACTTAGTACTAGACCTGATGGACGGCAGAAGAGGGTGAATATTGGGCAAGAAAGGAACAATAACATGATTCTCCGTGAATTTGATAGGAATCCAACAACAAGCAGTCGAAAAGCAGCTCGCACACTTCGCACACTTTTCTAAGTCAAAAATTTTTCGGGTTTTAAAAAAGGACCGTCGACATATTTTCCATTTGCAACTCGTCCAAGGTTTACGAGAAGGTGATGAACAGCGAAGGTTATTTTTTGCCAATGGATTCTTCGTTCAATTGAGCAGAATAGAGACTTTTCAAATACCATATTATGGACTGATGAATTGTGTTTTACTCGTCGGGGCGTGGTAAACTTTCATAAACCGCATGTAATGGGCCCACGAAAATCCACATCCCATTCGACCAAGAAATTTCCAAGTAGAATTCAGTGTTAATCTTTGGCTTGGAGTTTATAATAATCACCTATTTGGACCCTATTTCTTACCAGAACGAGTTAATGGTGAAGAGCATGCAAATATGTGGGAAAGTATTCCAGTAGAAACAAAATTGGCGACTTAGTTTCAACTTGAGGGTTGTCCAGCCCACTTTCATAGGAATATGAGAAACTGGTTGGATAACAATTTTCCAGAAAGATGGATTGGACGTAATGGGCCAGTCAGTTGGCCTCCACGAACCCCTTTCGACTTCTTCGTATGGGGGTTCTTGAAAGAAATCGTATATATGACTCCTGTGAACTCGAGGAGAAAGAACTTTTGGCCGTATTCAAAATGCTTGCGACGAATTAAGAAATCGAAATTTAGCTGCTGCTGTCGGATCTGTTAGACGTCGATGTGAATTATGTGTTCAGAAAAAACGTTCATACTTCGAACATCTTCTTTGAGATCGTTTTGAGTGTGGTTGTTAATGCTTATTTTTTTGTGTTACATGTTTCGTTCACAAGAATAGTCTTATTATTATTATGAACTGTTATGGTTCCTTTTATATATATATATTCAAAATTTTTGAATTTTATTTGAAGTTTAAGGAACCAAAATTGTAAAAAAATATAGAATTTTGAAAATTTTACCTGGCCTTAACTCTTATCTCATTAGAGGGTTCAAAAAATTGATTTCAATTAAAATTGAGAGATTTTGAATTGAATTTTATTAAATACAATAAACTCTCAATAACTAATTAATATTAAATTTGATTTCAATATCAAACTATTCTAATAACAATAAAGAATAACACTCTAGTTCTATGGTTAAGATTTTTGTTTGTTCAATGTTCAGAGTTCAAATATAGGTTAACTTTTAGGTTATTGTTTATGAATCAACTCACTTTTCTCAGTTTCTACGTTCACAATCTGCTTTAAAAGAACACTTATCTCTTGAAAATTTATTTCTTCTTTTCTATAAGTCCATATCGGGTGTCACCATTCTTCATGTAGGTATTACCATTTCCATTCATATCATAATAACTCTATATTATATTTGTAAATCAGTTAACACTCATCAATTTCTGTATCAGTATATTATCGTTTTTGTTTTTCAATCATTCTCAATCCCAATTTTTCCAATCCTTCTTCCCCTTCAATTCTTTTCTCGTCTCCTTGGTTTCACTCCTCAAAAGTCCTTACTCTCTAGATTTCTCAACTCTAATACATCATACAATAACATAGAATTTATTTACATTTTTCTTATCAAAATCTTTCAATTTTAGCATTATCAAGAAACCAGCAATTTAACTCAATGAATTTGGAAATCGAAGACTACAATTGAAAATTACATATGAAATTTACTATGAAAATTTTTTATTGAAATGATCTCTGGAATGTAAACAATAAATTTAAATGTTGAAACTTTTGAATTTTGATTCATGTACTTGCAATTATGTTATGATATAGTTTCAACCAGGTAACGTGCTATGTATCCTTTTGAAATAATCAAAATTTAGATATAAATAAAGAACCATAACAAAATTTCATAACAGTACCTACCATATCAAATCTCGGAGACCACCCTATATTTGGTAAAACTAACCCTTCAGTATTTTTTCTGGTAGTGTTAATTCAAGTGCCATTCGAAAAACAGTCTCGTCGGTCAGTAGCGCACCCAGGGGCTGCAGCCCCTCCCGAGATTCATTTTCGTTAAGGAAAAATTGAGGAATTCTATCATACGTCAAAGATTATGTTGATCGAGCCCTCCCCGAAAACTAATCCTGGGTGCGCCCTTGTCGTTGGTTGTGTACGTTAAGTTGTCCCTTCACCGAAACATAACATTAAATTGATTAAATTCACGAAAAAGCAGTAACTAAGTGACATTAGTGAATGACGCGTATTGTTTGTGAATGCTAGATTTTCTTTGGCAACAAAACACCAAATTTAGTTAGATTTCACGAAAAATTCTATCCCCACCAAAATCCCGAACCAGAAGCATCTCTTTCAATGTGGTTGAACTCCCAGGAGTCACCTAGCAGATCTCCAATCACTTCGACCTTGGAACCATTTTCTATGCTGAATTTGGGGCTGACCCTTCTGAAATTGTTGTTTTGTTAATTTTCTCTTTGTTTCTGATCATCATTAAGTTTCGAATGTTCGCTGTTTCCTTCCATAAATTTGATATTAGTTTCTCTATCAAATCTATTGATAACCTATTGATGAACTTTTAGGAACTTTTCAATTAAATCATCTCCCATATTTCTGATTTCGGATGTGAGTATAATCGAATAGATGTGCCCCATCAATCAACGCTCTGACGAAGAACACCTCACATATAGAGAGACATAAACAAATATATGACAGGTTATTTTCTTGAGAATATATTATCATGAAAGAAACGGAATTTACTATAGTGGAATATCACTTATAAAGTCTGTTTTTTGCCAGAGTACCGAAAATAAACGCTATTGGTGATATCCATGAATTAAGAATTAACCCATGGCCTTGGAATTATGTTATCCAATTGCATCGTATTACTTTTTTGATTCGATTTATTCATAACTTATTTATTTCGTTCTGAGAACCTTAACAACCTATAAAATACTTTCAGGCAACGGAGCTCGATTCATGTCCTATGCATTATGGTTTATTTCTTTTAGTTAGCTTCAAGGTGAAGCACATTTCTATCTGTGATTTTTTGACGATTTTTTTTCGTGCTGTTTTCTTCTTTTGTTTTTTTATTATCGAGATGTATTTTTTTTTCATATAGTTTCACGTTGCGTCTAGTTGCTTTCTGCATTTGTTATCATAAGAGATAAAGAAATCAGTTCTACTTCAATTCATGAATTTTGAAATTCTGAAAAATATCGGCTACCGTTTTTTAATTTACAATTTTCCCAGGTTCTCGATATCACTAGAGAATTGAAATGAATCATGTAATTAAGAAGATTAACAAGGTTATTATTATCTATATACAACAAACATTGCATTTGAAATATTGTAGGACTAAATCTGTTCATTTCCTCTGAGAACTTGATTTATTTTTGACGATAAAAAGGACGTTCACTTCTTCTTTTGAAGCCGTGCGATTTTCATCTTAATTTTCGAAATCCTTCCTTGACGTTCGTAGATTACCCGTATTGAAGATGCGATCCTTGAGTAGAGTTCACAATTCTCTTGTTTCCGCGAGAATTGTGTTACATAATTATATTATGGGTAATGAAAATTATTTTGAATCATAGAATTGTATGTATGAAACATCTAACTGTTATTTTTTGTTCCAGGTGAGACAATGAACCTAACAGAACTACTATTCGTGAGTACACCAGAGAAACGAAAAAAAAATTCTCACATACGAACAGGTAGCAAAAATAAACAACAGTTGAGTCATTTTCCGGAACCAATCAGAAATTTTAGATTCGTCTCTTCTTCTCGAAATTGGTTCACTTTCTCTTATACAGGGTGGGTCTTAGACTTGTACGTATATTTTAACAAAATATAGATTCTTAAGGTCAAAAGAAATAATGTATGCGTATACTTTTCTATCGATTGAATCTAGAACAAAAATATAAAGCCATCTTAAATTCATGATGTGTTATGCCACCCCTGGAATCATGCAACTTAAGTTTTTCCTAGCATTTGATCTGCCCGTAAAAATGCACACTTTTCAGTGTGGGAAAGGATAAGCAGGGGTTTTCTCCGCACACTTTCATCAAAGAATAAACGGAATTATGATATGTCTCTATACACCGAACGTCAATGATTAGAGTACTATGGTAACGACATGTAGAATTACGTTCATGTGTATTATGAATTAATATAGGTTATCAAATTTGATCTGTGTGTTGAATTCAAATCGATCTCATATAAGCGCTCTGCAATCTACGAGTGTTACTCTTAACAGCCAGTTACCATCAACTAACTACTCTGGACCGGCTATTCTGATGCATTTCCAGAATGCAACAAATTGTGTTTTCAACATTAATATTAATAATAAATATTGGATTTTCATGGAGAGTTTTGTTGAAATAACATATATATTTTCAATGTGCGGTCGTAGAAAAAAATAATATTTCTAATTAATGCGTTAAGTGTCTGTCCCGCCCTTGAGTGCTTGCCCGAACTCCGCTTCGCGTCGTTCGATTCAACGGCAGTCGCGTGCGGGAAAGTATCACTTTCCGCACTTGTTAGGAAAATTACTATTTCTTCAAGGATTCTCAAAAGCCCCTATCTTTTCAACCGAGTCGGATCGAAAAAAGTGATATGGACGAAAATTGGTTCTTTTGACCTAAGGAATCTCCAGTTGAAAACTAAATACAAGTCAAAGACTCGCCCTGTTAATGGTAGAATAAGAAAACGTTATTCTTAGACACATTGGATTTGATTTCGACCATGAACAATCATTGAAAGTGATGACAATACTATTTTTCGACAAGTGTGTCTTAAAGTTTTGAGGCTGATCATCAGGATAAATCAACATATTAATTAAAGACCATGACTTGCGCCATTTTGTATCCATTTCCATTCTATTTCAATACTCATTTCATTCAACATCAATTCCCATCTGACGAATGAAACCTATTTTCAGTCTCATGTTCTTATGAGAGGCAAGAAAAATAATAAGCTAATAATTCAAGAAACGGATTACAACTTACCAAACTCAAAGACAACCAAAATTAAAAGTAAAAAACGATGAATATGGATAGTTTGTCAAAGATGCTAACAGAATATTCACATATTATGTCGAAGAATATCTCCTGATTCTGAGGAGACAATCAAATTCAATGATACCGAATCCTGTTGTTTACCATTTTATCGTTATATCAATATTCATTATAAGAATCATAATAAAATTCTCGAGATGATCTGATTTCGAAGGAAAATGGCAATTTCGCAATTATTCACATTAGGCTTTTCTGCAATGTTTTTCAGTTTCCTTGTCAGAACACCGATATACATATACCAGAAATAAAAAGCTTACATGCTTGAATAGTAAACGCAAATTAGGTCTTAAAAGGGCCGTTCCTTTTAGAAATTGCTAACAAACTGAAAAACTACCTCTGCGGAATGCATATAGTTTACATACTTTCTCAAAAGCGTCTTTTTTAACAAAATGGGTGCACAATCGAAATAAAAAAAATGCGACAGACCAGAACACACGGCACAACAACATCCAACGCACTACTGTTAACCAGTCAAACAAAATGACCAACTCGAGACTCGATAGAGGTCGCCCATTAATAGCAAAATGCCATAAGAAACCTGTAACAACAATTAACATTCTCAAGTATGGAAAAATAAAGACATTTGAAAGAAACACTCTTTGCCTTCTTGTGAGTCTTCACGCCACTGCTAATGAAGTTGCTGAGGCCCGAGCAAAATTCATTTCTGCGATCTACTCAGGTGCCACCAAGAAAACACTGATCAATATTCGGCTGCTACTGTATAAGAAGTTCCTTTCCAAAGCCAAGCCAGCCTGGCAAGCTTGCCACCCACAGAAGCAGCTGCAGAAAAGCACATATCTTCATTTATTACTACATTCAACATTCAAGTCTATTTCATAAAAATATTGATTCTTTACAGGTGCAGATGTGGAAGTGTAAACTATTAATGCATCTGCACCTGCAGGAAGGTTTGCTCACTAGCACGTTCCTGTAAGGAAGCTGTTATAAAACGCTGAGCGAGATATTTATATTGTAAGAGTCATACCTGCTTCAATTTCATTATCGAAGATCAAGTGGTTTCAGGTGACGAAGAAATACATCATCTGAAAGAAAATTCGATGAGGAGCACGATCACAATAAAAATGGGGATGACGTAAAATCTACTTATTATCCCTGCACGTCTCAGTACTCTGTTCTGAAACGGGCGAGAATGCAACTTTGAGACAAGTAATTCCTTACTGTAATTAGGGCATAACCTTCAACATAAAATGGATCAAACAGAATGAGTAAATTTTGCTTTGTCAAACTGGGCCATTGAATGTCAGACATGCTTCTGAATGGAAAAAGAAATATTTCTTATTACAAATGACCTGGACGATGATGAGTTGGAGAAATAACCTGAATTTGGCGATCATTTGAAGGTCGTTTCTTCATCTACAATAAAGGGAGAAACAAACTTCTTGTCCGACGCTCCCTCCAAAGCGGAAAAATAAACAAAGTCCTATAATTTCGTAGTCTCTTCATCCCCTGGAAGAAAATTTTTGCAAACGTCACTTCACCATTTTCAGCTTGTTGGCAATTTTCAATAACCAAAACTCTAATTTGACTGGGATAACCCAATTAGTTCCAATGAGGAGAAATGAGAAAGTCAGAAAATATAGACAATTTTTAATTTTCAGAAGATATTTTTGTGTTGTTGTGTTGTGAAATGTTCGACCGCACCATAATCCGCTCTCATGAAAACAGGAAGGTTTTCTCTGTTCACTCGAATAAATTCGTCATTAATATATAGAAAGAGAGGAAGCAATTCGAAGACAGAAGTGAATTAAAGGAAATGCAGTAAATTGAATAATTTGGAGAACAGACAGAGAAATTTTGAATTGTTCGATATGTTTGGATGTTATGATTCTGAAGTCAATCAGTTCATTTATAATACCAGCATGGTACATGAATAGTGAATGGATAGAAATAAAAATTACGGAAAAATATCGTAAATACCCGAAATTCCAACAAAAATTTCGAGATAATTGAATATCATGTTAACGAACTAAAAAGAAGATGATGTAAATATTTGTCACGATACTGTCAGGATCATGAGTAGTCAAATGTTCAAATTGAAACTTTCTAGAAAAACAACTCTGTGTGAAGGAAATCTGGATTTCCTTCTAGACATCGAATCGAATTTGAGTATTCTTTTGTGATTCTCAACCTCCTTTTGATTCCTGGATGGAGTTGAAATACTAAAGATGAATATTTCTCTGACAAAGTTCCTGAAATTATCATTTCTCTCATTTCGTGGCAAATCTGTTCATTCTGCCATATGTTGTAGCATGAAATCGTACGCGAATCTCCGTTTCACACAGATCTCATGAATATGTTTTATTATAATATGTTGGTACTCGGAACTTCTAGCACGTATTTATTTATTATCTGTCGAATTTGTGATACTAAAAAAAAGAAGTACTCGTACATAGTTTCTGAATTTTGAACACTTGGAAGAATATCAAAGCTTTCTGTATTTGTATTGTAAACAGCTATTTCGTTTTCAGTTTCATTATCACCCATCGTATGAAATTCATATTATTAAACCATTATTCTCCTACTCATTTTCTGAAATATGGAAATTATATACATTTATAACAACTCCAATTAATCCATTTCCAATTGATTATCAAAATATGCATGCAAACCATATGTGCATGTATTCATCGATAGTTCGGTATATTCATACAAAAATAAAATGGTAGAAAATATTCATACGTGCTAATTGAATGTGGCTTTTCAGTTGAATTTTCAATGTTTGCGTTACAAATTCCAGATCCAGAAAATTTTTTCTAAACTTCCCGGTAATATATCTACCATAAAAATAGCTGAATATGAAATTTTTTTTTCTTTTATCGACAATGAAATTAGCAAAGGTACAATCAATCACAAATCAAAACGTAACAGTACCTATGTATAATTATGAAATTCCAATAACGTGAAATTGAATTTTGAAATGAAAAAATTGATTAAGCAAACCAAGGAACGATATGTCATATAAAATTAAAAAAATAATTGTAACAACATGATTGCTAGGAATACCACGAAAATTTCAGAATTAGTGTAGAAACGTTGCTTGCAATTTTATTTAATTAGACTTCAGTTTCATTTTGAAACTAACTATTGAACGTCCTATAGAAAAACAAGAATTTTATATCATTTCAAACAATAATTTATATAAATTTCCACCGTAACGTGAAATCTATAAATAATTATTTTATATTGTTCCTGAAATCAAAGCGCAAACGGTATTGTAGACATAGGATGGATTCTGTACGCTATCAATCTTCGCAAGAAACATTCAAATGAAAATAACGAAACGAAATTGGTTGCTTCTCTTACGTGGGAATGAACTTCAGCAGGAACAACGCCTGCTAGAGTAAATTCCTGTGTCGACCGCTACCTGCATTCTGTTGCGATTTATACCCGAGATTTTTCAGATACCTCGCAATTTTCTCCGACACCTTAAGTCTAGAGAGAAAACCCCCTAATCTCCCAACTCGCCTAGTCGGCAGTTCGTTAGCACTGGACAGGACACCGTACTGCTTCTCCTGCTGCAGTCTTCTCACGTCCTCCACAGGATATCCAACGTAAATTGGGAACGTCAGTTTTCCGTATCGACTAGGGCCCCTGTTGGAGATTTGTGGGTCCGATTCTGAACTGTTTGAGAGCTTATTGTCCGCTTTGTTGAAGAATAATGATGAATTATTATTAAAAGACAGAGACTCTTGGCGTTTTTCTGAAAAATTCAAATCTACGGATACATCGTGCTGAGGAGTGTTTCATATATAGTCTCGAAAACAAATTCAATTTAAAATTTTCAAGTAATGAAGATGCCTCTGCTTACATTTTTCCACTAATTTGTCAGAAGCAAATCAATTGCTTCCTTGCAATGAATAAAAGTTTCGAACCCTCAACCAGACTTTTTCATCAGACCAAATTTCAAAATCTGCAGAATCGTTGATTTTTCAATATGTCATCTAATATTTCACAACAAAGAAACATTGATTGACCGGATAATTTTTGTTATTTCCTGAGGTGAGTTTCAGTTTCTTCATATTCAGAAACGATCCACTCCTCATGAACAATAAAAAAGTGTTATCTTCATCCTACACAACACAAGTAGTAATAATAATTTGGAATAATGTAATAATAATAATAACTGACTTTATCCACTCCTATTGAATAATGTATTCATTATTCAACTGCATTTGAGAAATTAATAGTATCTATGAACAAACAGCGGGAGTTATAATAACTCCCTCCTATAAATCCCTCTAATTAATCAGAATAGACTCATAGAATTATTTACGAACTGAATATCAAGCTAGTTCTCTGCTTCTGTCAAAGCTGGATGGCCGAGATGGAACATTTAAGTATATTCTATGGATGGAACATTCCATTATTGTCTTTTAGGGGAATAATTACGGGGTGGCAGGTTTTTTCGGCTGAGGTTTTTTCCCCTGGCTCTATAGTATCATATGATACTAGTGATGATAGTATCGTATGATTCTATAGTATCATACGAAGAATGTTATGATACCCCGTTCTTTTTTTACCTCAGCTTAGGTACTTTTTGTTTCAACATTTATTGTATTATTTTAGCTCTCTATTTTCATAAGAATATATATATATAGGGGAATAATGTCACTTAAATAATTCTAACGTTTTCAAAATAATTTGATACCTATATGTGAAAGTTTTTCAGAATATGATGAGTTCAGACAGTGAAGATGAACTATTATGTACACCACCAGAGATAAGGGAAGCAGCTAATGCTACAATACAGAAACTTCTGCTCGAAAAATCAAAAGACAAATATAAAAATGTATATAAGAATTTTCAAGATTGGTGTGATAAGAAGAACATTAAATCGTTCACGGAGAATGTCCTTTTGGCTTATTTCAGTCAACTGAGCACTAAATATAAGGCATCATCACTATGGACTTTCTATTCCATGCTGAGAAGTACATTAAACTTGAATGATGGAGTCAATATTGAACATTTTTCAAAACTACGCGCTTTCCTAAAACGCCAGTCAGAGAAGCACGTTACTAAAAAAGCAAAAACTTTTACGCCTGAACAGCTCAATAACTTTATAAATGAAGCCCCTGATAAAAAATATTTGGCGACAAAGGTAGATCTGAAAATAATTCAATTGTTTGTATGATTTAGTCAATTATATGGTTGATTTCAGGTAGCTTTGATAATAGGCATTATGGGTGCGTGTCGTATGGCATAATTGCACTTTATGAAAGTTTCAGATTTGGAAGACCATATTATTCGACATATTTCAAAATGGAAAATATCACTCTCAAAGAATTGGCAAAAATAAATTTGGAAAGACATTGCTGGATTGGGAATTACCAAAGTGTAATTTATATACCGGGCATTGTCTTCGCCGCTCGTTGGCAACTTTATTAGTTGATGCTGGAAGGGATATAATGGCACTGAAACGCCATGGCGGTTGGTGATCAACTACTATGGCTGAGGGGTACATTGACGATTCGGAGAAGAATAAGAAAGATACTGCAAATAAAATATATAGTTCCAAAACTCCCCAACCGGTAGGTACATCAACAACACATATGCAAGAATCACAAAAAGAAATAATAAACTTGCATAATTCAGTCCAACATATCCATTTTACTGGATGTTCAAACTTTACAATTAATTTCATTAATAAACAAAATGAGTGATTACAAAAAAAATTTTTGAAGCATCGTTATAGGTAGGATACTATTAAGATTTTTCAATGAAGTTGTTTTTTTGTACTTGTATTATTATTATCATCATTATTATTATTATTATACAAAGGTATGAATTGAGATTCCTGGGAACTCAAAAAAATATAAATTCTATACCTATTATATGAATTCCATAATGCAAAAAACACAAAAAAAGCACCCTGCTATAACCCACAATAAATCAAAAAAGACTAATAGAATTATTTGACAACCCAATATCAAGCTAGTTTTGTGCTTCTGCACGAGCCGGTTGACAGAGAGGGAACATCTCATTATTGTTATTGATGTGAGTAATGTCACTTGAATAATTCTGACGTTTTGAAATTTAGTTGACACCTTATTATTATTGTGAATGTTTTCCTGAATAAGACCTCTAATAGTGAGGATGAAATATTATGTAGGTACACTTCCAGAAATAAGACAAGCAGCTAGTGCTACAGTCAGTACAGAATTTTTTGCCCGCGCCGTGAAATCCCAAAACGAATATAAAGGTGTATCAAAAATTTTCAAGAATGGTGTATGGTAGTAAGAATGTTTATTATTATAGATTATAGTTGTGGATAAAGTATAGTATTCAACTTGCAGTAATGGTCATAACTCCCTTGATGAATTGCAGCACTCGCCTGCAAGCTTCATCTGCGGGAGTTATGACTTGCATTACTGCTCGTTAAATAATATAATATTATTTAGTAGATGATATAACTCCATAATACAAAGACAACAAAAATTAAATTATGAGGAACTTCCTCTACCTACCAAAAAGACGAAGTCAAGCAAATATGCTCATCAACTTAACCATTTAAAAAATACCAAGTTTCTGTTCAATCTCAAAAACAGTGCTGAAAAAAAATTTTAAGACGGCACTGACTTTTATATAAAAATACCTCTCTTTTTTAGAGCACTGTTTTTAAAATTTGTCTCAAACTTGGTATCTCCTGAATGAAACAAAAATTTTCGCAATTTTTCTCTGAATACATTGATATATCACAACCTAATCTTCAATGAATTTCAGCTTCAAAAATCAGAAAAATCCATATTTATGTTTCTTTTTTATCGTTATCCATGAATTTATTCACACATGGATATAATAATAAGACTTTCTCAAAACGTCATGTAATTTAAACCTATTATATTAATTTCATTTCGAACATAAACTCAAAATATCACTCTTTAACATAAACTTAAAATTGTTGAAAACTAAAGAATTCATGACCTACCATTAAATAAACAAACATGAAACATATATATGGATTTTATTCACTTTTTAAGCAAAAGAAAATTCACGAAAGATTGGGCTGTTATACATCAATGTATTAAAAAAAATGACAAAAATTTTACGTCGGAATATACAGGGTGGGATATTTCTCTTTGTATGGCGCTAAGAATTTCACAAACAACTGATACAGGGTCGAGAAGACTTCATGTCTCTTCTTTAATAATACTCAAGATACAGTAATAGCTCTATTCAGGTTCACACAATTACTGTTCTAGGACTGTCAGGAGTTTGCGCAGTATATTTGTTCGCGATAGTTAGTGTTCGGGTTTTTTGGAGATTGTTTCAGGACTGACTTGTTTTCCGTTCGGGTTTTTACGAATAATCCTGAGATAGTCCGAGAACAGTCCCCGCTCTTGGGCAGGTACTGTTTTAGGATTATTCTGGGTGCATGCTTTTCAGGGCTTCACGTGATGGTTGTTGGCCGTACTCTTGATGCCATCGATTATCTTCAACGAAGATATCGTTGACAAGATATATTACTCGTGCTGAAAACTGAAATGCTTTTATTTTCTCTTTCTCATATTTGGATCGTTTGATGCATTCGGGTTTTTCAAAACTTGAACCAGAAAGGTCCTAGGTATCGAAACGAGTGCGCATCTGTTCGGCGCAGTTTTAGAACGATCCTAGGACTGTCCTGAAAATTGTAACCCGAATAAAGCTATTATCTCAAACAAAATATGGAACACTTTTATGCATGCGTAGAAGAATTGATGGCCTACCATTTGGTAAACAAACATAAATATGAATTTTTCTGATTTTTGAAGCTGAAATTTATCAGAAATTAGGTTGTGATACATCAATGTTTTCAGAAAAGAAATTGAAAAATACTAAGTATGTGCTCAATCTCAGAAACAGTTTTCTGAAAAAAAAAAATAATAAAAATAACTACGCCACTTACTTCTAAATATCAATTATAAGTAGTTTCAATTTTTTTCTGTCTCATTCATACAGAGCCCAAGAAATTATAATATCTCCAGAAGTGCACATTTTCGTCTTTGCTCTCTATTTCAGAAAAAAAAAGTGATAGTTGGAATATTTCTGTTTGTAGATTTGAAAGTTTTACAAAAACTGACGCAGGGTCGCGAAAACCGCATGTCTCTTTCTGCAATAATAGCTGAGATACAGAGCAGTCTCAACCAAAATGGGACACAGCGTACACAAAGCAATTTAAACGCTGAGTAATGTCGTTTCCGTCAAATTTTGAATCATTCTCCTAACACAAAATTCTCAAGAGCGACCGACCGACTTACCCTGTATAAAATTTGAAACTTTGGCGTCGTTGGCACTGCTCATAGTGCTCATCATCCTCTGGAACACACCAGTAATTCTTCTACGATTGTAAACATATGATCCCCTTTAATGCGACAATTTGCTTCAGAATTCTTTCAAATCATCTTCAATACCACCCCACTTATTTTTTTAAAACACGTGAGTTATAAATATAATTACCTAATTCATTCGAATATATTAATAGAGTCGCCCTTCGGGCTCCTGGATTGAGGTCTATTCTCATGAATAAACACTCACTCATTGTAAAATGAACGCTTTATGAATTGGATATCCGGTGTCTCTGGTAAGGGTCTGATATAAATTTCCAAGAATCTATAAGTGGACGATATATGCATGTGACACAATGAATTCACAACTTGAGCTGAGGCTTTCACGTCCACCGCAGGATATCAAACGTAAATTGGGAATCGACTGAGGCCTCTTATTGGAGATCCAGATCGTGGGACAATACTTCTGACGGCCGATTCAACCGGGGACAGCGGGGTTCGCCTCGTGAAGGAATGCCGTTCATAATCAGGGGTTGATAACTCCGCAGCTATTCGGAAATTGAACCGGAAGTGTGGTATTTTCTGTTGAATACCGCTCTGACGTCTCGAGAATTGGAAGTTTCCGGTACGGGTGACGCTGAAAGAATTGGCTGGTGGGGCTATTGATTGGAATACTCGATGAATATTTGGTAATAAGATATTCAATATCACCCCTACTTCGGGAATTCATTGGAAAGCGACGCAATATCACATTCGGGTGTCTTTTTCAGAAATTGTCGACACATACAGGATGCCCTAGAAAATGTGGAAAATCTCTCAGATTCAAATAAAACGTAAAAAAATAAGTACCTATAATTTTTTTTTCTAGCGGCTCACCCCACGAAGATACGGCCTCCCAAATGACGCCACTGGATATCCATTTTTCTGAAATAAATTTCGATTTACTCAATGTAATTTATTATTGAAAATTTGAGATGATGAACAGAAGTAAGGACCTCTTGAAATACTGTCCTTAAATTCAAATTAGCTTGTTTAGTTTACCAGAGGTGGACTAGATTGAACGTTTCAACAGCCTGTTTGATGAGCAGTTGAAAAGAACGTATTTGGATACCTTGAACATCAAAATAAAGAAAAGATTATCTTGTTCATTGTCGATAAAATGAACTGTTTTCGAAAAATAAAATGAAGAAAGGAGTAATTTCCTTTATTTCTAATAAAAAGAACCGTAATGTGTTATACGAAAGTTATTCAAGGAACTAAAAAGTTATAGTTTATGTAATTGAATCCGACAAAATTACAAAGATTCTTAACACTGCAGTTTTGTACCCAGAAAAGCACAAACAAATATTTTCGGAATCAATTACATAAACTAGAATTTTTTTGTTCCTTGACTAACTATCGTATCACACTATGTTGAAGAGAAAAAAATTTAAAAATCATGGTTCTTCGTATTAGAAATGAAAAAAATTACTTCTTTTATTGTGTTGTTTCTTGAAAACGGTTCATTTTATCGACAATGAACAAGAGTATCTTTTCTTGAGCTTGATGTTCGAAGTATCCAAATTCGTTTTCTTCTAACTCTCCATCATATGGGGTGTTGAAAATGAAAGCATTAAAATGTACAACCTAGTCCACCCCTGGTAAACTGAACAAGCTAATTCGAATTTAAGGGAAGTATGTATTGTATCAGGTCCTTAGAACTGTTCATCATATCAAATTTTCATTGAATTATATTGAGTAATTTAAAATTTATTTCGGTAAAATGGATTTAGGAGGCTGTGTCTTCGCAGGGAGGCCCGCTGAGAAAAAAATTTATGGGTACCTGTCATCTTATTTTTTTATGTTTTATCTGAATTGGAGTCTTTTGTCACATTTTCCCAGGCACCCTGTACATGATGCGAAGAAATTCGTGGCGTTGCCAGGGACCATTTTCAAAGTTTCCATGCCCTTACATTACATTTTGAAGTAATATTTATATCGGAAATTAAAGTGTCCAGCAATATTACGAGTTAGAGTGCCTCGATCAGTAAACACGTCTGATTTAAGAAAAGTTGAGATGGTTTCAATTTGGTAAGCCAATAGATATAATTTCACTTCGATTTCTGTTTCATGAACGGACATTATTCGTCTAATTTAACTTGAATATAGCTATTCTGAATGAATATACACGTTTATTATTTCGAAATTCGAGTTGAAATGTAAGTTTAGTCCAGGTAAGGTAAGGTTCGGTTCAACGTTTTCTGTTATTTTATGTTTTGTTTATCAGATCAGTCATATCTTCCTTTCTTGTTTCTTGGCACGTCATCTCCAGATCTGATTTTGCCCCCATAGGACTACTATTCGTTATTTTGTAACGAATCTATTTAAAATTCTGTTAACATCAGTCTCCTAATCATATCAGTCAGAAATACTTCAATCAGGAACCTTCTTTGAATAAATCAAGACCTTTATCTTTGTTGTGAAGGGTTATTCTTCTACCTTCAAAAGTGAGGTTTCTCCTTTTTCCTGTTCTGTTTTGTTTGTCATTTGAATTCCATAATATAAACATGTCTTTTATTATTTTGAACTCATTATTCTTTTGATTTTATCAATTTAGACTTGAAAAAACATTATTCATCGAGTTTTCTCACACGAACTATATTAACTTCAAAATTCTACAACTGTCGAAACAATTTCTTGAATTATGGAATTTCTTCCTTTACTCACAGGTGTTTTGTTATCATAAAAATGATGGAAACTCAGAGAAAGCTAAAAATGATGGAAACTCAGAGAAAGCACTGTCGTGAAATAAGTGTTCTCGACCCAAACTTCTCTTCATTCATAGTGTTAACGGTCATTACTCAGAAAGGATAATGAGAAAAATCAAAGACTATTAAACATATTTTTAAAACAAAGTATGAGTGTTCGGACATAACAGATAGTTTGTCGCTTGTTCATAGAGGCATGAGCTCGAACATGCTGTAGAATGGCATAGGAAATAGAACATCATGAATCATATCTTTGACTTTAATATAGCACAATGATTCCTAGAAGAATTACAAGGTTTTTTTCTCATGAATCTCCTGCGAAAAATTTGAAAAGAAATTGACTAAATTCGTACTTTCTTCAGGTAGCTTTTATAGTTCAAGAATCGTCATTGTTCTAATCATGTTCAAAAATCCTCTGAGTTTTCTGCCCATGTATACATAGGATCAGACTTAAATTTGTACATGTATAAGTATAAACGCTAATTCTCGATATGAATAATTTATTATATAATGAGTTAGTATTGGTAACAATGTAGACTAATTACAATTAAGAGTGTGGAAAACATTTAATTTTCGAAGAGAGTGACTATATTCCAGAAATCATTTCATTCGATGCTATGGTTCATGAGATATAAATGTAAATTACGTTTTTCAATGGATTTCAGCATCCTGATATTTTCTTTCAGTCCAGCAAATCGGAAGGCTTCAAAATGTCTTTCAAATATATTTAAAACAACACACCCTATACATCTCTGGACTCCTTTAACTATTGTGGGGTATGCTGTTTGAGAATCAGTTACATTTCTGATTTGTTCTTTATATCTCAGAAAATACCTGGTTTTTCATAACGATTTTTATTTGTAGAATAAAGTTGAAGATTTCGTTGGAATTGGCTGCGAGATGCTCTGGAAGTGACATGATATAAATAAGAAAAAAGAAATTCTGTGAGTTTTAGAGGAGACACAATGAACTCACAAAGCAGCAGAACTCATGTTTGAGTTTACGAATTTATCATCATTTGAATGGTCAAAATTAGAAAACTATAGATGGAACGCGAAAAAAAGCATAACTCTTCTCCCAACAATTAATAAGACAAAATAAAAAACAATAACTTTCGTTTTCTCTGACTGGAATCCAAGGTGCAAAATGGCGAATGCACCCCGGCAATGCATAATATCAAAAACGTTTCTGAAAGTCGAGTAAGCGAATGAATAAATTTTTTCATGCGGCTAAAAGAATGCACTATCGATGAAGACCAATGCAGTATTTTTCCGGTACCTATTTACAAGAAGGAAAATTTAATGAAGAAAAGATCTCTCCGACATAACAAGGGACTTGAAAACTTCAACCTTGGTATATTTTCTCTAGAATTGTAATTCTTCCGTTATTCTTTCTGATTTTGAAAGAGTTGTATCAACTGTTTCTATTCTCCGCTCAAAACTTGAGCTTCCCATCAATACACGGAATTTGATCTCTCACATTTGACAATTGGGGGAAGAATATTGAAATACAAAAAAAAGCTTCCGTGTCATAAATTAATCTTCAGAATGACTAGGATAACATCGGGCGCGAAATAGCGAATGCGCCGTTCTTTTTTCACCCTTCCGAAACCGGAAATACTCAATTTCCCAAAATGAAAAAGATGACCCTTTAATAGTCGGCAACCCGAATAATGAAGCATTAATTCGAGCACTCATCAAAGCGGCATTTAAAGGCAAGGCAGCG
This sequence comes from Hippodamia convergens, assembly GCA_038502775.1. NCBI lineage: Eukaryota > Metazoa > Arthropoda > Insecta > Coleoptera > Coccinellidae > Hippodamia > Hippodamia convergens. The sequence goes on along the minus strand of CM076611.1, from coordinate 42,283,209 downwards.
TCTCCGTATGCCTCGCGTACCCCCACCATCGACCCCTATAAGGGGCGGAGCCAGCGCGCGGTGACGTATCACGCAGTGCGGAACAAAACAGCGACTCCGACAAAAGCAGTCTCTCAACTTGTGTGCGTCAGTAGAGATATGAACATTCTAGGTAAGACACGTATCTTGCCCATCGAGTCAGACTTACTGGTACGCCTAAGTTTTTTGATAAGTTTGATGTCACTTGCTTGAATTTCAAATCTTCTCCTCTATGTCTCTCTCTTTCTATCTTTGCGGCTTCCTCATTCTTTGAGGTTCTGTGTCCGGTTTTTGGTGTGCATGATATTCTCCGATATCGGGTTCAGTGTATATATTCGTTACAAGGGGAGTTTTTGATGTTTATTATTTCAATATTTCTGCATGATACTTCTACGTCAAACATTGTTGTGTTTCATGGTGGTCGTGATATTTTGATGTTTATTGTGTGATATTTATATTCTCCTATTGTATATCTACTGTATTTGATATTTATTCTGTAAAAACTACTGCAATTGCTTAAAACTTCATGGTATATGATTCGAATTGATTGTTTTATCAGTTTTTCTTCGACTTTTAATCGTATACGGCGGTATATACTATTAAATTGATTCGATATTGAGAAAAACCTGCGAATTTAGTTATTCTTCTATATTCGAACGTTTCCGTTGGTTTCAAATCGATATTTGAACAGGCGCAACCTGTTGCTTCTTGTCTTATGAATCTTGAATTGAGTTAACTCCACACTTATGCTGGGTCAAATATTTTTCTATCAATATTTGTAAAAGTCCCGTCGTGTTTATGGATATACTTTGTTCAGCCTTAAATGTCACTCATCGAAGTATTCCAGAAGGAATTGGCTTCTAATCTCCCACATATTCTATCTGGTTTGTGGAATGGATTATATTTTATGTGAACAAGATTTTGCTTGTTTAGTTTTATTTCCCTGCAAATGTCAATTTCAATGTGCTATAATACCAACTGAGCTGACTATATGAGATTTGATAACAGAATCATTTAATTTTTCTGTCGATGTACTTCTGATTGGCGAATTGGGTCTATTGTAGTAAAAATTCGAAAACAAAGAATAATAGATTATAGTGTATATATGTATTGTTGCAAGAGTACTCAACATGAAAAAATATCAGTGTCAAGTATTCTTCTAGGTTGAATACTCTGTTTATCAGATATTTTCATATAATGAAACAGAGTAGAAAGACATTCTACCGAAGTTTCAGAATTCAGCTTGTAATATTATCTTAATCAAACAATTAATGCAGTTTTACGATGAGGATTTTCGTTGGTGTTGATTACACAACAACAATTCGAGTTATGGAAATCATTAAAGTTTTCAGGATTTATATCAAGAAAAATAGAGGTTGTTGGATAAGATGAGTTGATTTTAGTGAGAAGGATGGATTTGATTCCAATTTTGTCTCTCAAGCGCTGAACAAGCTTCGATTATACATATAATTATGATAAGCTATTGAGTTTTATTGCGCAGCTTGTTTTTCATGAATTCGATAGAACCTGGTCAACAGTTTCAGCGCATTTTCCATTCGTTATGCTCAATGAACTTTTATATTTCTCATTCTTCATTTCAACCTTTCAGACCACTTAGGTTAAACTGAATATATGATATGTCGTAGATGTTTCCATTCATTCACCATTAATCTTCTTGTGGTTGATTAATTTAAAACACCAACTAACATTCAACTAATTCTTACTTCCACGATTACAACACACGCGAGAGATGTGACTTTGCTTTTTCACATGTAGACTTAAGATCAGCATGTCTAAATTTCATATGTTTGAAAAATTCATGTGTTTGAAATTACATAATGAATTGCCCGATACCATCAAAAAACCGAATGAACAAAAATTCAACATGAAACTGCAAAAAACAACCTACAGTTTGAATTAATTTTTTGTCTTTTGTTTAATTTTTCTCATGACATTGACTTATCTATAATTAATTATTTTTTTCGAATTTTTATTGACACACCGTGAATTTTATTGACGGTGATTATTTTATGATGAAGATTCATAAACAAATTATTATTTTCATATGTTGAACATAATGAATACAAGACATTTAAACTGAGTTGCAGGAACGTCCATTAAAATTTAATGCCGCCTTAATTCTCCCTTAAACGGAATATCTATAGACGGTAGCCATGGATACTCCGTTTAATGGAGAATTGAGGCGGCATTAAATTTAATGGACATTCCTGCAACTCAGGGTTAAGATACTAAATTGTCAACGATGTCTGACACAGTCTTCATTTCCTTCCTGAACCAAATTAATTTGGCAAGTGAAAACTTGATTTCCACTTATATTCAGTCAGATCCTCATATAACTCGATCACACCAATGTGAATATTCCTGTACGCTGTATATCGAAATTTCAAATCATTATCAGAAAGGACATGAAAATCAAAAGATATATTCAATCTATATTACAGCAACTCATATCAATTAGATACTATTGGAACAGCTAGACGAATATCCCTAATTCGCATTTTTCTTGAATTATGTATCGTCAGTCAGGTGAAGATTATTATGAAAAAAAAGTATTAAGTTCTGCTGAAAATTAAAAAATTTGAGACACTCAACAATGAACCCGCGCATTCGCCTTTTCGCTACCTTGGCATTTTTCACATTAATACCTATAATATGGAAAACCAACGTTTTTATTGGTGAAATGCAACCTGGAGAACTTCGAGACGGTAACTGTGGGAAAAAATGTAGAAACAATTCTTCTTTCACCATTCAAACCATCAAATTCGTGGTTTCCATCACTCGGAATTGTTAAATGAAGTTTGTTACTTGAAGCTTGAATTTCAATAAAGAATTTAATGAAAAATGTCGGTGTTGAATGAATCAGAACAATAAATAGCATCTTTTATATAATATTTTCTGTGCAGCCTCATCTTTAGAAGCAAAACTCTGCTGATTAACTTTCCGAACATTATGAGCTTGTTTTGAATGACAATGCTACTGTAGAAACTGCAATTTTCATTTTGTGACTGTTTTCACAGTCATAAACCCAGTAGGGGATGAGGAAAATGAGTTAAAAATGAAGAAACTTCAGGGAATTTTGTGCAGACTAATTTAGTTCATAGAAAAGTGTATTTACCAAATCAAGCTGGAGCTTTACTTCGTTATGGGAGAATCCACAGCTGTAATATCAGTCAAAGTCAGAAGTTCGCTGGAGTAGCAAATGAAATTCTTCGTTCTGTTCTCCAGGAGCGAATCCATCAGCCATGGGAACCGGCATCGGCCTAAGAAGAGCCGCTGCCTAATTTTTTCCTCGGGGGAACTAATTATGTATACTTAATACCTACAGCGAGAGGACAAATTGACAGGAAACTACAGAGGGATTTTTCAGTTGCCGAAATGCCTTCTAATTGAAATCTGACGTTCATCTCGGACGGGGTATTAGTGGAATCAGCTAATTATCTGCGAAGTAATCAGCCTAGGGCTCCCTTTAATTGCCGATGGACTCTAATCGGCGATGGAATTTCAATTCTTCGGCGGATTTCGTCTGCCTTAAGCCCGGGGTCGTTCGGTTTTTATCGCAATACGCGCCCTTCATGAATGGAACTTTAAATCTGTCTTGGGAATTGCGGCTGTCGGAGGAATCCCTTGTGGAAAATTGATCCTGACAGTAGCGGCTCGTGACTTTTTGAACTAGTTGATCTCGAAAGAAAGTTTTTGACTATTGTCTTATTTTCATGATGCAATAGATATCAGTGCCAACATTGTCGAACTGAATGAATTCAAAGATCTTCCTTGCATTGATAAGAGTCAGAAAGGGTTCAGACGATCATTTGACAGTATGCTCTGCTTCGAAGGATTTGATGTTTGCAACACAAAGTGTATGATGGTACGCTGTTTCAATTCATTCCGATCAACTTCGAATCCTGTGTGTTCAAATTGGCTGCAGAGATCAACTTTTGATGAGTACGGGCTTTTTTCGACCTTTATGTCTCATGATGGTACCACAAGGCGAATTTGACGAAACGTGAAAGAGGAGAGCTTACTTTTTTTCGAATACCTGCATATTCAATCGTATTCTCGACACGCTTCCATGAACTATAAGACATTTTTGTTGGTGCATTTGGTACTGATAATAAAACAGCATTTAAATGAATATTATTCATCGCACATAATTCTGAAGGACTCATCTATAGACCTTATAACCTCAAATCTCTCCCCACTATGGTCACTGCACCCAATTTTCATAAAGAACATTTAATACATTATTGCATTGTTAGATTCTCCTCAACGAAATGATTACAGGAATGTATAATACATAAGTGAAAAGTCAATCAGTTGGGAGATAATTCCAAACTATTAATAGTAACGTTTGAATTTGTAACAAATCAGCAGAGCAATACTAAATTATTGCATAAGGAGCTTAAATTTATTTAGGTTTCCATACAAAAATAGAATCGAGCTTCAAATGAGTTTCGAACATTACCTAATATTTCTGACGTGTTTTGTCGACATTATTGAATAATTCGCTGACGTTAGTTATCTACAGATGCTGACTGAGTGGCATAATAGTATATTATTTTATAAGGAGGAGAAGTGTCACTTTTCATGGCGAGCTTGAGTTTACCCGCCGAACGTAGTGAGGCGGGTAATTGAAAGCGAGCCATGAAAAGTCACTTCTACTCCGAATGAAATATGTTATTTTATTTTCAAACGTTTTGAAATTCATGAAAATCTGAATATCCACTTTTGGATTGATTCACATTTGGGTACATGATTCTATCCACTTACGATCGTTATAATTGAATGAATTATGGGACATTTGCCTAGTTACGGTTGCCACGCACAATTGATTCTGACAGATATGAAGCAAAATAATCATTTGCAAGCTGGTGAGAAGTGGTTGAAAGTGAAAATGTCTTCAGAAATTGAGGTTTTGGCCATTGAAGCAGTCTTTTCCCTCGAACCATCGAAGTCAATTGAAAAATATTCTGCAGCATACCTATGATCACTTCGTGAATTGGTGCAATTCGAAAAATGTGACAGTTTACCAAGAGAATGTGCTTCTAGCATATTTTAACTTAATGGCTAGTGGAATAAAATGGAAATCCTCTGCTTTGTGAGCCCAATATTCAATGATAAAGTCGCAACTAGCGATCACACATGAAATAGTTATTGGTAAATACCTGAAGTTGGGCGTATTTTTGCAGGGTAACACTTTTCCTGCCGCCGGCCGGAAAAGTGTTGCATAGCAACACTTCTCCTCCTAGGCGGAGAAATAGAACTTTTCGATGATCCTGTCGATCGAGAAATGACGTTATTATTGTACGTTTGAAAATAAAAGTTTTTATTTTCAAGTTCTATTTCTCCGCCTAGGAGGAGAAGTGTTGCTATGCAACACTTTTCCGGCCGGCGGCAGGAAAAGTGTTACCCTGCAAAATACGCCCAACTTCAGGTATTTACCAATAACTATTTCATGTGTGATCGCTAGTTGCGACTTTATCATTGAATATTGGGCTCACAAAGCAGAGGATTTCCATTTTATTCCACTAGCCATTAAGTTAAAATATGCTAGAAGCACATTCTCTTGGTAAACTGTCACATTTTTCGAATTGCACCAATTCACGAAGTGATCATAGGTATGCTGCAGAATATTTTTCAATTGACTTCGATGGTTCGAGGGAAAAGACTGCTTCAATGGCCAAAACCTCAATTTCTGAAGACATTTTCACTTTCAACCACTTCTCACCAGCTTGCAAATGATTATTCCAAAATTCCAAAAGCTGAGAGACCTTGAATCCGTCAAATCCAAGGAGATAAACTCACAAGGAAAATTAAAGATTATACAAATTAATGTACAATGTATATCAAACAAAATAAACCACCTAGAAGTTTTTACGGACCTACAAAGCCCGGATGTTTTGAGTGTAGTGGAACACTGGTCGACTCCCCTACAGATACCCTCGATTTCATTGAAGGGATACACTATGGCAGCGTCATATTGTCGAATAACGAGACAACATGGAGGAACTGCTATTTATGTCCGATCTTGCTACACTTTTGAAGAGATTGAACATGTGAAAAAGTTTGCTGTCGAACGTCAATGCGAATTTTGCGCTATTAACCTCAAAAATTTCTCTTCTAACATCACTATTGTAAGTGTCTACAGGCCTCCTGGGGCAAATCTCGAATTGTTTGTTAATACGCTGTCTTACGTACTTGATTATTGCCTCACTGGTTCAAACATTGTTTTCATCTGTGGGGACTTTAATATAAATTATTATAATTCACATAACTACCTTGATTATTTGCTTTCAAGTTTCAATCTTACTGTTACTTCAGAAGAGGCGACCAGAGTCTTTACTAACAGGAATGGAACTATAAGTTCTTCAAAGATTGATTACATTCTCACAAACGCAGATCCCAAACTCATATCAACTACTGTACACGACTGCAATATAGCCGACCACAAGGCAATAAAACTGCAATATTGTTATGGCGAAAGAATCCAGTCCAGTAAACCAGCACCTCGGTCATATCGTTTACTGTCCGAGGATGGCCTACGGGGCCTTCGTTTGCGGACTGGGCGCACTTCCTTTGATAGCGTGTATGATCACGCTGATCTGAATAATGCTTTCAACGATTTTTATTCCATTCTTACATCCCTAATTGACTCTGCTTGCCCAATAAGGCGATCCATGCCTATTGTTACCAGACGTCATCGGTGGATAACTCCAGAAATAAGGCAAGCAAGCAAGGATCTAAAAAATCTTTACTGGTTGCTTCGTAATTCGAATTCGCCTACTGTTAAAATACAGTATTCGTCAGCGAGGAGAAATTACACTAGATTGTTGAGGGCATCTAAAATGACTTACTTCAAGGATCTCCTACAGTCTTCGTCCAACAAGAACAAGACTGTATGGAACATAGTCAAAGACGAAATCAACCATAAGTCTAAAAGTGATAAAATTACCTTGAAAGTAGATGATAGAGTGCTAACTGACCCGAGTGAAGTGGCTGAAGCATTCGGAGGCTATTTTTCGACCATCGGCAAAAGTAGCATAGATAATCACTACGGTGCACATAAGTCTGCCACCTGTACAGCTCAGAGGATGACTGACAAAAATTTTTTTTTTTTTTCTTTCCGATCATGCCTGAAGAGGTTCTGAAAGTGATAAGGAGTCTAAAGAACAGAAATGGCAGCGGACATGACATGGTGTCCTTGAAGATTTTGGAGGTGGTAGCCGAGCAGATTTCTAATCATGTGGCTTACTTGGTCAATCTCTCTGTCACCACCGGTGAATTTCCATCTGTACTTAAAACTGCGAAGACTATTCCTGTACATAAGAAAAAATCCAAAGATGACATATCTAATTATCGTCCGATATCCTTGTTGAGTACTTTATCAAAGATTGTTGAAAGATTGGTTTTCGACCGTATGATGAACTTTCTGAACAAATTTTCCATTATAACGAGCTGTCAACACGGATTTAGAGTTGGCAGGTCTACGGGAACTGCCGTATGTGATTTTGTAAAATTCGTGTACGACTGCCTAGATGATGGCATTCCTGTAGCAGGACTTTTTTTTGATTTATCCCGTGCTTTCGACACTTTGAATATTGATTTCATCTTGGACAAGCTATATAATCTGGGATTCAGAGGGGTCTTCCTTGAGTGCGTCCGAAGTTTTTTGACAGACCGTATGATGTTTGTTCGCATAGGAGTAATTAACTCCAATAGATATGCAGTTGATATGGGGGTACCTCAGGGATCCATTCTGGGTCCTCTGATTTTCGTCTTGTTCGTGAATGATCTGCCAGGCTATCTGAGAGATAAATTCAAAGACCTAATCAAGAGTATATTGATCTTACAATTTGCAGATGACACATCGTTTCTCGTCACTGCCCCTAACCTGCAAGAATTACGTGCGAGATGCGAGATGCTCGTTCAGTACTTCTCTGAGTGGTGCAAAAGTAATCTTCTTATACTCAACATCGAAAAAACGAGATTGCTTTATTTCCAGACCCGAACTTCTTGCAAGGATCTTTCTTTAGTTCTCCCTAGTGGAGAATTGAAGTCTTCTGATAGTGTGGAATTTTTGGGTTTACGAATTGATAACACGCTGAACTGGCGTACCCACTGCACTTATGTTTGTACCCGATTGAGTAGTTCATTTTTCGCATTAAAAAGACTGAAGAATATTTTGCCAATGGAATCATTAATAGGGGTGTACTATTCTCTAGCCTACAGTCATATGAATTACAATACTATTCTTTGGGGAGGCTCTCCAGGTGAAAGTGAGGTTTTTATTTCTCAGAAGAGAATCATAAGATTGATTTTCGGCTTGACACCCAGGGAGTCTTGTAGACCAACATTCATCAAGCAAAAAATGCTATGTTTTCCTTGTATATATATCCTAAACTCTTTGCTGTACATTCGAAAAAATATACATTTACTGAAAAGGTGTTCTGAATATCACAAGTATGATACCAGACATAAGGACATAATCTGTCTACCAACCCACAGAACCACGAAATTTCAACAATCGCCTCTATATGCTGGAATCAAACTTTTCAATCATCTGCCAGAGCGAATTAAAGAACTTGAATATTTTAGGTTCAAGAAAATCACTAAGAATCTGTTGCTGGAAAAATGTTTCTACAGCAAAGAGGAATATTTCTATGCTAAGTTGAATTGAATTTTCATTGTAATTTATTTTTTTTCTGTCCAATACTTTGACCTGTCCTATACGAATGTTTATTTGTCTTATGGGATGCAATAAATGATTATGATTATGATTATGATTATTTTGCTTCATATCTGTCAGAATCAATTGTGCGTGGCAACCGTAACTAGGCAAATGTCCCATAATTCATTCAAATATAACGATCGTAAGTGGATAGAATCATGTACCCAAATGTGAATCAATCCAAAAGTGGATATTCAGATTTTCATGAATTTCAAAACGTTTGAAAATAAAATAACATATTTCATTCGGAGTAGAAGTGACTTTTCATGGCTCGATTTCAATTACCCGCCTCACTACGTTCGGCGGGTAAACTCAAGCTCGCCATGAAAAGTGACACTTCTCCTCCTTATGAAATAATATACTATTATTTTCAAACGTACAATAATAACGTCATTTCTCGATCGACAGGATCATCGAAAAGTTCTATTTCTCCGCCTAGGAGGAGAAGTGTTGCTATGCAACACTTTTCCGGCCGGCGGCAGGAAAAGTGTTACCCTGCAAAAATACGCCCAACTTCAGGTATTTACCAATAACTATTTCATGTGTGATCGCTAGTTGCGACTTTATCATTGAATATTGGTCTCACAAAGCAGAGGATTTCCATTTTATTCCACTAGCCATTAAGTTAAAATATGCTAGAAGCACATTCTCTTGGTAAACTGTCACATTTTTCGAATTGCACCAATTCACGAAGTGATCATAGGTATGCTGCAGAATATTTTTCAATTGACTTCGATGGTTCGAGGGAAAAGACTGCTCCAATGGCCAAAACCTCAATTTCTGAAGACATTTTCACTTTCAACCACTTCTCACCAGCTTGCAAATGATTATTTTGCTTCATATCTGTCAGATTCAATTGTGCGTGGCAACCGTAACTAGGCAAATGTCCCATCATTCATTCAATTATAACGATCGTAAGTGGATAGAATCATGTACCTAAATGTGAATCAATCCAAAAGTGGATATTCAGATTTTCATGAATTTCAAAACGTTTGAAAATAAAATAACATATTTCATTAGGAGTAGAAGTGACTTTTCATGGCTCGCTTTCAATTACCCGCCTCACTACGTTCGGCAGGTAAACTCAAGCTCGCCATGAAAAGTGACACTTCTCCTCCTCATAAAATAATATACTATTACTTCAAGTTATGTATTATATATTTTTTTATTCTTCCTGTAGAGGAGAATCAACCAAGGCAGTCGGTAATGTGTGTGGTGGGGTGTCCTTTTTTTCTAATAACGATGCCTTCAGAATTTGGTGGAGTAAATAGTTTTCATTGAAATCCTCTTTATATCGAATTGGTCCTACAAATGTTATGATCAGTATGGAAATTATTACTGGCGCATTCACTTTTTTGTATCCTCAGCCAAGGTATCAACTGATTTTCCCCTTGTGTATTTTGTTCGAAATAAATGGCAATTATCGATTGAAATTATTTCTTGCAGTATTCTACATTTCACAAAAACTTATGACTACGGTAGAAAATTTTTTCCTCAACGCACGAGAAAACTTCGAATACTATTCAAACCATTTACACTTTCACATATTTTCCAAAACAGATGATCATTTCAAATCGAAGAAAATTGGTATGATATGATATGATGAGTCGTTAAATGGAAAATTTTATTTCGAGTTGATGAAACGAAAATATTCTGAATTTTTTTGTAGCGAATACACCAGATTTGAATTCAAAACATGAGAATATATCTACAGATCCTTTTAAAATTCTTCGTTCAACAAGCATCTTTCGTCGTTCCTCATAAGTGAAATTTTTTCAAAACATGCTACTTTGTTCACTGAAATTTGGTTGAATTACGTGAAAATCTCTAATCTTATCTAAAAGGGCAGAAGGATCGAGGAGAAGCAATTTCATTCCAGAAAAAATTATATTTTGTTGGATGTTCAAGAATTTAGACCTAGAACAACAGCTACCACAAAAAATGTTGTAATGACCGCTCTACAGCTTGACTGTAGAAAGTCTTATGGTCAATACAGAGTGGCCGGCTATATTCTTAATATACACTTTTCCAAATTGAGATTTTGATTTTTCTAATTTGTACTCTTGCCATCATTTCTGTGAAGAAAAAGCTGATTCGAATTATAAATGAAATGCGTGGATTGTTGGATGAGGATTTTGTGATAACGAACTAGTTTTTGCAGTTTAAAAGGTACTGACATTGTTCCAAGAGTTTTTGAATGAAAGACTGTAAGAATACCTGAGTCTTCTGTACGAATATGATACGTAATTTTTTATAATTCATTAAATATTTATTGAAATATTTCCATTAATATCGTTTAGTGATTTTTACATCGAAAAATTTCGATTAGTAAAACTGTTTTCTTCCTCATGCATTTGACACATAAATACAAGTAAATACGTGGCAGGATGCCACCATGTAATCAATGCAAACTGCTATTCTCGCACGATTTCTATCTAATTCTTCGAAGAATCTGTCATTACTGAATTCCTCACAACATATTTTGAGAATCTGAGATCTACTTTCTGGTATTGAAAATAAGTTCTATATTAATTTTGATAGTCATCTTTGAACGATTAATGGGACACTGATGACGACTAAAAAGTCTGAAATCAGTCTGCTTGTTACTCTTCCTTTCGGCACCCTCACGATCTCCTGCAATTTTACTCCATAATTTAGATTTTCACTAGCGCATTGCACTTCCCTATCTTCCGAGCAAAATTGAGAATTCCACAAGACACCTGGTGTCTCTCCGCGTTGAATCGAATTGTTTATCCGCATTGAAACTCTGGCGACCACAATCAGGACGCTTATATTTACAGCTGCTGCCTCGACACACTTTCCGGTATTCCAATTCCGGGATGCAAATCCGCACGCAACGCCGTGACCTTAAGGGCCCGTTCGCACTAGACAGCGGCGATCCAATTTGCGGTAATTTTACGGAACGTAGCCCCATCGATCGTCGGCATGTTAATCTGGGAATCCTAAAAAAGATCGAGAGCTCTTTCGATTAAAGTAATGATGAGGGGTGGCAATTGGCGTGAAGCCTGAAGGTTTTCTGTCGTGTTTTTTTGGGGGTGAGCTTTTTTCCTATTAGGCGAGACGAATGGATAAAGGAATGTGCTCAGATGCTGCATCGATATCTGTCAAGGTGGATTCTTGTTGATGTGATAAATACGCCATTAGAAGAATTATCGATCCGGCTCATGCATTTAGTTCGAAGGTCGAATATTTTGGTTGTTTGCTTATACAGGGTGTTGAAAAACTTAGTTTGACTTTTTTTGGATTTGATTTTAGACCTCAAAAGAGGGCAAAACTAGGTGAAAAATTCAACATTGGCCTTAAAATGAGCAGTTTTAGAGATATAAACGATGTTCGGTTTTCGAATTAACAACTGGCGCAACCAAATACGATATTCAATTCACATAACTGGCGCAACCAAATACGATATTCAATTCACATTCATCTTTCTGATGTCTCATTTTCTGAATCTACTTTTAAAATATCTTTTCATTGAAAAAATCACAGCTGGAATCAAACTTCCTTTCCATATGACCTTACCTACTTTCATTGAGTATTTTGCAAACCATTTGAGTTGTCTGCCTTCTTTCACTTTGTTGTTAAATAACAGTTATTGATCCTGAATTCAACATACCCTATTCTAATATTGAAATGAGTGATATTATGGTTCTAATATAACGCCTTGCCAACTAAAGCTGTCCTTGAGTACCTCCGTTTATGTATAACTGGCTTATCTCGATCGTCCACTTCTTTCTCATGTGACATTCAATCAAGTTTTTAGATAAATGAGGTTGCCTTAAGCACCACTCTCGTGATATTGGACGTCCAAAATTTCAGAAGTTGAGGAGCAAAATTCAAATATTGTGAGTGAAAATTCTGATAGGTACAGGTATAAGCAGAATTTCAACGAAAGTATAAGTGGCCAGTTTGCCTGGAAAACTATGTATCAACAACTTCTCTATCCATTCGATATTCAAGACGTTGAAGCCTTTAGTCTTCCGTTCTGTCAATGGGTTTTAAAAAAAATTGCTGAACATCTGCATTCCCCTTCTATTAAACTTTCCAGTGGAAGCCAGCTTCAACAAAAAAAGGATTTTTAACTTTCATTAAAGCCATATTTGGGAGGATGATAATACACACGCTTTGAATCCAGGCACCACCAGCATTTCAGTAATGTCTGACTAGGGCGTTTAGGAAATCATTGTTTCACCACGGGATTCAACAGTCATTGAATAATATCGGATATGTTCTGTAATTTATCGTATTTGGTTGAGCTACTAGTTAATATTTTGAATACCAAATCTCTATTCTCTTCAAATAGGTTCTTTTGCGTACTCTTTTTGCTTATTGTGAAGCCAAGAAGAAGGTATCCTCCTCTCTCATGGCATTCGCTTTCTACTTGCTTCAATCAAGCTCAGTATGAATGGGAAAAATATTCTACATTTCTGAATATCGTGAAAAATCCAGGGGATAATTAAAGACTACGATAATCTTCTCTAACTATGAAATCTTCTTCTGCACTTGGTACTTGTGTTTGATGATGTTCTAGTATTGCTGGATTATTGAATGAATCTTCTTCTTCTTCTTCATGTGCCATGTCAGTTTACTCCGACGTTGGCGATCGCCATTGAGAAGGCTTCTCGATCTCGAGCTAAATGCAAAAGTTGTGCTGCATTTCTTATTCCAGTCCACTTTTGAATATTTTCGAGCCAGGAGGCTTGCCTTCTTCCAACACCCCTTCGTCCTTCTATTTTTCCGCTGATTATCAGTTGTAAAATTCTATAGCGGCTTCCCCTCATCACATGACCCAGATATGATATATTCCTACTCTTGATCACTTTGAGTAATTCTCTACTCTTGTTGGCTCGTCTTAGCACTTCTTCGTTAGTTGTGTGTGTTGTCCAGGAAATTTTAAGCATTCGCCTATATATCCACATTTCCAGAGCCTCAATGCGGTTCATACGTTGTCAATTTGAAAGTCCACGTTTCGACTCCATATAAAAGCACTGACCAAACATAGCACTTGACCATTCTTTGTCTTATTTATAAGTTTAGGTGGTCATAACATAGAAATGTCTTCATTTTTGCGAAAGTTGTTTTGGCCATTGCTATCCTACTTTTAATCTCAATATTCGGATCTAGCTGTTTACCCTTTCAATTGGCTTTCTGTTAAATTGAAGTGAAGCATCTGGACATGGGTCACGACTGCATACCAAGAATTTGGTCTTATTAGCATTGATTTTGATGTCCATTCCCTCCCCCACCTCATGGATACGATCGAGCATCGTCTGGAGCCCCTCTAGGCAGTCTGACAGAATCACTGTATCATCCGCATATCTAAGGACATTGATGGTTTACCCATTAATTTTTATTCCGTATGGTAGACCTTTCACTGTGTTTTTGAATAATCGATCTGAGTACACATTGAACAAGGTTGGGGATAAAGTACAACCCTGTCTTACTCCTCGGTGAATAGATATGTCTTTAGTGAGATTATTTCCAATTTTTATATTTGCCGTCTGATTCCAATACAAGTTTTTCATGATACGTATATCTTTATCATCAATGCCTTTGCTCCTCAGTATTTCAATTAACTGAACATGTCGTACCTTATCAAATGCCTTTTCGAAATCCACGAAGCACACAACCACATCTTTTCTCAGATCACGACACTTCTGTAATTGAATGAATACTGAAGATTATTATGGATAATCAATGAATAAAATCTAAGTGAAACTATTTCGACCTTCTTCATCAAAATAACTGATGTTATGACAATGCATCAGGTTTTCAAGATTAATAATAATAATTTTCATTGATCCTTTCAGACATTAAAGAAATGTATAGGACAAGTCATTTATGAAGAAATATAAGAAAAAAAAAGTCACAAATTCAATAAATGGAGTCCGCAAGGAACATTTCAACACTGTAGTAACATCCTCTAAACAATAAGAACTTTATCTCTCTATTGAAAGACCTCCCATTCATTGATTTCAGTGTACTCGGCAGATGGTTGTATAATTTAATACCTATATAACTTGTTGAGGACTCATATTTAGCCGTATGTTATAGTGTCAGTGTGACGTGTTTCATAGTTATGAAAATCAGAACATTTCTTTTATTTATCGATATTCAGGTGAATATGAATGAGGCAATTACGAATGAAAATACAAGGGAAGGGAAAAATACGGAATTGACTTGGCATGGGCGAAGTTTGAATATAAGTCGTATTATCCGTTTTTGAGAAACGAACACTCGATAAGACCCTACAGAGGACCCCCTAGAACTGCGTTTTAGCTCAAGTGACTAAAACCATGCTGTAATAAATAGCAACTCCTCGACAGGCAGACAACTCCTAAGACGCGATAAGGCATCGTAAGCACTATTAAGCTTACCACGAACATGATCAGTATGAAGACACCACCTCAGGTTACCATCCATACACAGACCAAGTACATTCACGTTATCAGTCTCAACCAACACTCCTTGTTTGGTTCTGTCATAATAGGATCAACACTTGGATTTTCCTGAATCTGAAACCGGACTATGACAGACTTCGTCATATTGAGGATGAGTGCGTTTCTGTGGCACCAATTCTATTATTGCTTCTATTATTATTTCACACAGCGACTTCAATTCCTGGCAACTCTTTTCTTTGATAGCGACAGAAGTATCATCAGAGACATTATCACTTCTGTTGCCACGTATGCAGGCAATATAAAGAGGAGAGGGCCTAAAACGGATCTTTGAGCGACACGCAAGTTGTTGGTGCTCTCGTCAGATGTGACAGCATTTAAACTCACAAATATTCTACGATCGGTTAAAAGACTCTTGACCCAATCAAGAAACATTCCGAATCCCATCTGGTACATCTTATCCAAAATTAACCTGTATTGAAGCGTGACAAAAGCCTTCGACGATGCTAAATTTTGAGGAAATAAACCTAGAAAAGCCTCTCCGTTCACCATATTGTTCAGATGTTTTCGCTACATGCTACATGTTTCATGTCCTCGGACCTATAATTTCAAATAATCACTCCGTGAACTAGGATTTTTCCCATTTTGTGGAAAAAGAATTGTACGTGATGTTTGGGAGAAGAAGTAGTAATTTTTCAAGAGAAAGATACTTCACACTTTTTGACTGGTCGTTTGATTTTGAAATATCGAAGGTGGGGATTGAATGTGAAATTACAGAAAAAACAAGTTTATGAATAAATTAATAAAATTTGAGGTATTAATAAAAAACATTTCGAAAGCACGAAAGTCGCAAACAAAAACATATGATATGGAATATAGAAACAATAGAGCACCAATCTAAAAAATGCAATCATTTAGTTTTCCTCGATATCTTGCAAAAGCATGGAATCCAGTTGACTTTTGTAACTATTCGCATTCGAACTCTTTAGAGAACAGGGTAAGTTATTACATCTGTATTGGCTCAAGAACAGATAACTTAAAGCTATACAATAAAAGACAAATATTAACCGCTGAAAAATAGATGTATCAAGGAACAAATATAACAAGAACCGGTATGAAGAAACCAGAAATAGAAGAAAGAATAATAAATGGTTGAGTAGTTGGGACAAGTAGAATCGCTAAAGAAAGTGGAAAATATACGGAACAATTCCATAGATCGTGATTCTGTGTGTATTGGTTACATGCTAGCCAACATTGAAATTTTAATAGAAAACCTGTTAACTCTGAAAACGAATTGTTGTCGACAATAAGCTAGAGCTTCAATAGATATAAGAAAATATAATACGAGAAGAAATGAATGTGTACACCATACCAAAGAGAATATGGGAGAAACAACTCAGCTGATACATTCATCCACAAAAATTCGAACACATTGACTATATAGAAGAATAAACTCGATTATGGCCAAACACACAGTTCTTCCTCTTTCTGTGATAGGCATTTTCCAAAACATCCAAGAAATAAAGGGTGAAAATGAAAGAACTAAAAACAAAAAGAATCCTGAATAATGATTTCAATTTGAACTCCATTCCATACAAAATAGGAGGTTGTGCAATTTAAATTTTACTCGAGATTTGAATAGTTTTCCCTACTCTCAATCCCGAAAATCCCATCGAAAACCAGGAACAATGAAGCTCGAGTGCGATCCTACATCGTGACCAGCTTCGGCTCCCACCCGCTAGATAAATCGAGCATATGCTATGATCTTTCGTTTCCAGAACGGCTCAACAGACTCCCGATGTTTATTCAAATTGATGGCGAGACCCGACCGTTCTGCTGAAATTGGCCACGAGCCATTCGAATTCGGTTTGAATAATGCCGAAAGTTACGTGGATTAACGACTTGAATCGCAATTGGAGATTATATTCGGAATAATCGATAGCTTCGGTCATGGCTTCGAATCGGCACAATATTTTTTTAATCTGGAGTTTTATCTCCTTTTTGTGAACTGAAATATTATCGTACAATTCCAATGAGTTTATAACTACTACTGTCATCGCGGCTCTGGAATGGAAAGGATCTTATACAGGTGTGGTAATAATTGAGTAGGTTTGGATATTGAAGATAGATGAAGTGTATCTGTATCTGGAACAAATATTCTTATTCTTACAAAAATAAGAACTCATATCTTTACACTTGAAATTTCAAAAATTATGTCTTCAAGATGGCGGCCTCTAGTTGAAATTCATTGCTACAGCCGATTCTGAGATTACGAAGAGTCCGTTACATCTGACGTCGACGTTTCAACTCTTTTTTAAGACATCCCAAAAGAAATAACTCACATATCCTCATATCAGGCAGCCGTGCCTCCTTCTCATGTTTCCCTCTCAAAAACACTAGCCGTCCAGCAATAGTATATTCTAATAGTATATTCTAAAACAAGTTGCAGAATGAGCTCTTATTCCAACACGAATGCATCAGTGTTGGAATTGCCTTCTGCAACGAGTATTAGACGATATTTTCTCTATTTCAGTCAAGTTTCGTGAAATACTCTCGAAATTCAAATGAAAATTCAGATTAGTCACTTTTGTATTGTAGCTTGGCAGTTGGTGTGACTTACGAAATTTGACAGATCATGGAATTTGAATTGATTTGATTTGAAAATTGAGAGGATCGGAGGTCGGTACTGACAACCACAAAACGAAAAATATAACTGAAAAGAATGATGTAATGAGTTTCATTACAGCACTACTTTTAGTATTGTAATGAACTCATTACAATACTGAAATAGAGAAAACAAGTTGCAGAATGGGCTCTATTCCAACACGAATGCGAAAGGAATGGAAAGCATGAGTGTTGTAATTGTCTTTTCTGTAACGAGTATTTTATATTTTCTCTAAATATTTCAGTCGAGTTTTTTGAAATACTCTTGAAAATCAATGAAAAATTCAGATCAGTGACTTTTGTATTGTATTTTGGCAGTTTGTGCGACTTAAGAAATTTAACACATTACAGAATTTTAATGGATTCGACAACCACAAAACGTAACTGAAAATAATGCTGTTATGAGTTTACTACAGCACTGTCATTCAGTAGTGTAATGAATTGATTACGACATTGAAATGGTATGATGAAAAAAACATCCAATACATTCTGAACGCAACAAATACTGATTTTTCGTTGATCAACTGAAAATTAGGGTATAGATATATGGTATTATGATACCTTTAGTTGTAACTCATAATTTGACAGAGGCCATGTTTTAGTTTTCTATATTCAAGTTTTTCTAAAGGTTGTTTCCGCTTTTATGTATGTCATCACTTTTGTTTTTTGAAGAGTTTTCTCATTATGGCCTGTCTTACATTCCTAACATTTCAAGTATCAATATAATTCTCTTACACGTAGATTATTGGGGAAGGTATTGAACCACAAGTGTATTGATACCACAAACCAACATATTCCCGATCCAAACAATGAACAAGATAATAAACAAAACTGAAAATTGAAAACAAAGATCTCTAGACTTATCTTACCCCATCACTTCATCGACAAAATAAAAAAAATTGAAACCATTATCAGAAATATTGTGAAACTTATCGCAATTGAGGACAAGCCAACTTGTGCTAGATTTGACACATCCCATGTAGTTCTGTAGGATCACATACGTCGTTAAACTTATATTCTCTCATTACACTTGACGTTCAGCGCGTTAGAGTCAATCTGAAATAAAAAGGAAAAATTCAACGGATTTTTTCCTTTTTTGGTTCGCTTTTTCTGTTCATTTGCCACGATGTTCACAAGGCAACTGAATTATATCAGGGGATCCCCTTCTTGTCTTCGGTTCTCACAACATAGTCCCATTTAATTACGTTTCTCCTTGGTTTCTGGTGACAACAATCTTCAATTACAACATCGGTCTCCGTCAGAAGTTTCGGATAACTTGTCCCATCTGCTGAACATTGCACTTTGCTCGACTTCGTATTTATAGGGTGCAATTAATTGTGTTAGCGTTATCACGAATAGACAGATGTATTTGTAAATGGTGTTTTAGACGTTCGTGTTGAGCCGTCAGTTGATTAGGACGTATTCTGTTACGGTTTATGATTGCACAGTGTGCATTCAGATTTAGTTATAGCGTGTTTAAAAGAATCATTCAGATTATAATTTTCAAACTTACAACAGGGTCAGTTTGAAATTACTGAGTTCTAAAATCGCTGCTTTGGAAATTTTTGGATCTCTGTTAATATGGTTTTGGCAGTTCTTCTACGGTCAAAAGTTGATCGATCAATCACGAACTCATAACCAACGAAAATACCTTACTTAACAGAGTTCTGTTATTGACCAACAGGAGTCATTTATAGCGAAATCTATAATCAGAAACAGTGAAATATCGCGTTTGAAACATAGATACATTCAAAATAGTAGTAGTAATCGTAGTAATCATCTGAATGAATACCATTCTCAATCATTATTATTATTATTATTTTTTATAATAAGAGCCGAGACTATGTCTTTGAGGCTCAGAAAAACAAATAAAAGTGATACAGATAGGTATAACATGAAATTAAAATTTGAAGAAACATAAGCTCACAGATTTTTATCATGAGACTGGGGAAGAGAAACTAGATTATGTCACTGAGGGGAAAGATATAATGGTTTCAGCCTCCTTCGGCATCATAAGTATCCCATATCTCTCAGAGACAAAATCTTGATTGAAACTTCTCCCTTTGGGACAAGGAGTTCAGGCTTCCTAAGTAAAAAAAAATACCAGTGGCGACATCTAGTTGCGTCAATTCTACATATCTAGTCACATGCTAGAAAGAACTGCGTAAATCCTCTTTCACTCCATGAGATTTTATCAGTGGTCTTAAATCAGGGCCCTCATGTTTCTCCGAGAGATTGAAATGCCCAATTCTTTTCGTGAATGTGAGGCCAAGTTTTTTTTGTCCTGATTTAGGGCCACTGCTAATATCTCATGGAGTGAGAGAGGTTGTACGAAGTTTTTATTATCATGGGACATGAGCTGTGGAACTTCTCTCTAGACGCCACTAGATGTTACACTTCAATTTGTTCACCCAGAAGGCTTGACCTAGTTGTTTCAAAAGTAGATGTTTCTATGAATATTTTGTCTGATGACGCAAACTACTGATGACGCAAAATAAGACTGACATCAGTATATTTCTTCTCTAATTTTATTTCCCCAGCCTCATGATGAAAGATCTGCGAACCTATAAATTAGAAATGGTATTCATTTCGATGATAACTATTTTGAATGAATATGTGGAATCCGAGATTTCATTTACATAGAATAGAATAGGTTAATATTGCAGTTTTAAATGTTTTCCTACAGCACTGGACTCGAGTGCATTATTCAGAGGGTTTATTTATCAGACGGTTCAAGGCACTTGACGCTAGACGCTAGATTTCTGGAGTGTTAGCAGGTGTCAATTCGAAGAGTCGAGATTTATGAGAAAAATAAACTTGAGGGTTCCTTTGTCTAGCGGAGAAAAGAGATCAAGGGGTACTTTGAGAAAAATAGGGACAGTTGATTAGAGGATTTTGGAGTCGATCAGAGAACGGGAAGTGGGTCGGTCAGAACTTGGAGAATCAATTGGATGCGGTTCAGAAGAACCGATAAGACGGGATTTTCTTAGACGCAGTTCAGAAGAACCGATCAGACGTAATTTTTCGACAAAGTGATTAGATGGACACTAGTCGGAAAAGTTGAGACGACTTCATTAGACAAAAATATCATCTACACATTAAACATTTCATTAAACTACCTAGTGCCTAGTATTTTCCCTAGACATAGTAAAATTCCTACAAATATATTCTTCAAAAATGTTTTCAGTGTGGCTTCCGTACAGGCAGAGAATTTTCTATTTTTTCGATTGATTGATGAAGAAACATCGTGTTTTATTTAGATATCAGAATAACTCCAGAGCATGAAACTCGAGCAACGACTCCATCAAAAGAACATTCGATGCTTTCTTAGATCAAAGCATATTTCGCAAGACCATCAAATCAGTTTCCGATATTTATGCTAGTTATTGACACGGCCATATATTCCCTCGCCAACTTCACTTTATGGCTACTTTAGGAAATTATACCCGGACCTTATAAAGATATGTTATAGCCGATATCGGTTAGTGTTTAACGTCGCCATTCGCTTTGTTTGGACGTTAATAGACGGGAATTAGAGCTCTATTTATGAGAAACCCTTCGAGGTATTTATCCGCCATCAGGAAAGAATCGCTTTCTGTCGATACACGAAACGATGTAATTTTATGGCCACTCGACCTTTAATCTACTAGACTTTCTGCTCAATTTGGACGAGGGGAGATTTTCTATTTGGAGAAAAATATTCGGTTCTTGTTTCGATGGTAATGGGTTCGATTATCGGTTTTTGATGAGCGTAAAAGGGTTTTCGACGTTCTCACACTCCCAAAACATTTGTCTGGCCATTCTGTTGATGAGCAGATCAGTCATTCGGAATCCAGTTTTTCTTTTTTTTTTGTGAAACGACGATAATTTTTTTTGGGCACGAAATGATTGTCATTGTGGTATTTTAGAGGAACATTTTAGATCTCGTACTCATGGTATGAAAATGAAATTCCATTCTCATTTTTACCCCTCAAAATATCTTCCAACTTTCCAAGAACCTCTTTTTAAAATTATTTCGAGATATACCACTTGATGAACAATTTTCCTATGGTCGCTACGTTTAGATAATCCAATATTGCGCAATTAAAATTTCGATCGTTGAAAGACAGAGTTCAATAATACAACTTTATCTTTTCAACAGAATAATGTTGAGTCCTGCAACGTATTCTTCGAGAGTTTTGGGACAAACTTCTGGAGCTGTTCACTCTTATGAAAATTGTTTGTGTTTTCATCAAATCCTTCAAGAAGTTGTCTTAACCATGCTTTTTACAAAACTGAAATAATATTTTCATATTATGATGGCTATTATTGTCGATTCGCCTAAGATTTACTCTTACGATCATCTTCTCTGAAAGTTGGGGAAACTCTCTTGTTACATAGATCATGGTTGGCAGTATTTTCCTGCCATTTAAGGAGGTATAAATAACACTTCTGAATTGAATACGGCATCACTGTCAGAAATTCAGAGGTTGAGACACAATTTCAGGACCAGAATCCTCTGAAGATGCCTACCGCAGATGAAGGAGGAATGTTAGGTGTGAATAATTCCAAATAGACTACGGTCAATAAGCCCGCTCGTTATTTTCGGTCCTGAGAGCTTTGAACTAAATGATTTTTTTTACCAAAAATGAACCTGATGTCAGAAATAATTTCTCCTGTGCGATAATCTTATAAATTTTTAAGAGAATTTTGGTCTGAACAGAAAAAAATAATCAGCACACAGACTTGATGATCCCTTTGTAAAGTGCGTAGACAAACGAGTATGAGGAGAAATTCAAATGAATAAATATTACGGGGTGTTTTTAGTTTTTTGTTCAAATGAATGTAGTTCTAGTCAAATGGGAAATTCATAACGACCTAAAATAATCATTTGAAATTCTTGCAGATCGTCAAATTGCATCATCTCTAACTTTAAACAGTTTTGTAATTCATGGTTCATTGTCATACGAGCATACAATATTCAACCCATACAATGAGTGTCCTAATTCAGTATATCCATACCTATCAACGGAGAAAGTTACCTTTTAAATGTGCAAGTTTCGACTGGATAACCCCAGTACGTACCAAGTTATGATAACATGATATTTATTCCTTCAGCGGCGTTTACTGAATATTGATAACAAAATGAGTATATGATAATACAATAAAGAGTTTTTGCTCATGGAGAATTACAGTGTAGTGCAGGAAGCCGAAAGTGTCATGTAAAACTGTCCTGCCTCAAGGCCTTCCTGGCAGCAACAACGCTTGAACTTATTATCATTACAGCTGGCTCCTTGAGAAATACGTTTTTGTTGCCAAGTTCATATTCTCTTTAAAACCTTATATCAGATGGCAGAGTGGAAAATTAAAAAATATGGAACTTTAGTCGCTTGCTGGTTATCTTTTAGGTTTTCCCCAAAGCATATATCACTCTTGACAAACTTCTACACAGCTTGTTCATGTGATGCGAGAATTTCAAGTCCTACGGGAGATGTAATCTCAGACTGTTGGAGCGATATTTTTTGGATGATCTTATCGAAATGCATACAGATAGGATCTTATAGGGTCTCATTTTTAGTCCCTCTGCATTTATTTCAAAATAGGTGATAGTCATAGTGTAAGAGCTAGCAACGATTTCAAACTACCATTCGAGATTGGCTAGTTTTAGGATATGCTATTTCTCCCACCCTTCTGGACAAAAATCGGGCTATCAGGATGACGGTAGTAGTTGTGTTCACAAGTGTGCATCGTTTCCTTGATGGTAAAATTGTGATTTTTTAAATAACAGTTAGCACTGTCCGCGTGAGTCAGGAAAAATATTCTTCTTACCAGCGTGAATGAAACACTCTCCTCTTGATAATACTGACATAAGAAAGAATTTTCGGCTCTCGGTACATAAAGACATGATTTCTCGTAGCTCATGAAGACATTAAATATTTATTATTAGATCATAGATAGACATGTCAAAATTTCATGATTGACGCTACGCTTCAATATTCAATATTGAAATTAGCGTCTGGCACAGTGTTAGCAACGAGGAAAATTGCTGGCAAGATTCATGTTTCGAAAAGTCTAATCGATGTTATGAAGAATTGATGAACTTTTCCAAATTGATTTGAAAAATCACAATTTTACCAGTAAAAAAAGGTCGTCCACTGATTAACGCAACCACGACTACCAGCCAGATAGCCTATTTCATTTCCGGAGACTTAGGGAAACAGAATATCTGAAAACTGGATGACATAAAATTATTGCGGTATTCTGCTTTTTCTCTGTAAGCTCCGAACCTGTAGCTTACGATTGATCTGTATCTATGTGGCCGACTTCCAGATTCGTTAATAATGAAATTCTGGAAGTTTTTCTGTAACTGTCGTATTAGAAGTGTCAATTTTGAACTACTTCGTAATAAGATCATACAATAGAATTTATTTCTCTGTAAAATTGGACAGTGAGTATTGATTATTGGATATATTCATGTTTAATTTGTGTTCGTTTTAACAAGAAAGACAAATTTACAACCAAAGTGCGACAATGAAACACAAAAGTAGTTGGGTAGAGAAAGTATTTTATATTCTGTGATAAGAACTAACCATTCAACAAAACCTCACAATATACCCTTCGATATATTTCCTGTAAGCTACATATTCATAGAAATCGTCGAGAATCGTTATTTTCCTGTAATCTTATGAAAAGTTATAGATTTACTCACAGATAAAAGCAGAATACCGCCATTATTTGTAGCTTTCATACTATTGGAGGATAAATTAATAGTCCTTTCGGTAAAGGGTGGCGGGTGGACAAGACTCCTTACAACAAAAGTTTTTCTTCCGATGTTTAGCTCTCTACTGCTGTTCGAACCATTGTTTTTGTGAACAATAGGCATAATTTCCCTCAAAAGAAGGCTTCGGCATGCCCATATCCGATACAACCATCACGTACATACCCCTGAGTTTTCAATCATCAACGGATCCTCCTACTAGCTCCAAACAAAGGCGTTCTCATCGATACGGAACCGCAAATAAACTCCGATCAGAATATCGAACGGACCTCTGGGAAATACGTCCTGATTGAGGGAAATTCTCCGTGGAAAATTGCGACGGAAACATTCCGTCCGACTGATTGTTAATCAGGTTTTTACAGGCGGATGCTCGCCGGTTCAGAGGAGGACGTTTTTCCGGCGAAAGAGGCGAGAAATCGCGGTTTTTCAGCCTTCTCCAGGCGCCGTCGACCTCAACACCCGCAAGATTGGTTCTGGGGACCGCGACAGCTGTCTTTCCGATTGGGAAACTCCCGATTATACGAAGATATTCGGTAACTGGGCGCGAGAATTTCGGGGTGATTTTTTTTTCATTTATTTTGCTGCGGCCTTCTTCTGTTGTGAAGTGTGTCAAGCGGAATCTTTCGAAGGAATCTCTTTTCATCAATTGGTTAGTGTAAAAAGAGGAGTTGTGCTATGAGTTACCATCTGGAAAAGTTTGTTGAAGATTTTCAGGAAAGTCTTGTAGTGTCTTAGCAGAGGAATGAAATTAGTCAATGTTTTTAGAAGGTGAAATGATCTTAAGCTTTCAGAAGCATAGAAATTCGTTGATGAGTGGAATGAGTGCTGACGGATGATCTGTCGGATAAGGGATCAGATAAATTTTTGGTAATCCTGGTGCTAGTAGTAGTACAAGTTTTTTATAAATTACATATATTTTAAACCACGCGACGAGAAAGAAGGAGAGGAAATCTTCGTGTATGATTAAGTCAAGTTGAGTTAACTTTTTCCTTGCAATCATCAAAAATCTTTTTTAGTGCTCGGATGACTCTCTGTGATAGTTAGTGAAGATTTCTAAATGAATTAGGGTGAAACCCATTGGAAAAGGAATTGAATATCACAAGAATGAAAGAAAAAATAAAATACGGCCGATCATCAGAGGTCGGAAACGTGATGTGGGTGACCTTTCAAGATTAAAAAAAAATGTATCTCGTTTTTCAGCAAAACTACGAGTCCTATGGAAAAATGTTGAATAAAAAAGTTTCAGGAATGAAAAACAACAACTTGTGTATTACACTTTTGTTTACATAACCCCAGAGTTCATGTAGTTCTAGTATCTACTAGATGTCGCTACTTGTAATATATTATACAGTAGGCTCAACTATTTGTTTCAAAAGTTTTTTATGAAGATTTTGTCAATGAGCGATTTGGAACACTAATGAAGCCAAATGAGGCTGAAACCGGTATATCTCTCTTATCATTGATAAAATCTGATATCATTTCTCCAACCTCATGATGAAAGATATGTGAGCCCATGAATTGAAAATGGTATTCATTTCAATGATTACTATTTGAAATTTATCTATGTTTCAAGAATAGTTTCAGTTAATGATGGAGATCTGATTCAAAGAATTTCATTTGCATTTTCTCGGAACATTCAACATAGAAACTTAAATTTTTTATACCATCAGAGCGAATCAGAATTTCAACAAAGTAAATGATCGCCGACTCTTTTCGAAAAGCAGATATTTTGTTGTGAGATTTTTGTTTGGAACTATGAATGAAATTGTATTGAATAAAAAATATTAGAGTGTGTTTGAGAAATATAAACGTAAATTTTCACCAAATTTATGAAAAATTAAAGGATTTTGTGAAAATAAACATATATTATATAAGGTTCAAAAGGTTCTTCGGCGTCCGATATCTAGACGATACTGTATTTGGTTTTTCCCACTGGCCTTACGCCTTCTGCGCTCATGATGTGAAATTCAATTCATAGCTTGTTTAGACAGTCTACGATCCGGCATGCGCTTCACATAGGCATTCCAAAAAAGTTGTTTTTGTTCTTTTTTCTTAATTGTCGTATCTGCTCGTCCCATAATTCATGAAAAATAAAAAATCAAAATCTAGGTTATTTGAAATATTTTCATAAATATCAAAGTTATGTGAAAAAAGTGCGATACAGAAGTTGTAGATCATTCTCAAAAACACTAGCACTTTTGCCGCAAATCGAAATGTTTTTTACTCTTGAAAACTGATTCCCAACCTCTGAACGCTCGTAAGTTTCTTCTGTTACTTCGTTATATTTTGTTTCTTTTCAAATGGGATTCATCGTACTCTTATTTTGGTGTACTTTCCACCAGTTCCAAAAATATCGGCACTGATCTATTGAGGATTATTAGAATTTTAAAATTTCACAATCTGTCATCTGATTTGGTCTGGTGAACAAGGCCGTTACCAAATTTTTTTTAGTTCATTGTTAGGTAGACTTTTTTTCAATGTTTTCAATTTAAATTTTTTCTTTCCGCATATTAGTGACATAATTCACTTTATATGCAAAGATTTTTCAATCGAGTTCGTTTCAGAGGCTGGGGAAACCAAAAAAAAAAAACTGAAGCATTACAGGGATAGAAAACTAACGGTTTCCTCCCATCTAATTTCAATCGATATCTCAATTTCCTGTGGCATAATTATTTCTGAAGTCAGTTTCAATTAACCTTCGTTAGATACTTAATGAAAAACTTGCTCATATATTCTGAACCTGATATAAAATTAAGCTCTTTATAAGTCGAATTTGTCAAAGCCCCTCCTACTTACGTATAGAAGCACTCAGACCGTCTCACTCCATATCTCATCATTGTCCACATCATAAATCTGAAATTTGAGTGGTTCACCGAGAATCTCCAGAGATCGGGGGAGGGAAAATCTCGCGGGAAAACTCCACTGCGTAGTTTTCCCGCTGGGACTTCATCGTCATGATACTAACCCCGTCTTCGTGAAAAGTTCCGAGCTTGAATTCGGTTTAATTCTCGAATGGAGAACAAGTTACTCAAAATGGTGAACTCGTTGCGGATATGGAGGGGGGCCAATTATCCGCGGGGGACTCGAATGACGACTTGAGAACGTCTGGTATGGCGAGAAAGCATAGAATATGAGGGAGGAGAAGAGAGGCTTTTTCGTGAATGTTGCATTCCGCCTTGAGTGAACAGGATTGAAAAGCTTTCATTCGGTGCAATTACCGAGGGATGTCACGCTCTCTAATCGCCTAAATGGAGTTCGTGAAGTCTTATTCATATCTTGGTATATTTCAGCGATTTACATCGGTCCATTCGGCTATTATTATGTTAATGTTAGTCGGTGCGAAAATGAGTCTCGTTACATCATCAGTATGAAAGATAATAAGAGTTTTAGTACGAGTATAATATTATTTACAGAATGAACAGGTTACAAAAGAGACTAGCAAAGACAATTTAATTATTTTAGGAGAGCGTAATTGCTTTACAACTTAAATTTCTTACAAATGGATTGTTGTACATTATGATTTTAGGAAAGAGACAAATGGAAAAATAAAAATTTTTTTTCCTTACGGTGCACGACTCATCTCCTAAAAACACTCTTCATAACAATTTCAGTAATGTAAAGAATAATGCTAACATTCACTGTTCCGAAAGTATTTTATTTTATCTTATCGTCATCTTATTTTATTTCAAAGTCAACGGATCAGAAGTTAATTGATTAGGTTTAATTCTGAGAAATCATGTTCATTATATGGATATCTTTTACCCTTTTTGAATGCTAGATACGTGAAAAAGTTATGCAGGCTGAACACATTCAAGAATCGGTATATAATTGACCTCAGAAGGAGACTTAATAACAGAGTCATATCCTATAGGCTCTAGAAATAGTGGCATTCAAATGCGGATCACAATCAAAGTTATTTTAATAAATAACTCCTAAATCCTCAATAATATTCACACTCATGAATAAGAATTGGCTATTGACAGAGTAACTCAATATAAATTTTCTATCCATACTATAGGTAAATTTTACATTTGGCACAATTTAATTGCATACAGGTTCATACAGGACCTGTTATAAATCAGGTATAATTTTTTG
Source organism: Hippodamia convergens (assembly GCA_038502775.1). Lineage (NCBI taxonomy): Eukaryota > Metazoa > Arthropoda > Insecta > Coleoptera > Coccinellidae > Hippodamia > Hippodamia convergens. Next base: position 42,254,513 of record CM076611.1, on the reverse strand, counting down.
CAACCTTATTTGGTTATGTGAGCACTTAACTTATGCGGATAAATTTTCATAATTTTGGAATGATATATCTCCTTTATTTTGCCTTTTCGGCCATGAGTTTATTTATCAAACTATACTCATTTTTCAATGTGATATTGCCTCCAGAAAGTTCGGTACACATTTTTTATTCACCCTACCTTAACAGAAATGAGAAAATGGTAGAATATCAAACAACATAAACATTACAATTATTAATATGTACTATACAATGAACAATATATGAGTATAACAACGCTAAAATAATTTAAACTACAAGATGAAATATATAGATATATAAAAACATGATCATCATAATCAAAACATCATAACGTGGTTAGGATAACAATATCCGTCTGAATTCTATCGTACAGTATATGCTACCCATTTTTCTTCTTCTCTGAGGCAAAATCAAAGTCATTCATGTCCAAAAACAGACTAATGAAAGCAAAATGCATTAATTGATCACTAAACCTCCTCATGGTAGACAATGAATAGTAGCATGTCATTCAGGATCATGTCGACAAACCTTCGTCTAATAATTGACCTCTGGCAAACTGTTTCCCGTGACAGGGATTTTTTTCCTATACAGAACCAAGCAATACCAACAAGGAAATATTATCATCATGGATTCCATCAAAGATAGCTGTCATTATGATTTTTTTACACACGAAACTGTCCAGACCGACGGGTGGTCAGAAATTCAATAACTCTCCATTTGCCAAGCTGTTAATGGTAACGTAAATGTCAAGATATTGATGTAGATGTTGATTTTTATGTAAAGACTGTTCACAATCATGTTGATTTTGAAGAAAATTTGAATTGCGCGCTTAAATAGGAAAGACAAAACATAGTTGACACTAGGTATGTTCCTGTTTTGTTTGTTCTAAACGTTTTTGTAGTTCAGATCTCTTAAATCTTTTCTATCCTTATTGTGCAGAGAACTGTATTGTTCTATTAATTCTCCCAATAAAGCTACATACAAATCAGATAAACAAAAATATAAATCGACCCCAACACCAGGCTGATATATAAAGCATCTATGCAGAAATCATTCCGAATTTAAAAGGTTATGGTCACGTACATAGAAAAAGAGTTCGTGCATTTGGTTAGGTTTGTGAAAAATTGATGAATTGACAGTGCGCATCTACACGTACTACGTTTCTCATTTGCTGATGTCAACTATAACATCAGAATTTTAAGAAATATTTCAGATAAAATAACATCATAATTGACATTACGCTCAACATTAACATTGATGTGGATAGTATCGCTATTATTTCAGCGTTAACATTGTACCTCAACATTTACATCACCATTACCATCAACATGATTGTGAATGATCACTTACTCAAATCGAGTAAGATTCCCTATTTTAACTACACTCCAGAACTTGAAAAGGGACAAAGAATGAGAAGTAAAAACTCTATTGTGATACCTACAGAAAAATTACACACAAAAGATCAGATCCACTGTAGTGTGTAAATATGAAAACAAAGAATGGTCATTGACTTGCCAATTACGAATAAAGACAATTTTCTGGATGAAGATGTTGTGTGATTTCAATACAGAGATTAGAAACAATTAATTGCGACAGCTGAAAAAACTGTCAGTATGGTCATTTCATAGACAAGTCTAAAACTTGAAAATGTCACAAATAACTTGGAACAGCTTTAATTGGATGAAAATATTACCACGATCTTGCAAAGCAATGCTGACGACAGCTAGAACGATGTAAAATGCAACGATAATCCAGAAAAACATAGAAGAATTTAAGATATCCGGGATGAGTTAATGGCTGAATATCTACTCAGAAAGATTCTTCCTCCTCATATGTTGTTGGCGTCGGAATAAATCCATTTTGAAAAAGTCTGTCTTAAAGGGAAAACGGAGAAAGAGTTATATATTTTCCTCATTCGTTGTGGGTGTTCCCATGTTATGTCTGTGATAGATAAATCATCTGATCATTCGAGCTCTTTACCAGGCTTCCGATATCGAATGTAGCATTAGAAGGACTCAAACTCGGGTATAGATTTCCAGCACCTGCAACATCGAACATCCCTTAATCCCAGCTCACACTCGATAAACTAGATCTAAAACCTCTCCGAAACACGTAACGCTTTCCAGGTCGCCCAATCTATCTCGTTAGGCGCGAAAGCGACAATATATTTCATTTTACGCTAACAGAAAGGGCGCCCCGGTCCTGTACAGCTTCGAGGCCTATTCGAATTCACGAAGACATCAATTTCCGGTTTCAATTCGATCCCGGAATTTATGTTTCGCGATTCGTTTGTTCTGCATACGTTGCCGGTTTGCGGGGGCTTTTTCGCCTTTGTCGATAACGACGCGGTTTGCGGAAACCTCGTCAGATTGTACCTCAGGGAGCTATCTCGCATCGGTCTGTTATGATAATGTTGGTCAGTTTAGGTTCGTCAAACTTGGAAATTTTCAGTCGGCGGTTGCAAAATGGCGAAGGCGCTAAATGGGATTACCAAAAATTCACACCATTTCGACTTCGCATTGAGAGTCAACAGGATCTAACCGGAAATAAACATGCTATTTTAATCAGAAAAAAAGAAATTCAAACTTTGAATTGATACATTCAAATTCTGAATAATAAATTTCATAGTAAATAATTCAATCGATAGGTACTTCAGTGTCAAAAACCAAGCGCTTTCGGTTTATATGAGGACCATCCAGGAAACCGTCACAAATGCTGGAGAATAGGGGAGGGGCATTACAGCAATTAACAATTGAGTATAAATAGGGATGAACATAAACAGGTACATCAAAGCTTCCCTCGAAGACTTGATTGAAGGGATCATAAACAAGTAAAATAATATAATATTAATAATTAATAATTTAATATGAATAATAAATTTCATAGTGCCACAACATTCGTTGCTTTGTCAATCAGGTCATAGTCCTGTAAGACTCATTGTAGTTCGTACTAATAAGAAAAGTTGGAAATTTTGACAAGGAGTGAATACTCATATCATAGAAAAGTTCTGACCATTTCAGAGGTGGAGTTAAAATGTGGATTAAGAAATGATCCCTTTTGAAACTTCGAAACAGAGATAAATTCAAAATAGTAATAATCGGAATGAATGCCATTTTCAAATCATAGGCTCATAGATCTTTTATCATAAGGTTGAAGAAATGAAATCAGGTTTTGCCACTGAGAGAAGACATATACCGGTTAGGGCCTTTTTTGGCGTCAACAGTATCCCCTTTCCTCAGGGACCAAATTCTACATTGGACTCAACAATTATAAACCTCCTGCGTGAATAATTACAAATGGTGACATCTAGTAACGTCAAAAGAGAAGTTTCACATCTCCAGTCACATGCCACTTTGGCAGTGGCTCTAAATCAGGTCCCCATGCAAAATTTTTCGAGTAATGGAAACGCCCACTGCTTTTCGCGACTGAGAAGCCAAGACTCTTCAAGAAAAACTACAAATATAAAAAGATGATTTCTTTATGTTTCCATTTTTTCTTTTCCTCAATAATATCTTTAAAATCTGCCAGAAATTTAGGTTGGGTCAGACGGTTACAGATGATAGTTTGTCAAAGGTTGAGTACACATCACATTTTTCGTATCAGTATTTATCGTGTTGTGTGATAGCAAGTATCAATAAGAATTTCGATAAAATTGGTTCAAACTCTAAATTTGAAACTTACCATAATTTGTTTTAACTTTTTTTCAAAATTCCATAGGTGCAGTTGAATTTATTGGAAAGTTCTGTCTACATTTCTTGCTTCGTTTAGTCTCTCACCAGATTTTTCATTTTCTTATATATCACAATGTTTTTCTACTAAATCTACTGAAAATTGAATTCTATTCATTTGCGTCACTCTTGTTTTCCAGTAGCTATTTATTGTTATTATTTTAGAGGGTAACGTTAATTATACTAAATAAGGCTCTTGTCAATAAAATTTGTGACTCACTATTATAATCACAATCCATCCAAAAAAAATTGAAAAATTTGAGAAAAAAATTTTTTCAATCAAATGAGGCTGAGTAGTTCAGATATAACACTATAATCACATTATGTCCACTATAATGCTACCTTCACAATCTTTTCCAGTTTTCGAATTCGATATTAGCTCCATAGTCTAAACTTTGGGATAAACGTTTCCAAGGATTACAAAATTGACATTTTAAACTTTTCTTGCATGGCAAACTGAATATCTCTTGTGCTTACCAAGCCAAAAATAACTGAATAAGAAAACCTTCCAATTAATTCATATAAACGTGGATTATGTTCATCTATCATATCTTTTCGAGTTCATTCATTTTCCGAGGAGTTCATATCATAATACCTAATTGCTCCTACCTTTACGTCCAACTGACAACTCAAGGTTGATTTGAAAAGTATCATAAGCGTCATAACCCTTCATTCTCATTCCATACAGTACAGAATGTGTCAAAATTCCAAGTGATTTTATATAAGTGAACGGAGAATACCAACCATAGATTAAACCATCGAACACATATACTCATCAAACAATAAATGATTCATGCTAGATAATTGTACACGAAACGCTCTCTAGCTATGAAAACCCGATAAAACGTCAATCCTGTCACGGAATCTAGTTAGGTCTCGTATCCACGATAAGCCCGACGTAGAGCAATCTATCCGGAACAACCGCGACTAATTTCATTTTCTAATCCTTGCAACTTGTCGTCGAGCTGTGACACTGTCACATAGCTTCGATTTTAGGGCGACCTAATGCCCTATTTCCTTGCAGAACCCCGTTGATTGATGCCCGACGTTCACTCTGGAGCAAACAGACTTTAGAAGGTGGATATCACGTGAAAAAAAATTTGACTGTGGTATTCTGAAAATTATAAGACTATTGGAAAATGTATATTGCGAAAATATCTTGAGTAAATGTTAGTCATTTACTCGCACTTAACCTGAACCAAACCAGTTTTTTCTTCTTTTTTCACTCTACTGTGCTAGGCAGTATTGTCATCTTCAAATTTCAACCGACAATGTTATCAATCGTCAGTGCAAAAATCTCAATCTTCGGTTGCAGAACTATAGTAGACAAATTTTGGATAATAAGGACACTGACTCGACCGTAGGTTCAATCAAGGTTGAACCTCAACTCCAGATTCCATAACTCTCTCAAAATTATGTATTTCAACTGCTTTGCAATATTACCAACTGCTTTGATACTTTGCCAACTACTTTGAAAGTTTTTCAACCCTTTTGAAATTTTTTTCAACTGCTTTAAAATTTTTCCGACTTTTCACCAACTTCGTTCAACATCATCCCTCTCATCCCTTCCTTGGGCCGTCCTTGTGCCACCTGCGGCCGAAACATATGGATGAAGAATGAAATGTAACAATACCATCTTTTGCCCTCATTGATATTTTGGATCAAAAACAACACAGTGTGTTCGGGACATAAAACAATTGGTTTCACCAAATTACGTAATAAATATACATTTTTTGTCAAAAAACACCAGAAAATATTTTGATTTTTCATATAAATTTCGAGATTATGTCAAGGATTGTCATGATACCAAAGTTTTATATGTTTTCATCATTTTAACTCACCCATTCAACTTTTGTTCATAGGATTTGTACTCTCTTCAAAAATCGAGATAAACCGTCTTTCACCCTTGAGAGCTCACGTTTTTTTTTATTTTCCATTTCATTTTTATCAAGTTCCTCTTGCAATGGTTTTCGTCCTACTTAATTTTTTGTAATTGTCGAACCTGGTCTATCATCGAAAATACCATTATAAATTTCGATTTTTCATAGCCGAGATAACAATATGCTACACCTTCCACCAGAAAAATTCACCTTTTTTCAAAACATAGGTAACGAATTCTTTTTCATTCGATCTATTGAAGTGACACTGCACATAAAATTGCAAAAATTATGAGTTGATTATTGACCGCGCTGGCAATAAACTTGAAGCTCTCGAGCGTTATGCTCGGGAGCTTCAATTTTCTGATTCTCTAGAATGCCACTTTTCTATTCGATATTTCTTTTTTTTTGTGGTGAATGTGCATCAGGTCGTTATAATAATAATAATGATAATAATAACCTTTATTTTTCCCACAAATGGCTGTTACATCGATCATCTACCAAAAAGTAAAATATACATGTAGGAAAAAAAAGGTGTGTTTCAGATCGGAGAACTCGTTATCCTTTCTCTTCTGCCATCTAAAATATATTATTTCAAGTTGATAATATTGGAATGTTAGAAAACACAAATTTCGGTCTAATAAAGAATTTTTAATGTTAAGTTATTCATAATGCAAGTGCAGGAGGCACTGATATTATTCTAGGAGTTCGAAATTCAGAGACGATCCACTGAGTGAAGAGTTTTCTTAATGAAGTGTTAAAATTAGAATGAGCCTTTTGCACGAGTATCATACCTTATTTTACATAAATATTGTCACAATTCAGAATTATTAGTTCCGAACTGTGACAATGGACTGACAGAGATCCAGACTGGGAATAGCGTCGCCGTTGAGAAAGGGATAGATGCATACCGGTTTCGGGGTTTCTACCCCTCATCAGCGCAACATAATCCACCAACTCAACGTAAAACACTCTAAAGAACGGAACTATATGCCCACATCGGTAAGCACCTCGGAGTATTAAATAACCGAAGCGCCACCTAGTGATGCTAGTCCGAACTCCATCTCATGTGGTACTCGAAGCATGAATCTCAGTCTGGATCTCTGTCAGTTCATTGTCAAAGTTCGGAACTAATAATTCTGAATTGTGACAATATTTATGTATTGTTGATTGTAGCTTTTCTTAAAGCGTTAACCTTTTTCATATACTTTATCTTCTCTACTTTATTTAATTTTCATTTCAGTTGAGAATATCTGCATAAACATCGCCTAAATGAGGCAGATTAGTTCCCTTTACCATGAATTTGAGAGATAATAAATAAATCTGTGTCAGGAGATGAACATCTCATCAATAAATATTGCTATGAAAACTGTGATAGAATGAAATATCGTGGCATGATTTTGTCGCACGAAATGTTGCAGAATGAATGATTTCGACACAGATTTAAAAAAAGAGAATTCATACCTTAGCAAGAATATTCGTCTTTTGTGCCATCCCTCCAAAAAAATCCCAGCCCGCACTCTGCAGGCGTCGGTCGATCCGTTAAAATCCGGCAGAACGAAACACAATCGCGACCCCAAAACAAACCATTCCATAATCATTTTTTTAGGCACAATACGCTCAAACGACGCAGAACGTTCCCGTAAACAAAGAAATAATCCTCGCTTATCGTGGACATCCAATCTCCGGCGTCACAAAAGGGCGTCATTGTCCGTGACGTCGGGACGGCACAGAACGACGCTTGTCCAAGGCAACATTCAGATCTAATTATCCGTTGACATGACTGGGATCTCTCCAATATCCCCGACCCCGTACTGCTGCGGTCCTCTTGGCTTTTTCTGCAATAAGCGGACGCTTTTGTGCCTCTGACGTCGACTATGGGAATGACGTGCGACTGGTTTGGAGGAGCTCTCGTCTGCTTTGAAATGATAAATCGCGATATCCAAGAGATTTGTTAGAGAAAGCAATATTTTGTTAATATGGTATGAAAATACTCAATCGAAAGTTATATGGCTTTCAGCGGTTTCGATTTCCAGAAAGCTTAGGTAACTCTTCACCTATCTCCAGATTCTCCAGGATCGTAAGCCAGACCACACAAACTATATCTAACCTCTATCTTATCAGAAAAACAGTTAATGAGATAAAGCCTTAGGGCTATTAAAGAATTTAAGCGAGAAGGAGTATAGGTAGCATAGTTATTGAAGAGAACTTGTGTTGTACACGTTATACACTCCATCTGTAACTATACCTACTAGTAGTAGAGAAAAATTTAACTATCAGTAAGTTTACAAAAGATCAATGAAAATAACGTATTTCAGGCTTGAAGCAGGTTTTTCAAATATAGAATTTTAACTGCTTCTAGGGAATAACTATGCACGTATTTCTAAGAATGTTTAATGAATAGAGAGGAAAACACTGACAACAATGTCTTAAAATCGCGTCTCAATATTACTTCTTAATTCTCTATTTAGTGTACGTCTATTCACTTAGTCAAAAAACCTGAACTGATGATTGTCTATCTTGTGACCGACTACCGTCCCATTATCGAATCCACTCTTTCCCGTTTTTATCCAAGAGCTCCTTGTTCACTTCCCCACTATCATGCAACCCCCAACTCATTGATTTTGCATGATTTTTCTACTCGACACATGGAAACCCTTGAAAAGTCAAAACTCCCGGAATTTAAAATTCGAAAAAAAATTGAATAATGAATTCTTTATTCTTATCCTGACTACAGTTTGAAGATGTGAGATTGTTTAAATTACTTCTGATATGTAATTTCGTTTTCACGATTTTGTTTCATGCATAAGAAGAAAGGAGAGTTAGAATTAGACGATTTTTTTTCTTTTCGGGTATAAAGTCGAACAAAATCTCAGTGAGGTATCACACTTTTCATTTCAAGCATTCCACTGACGTCTCAGTCGGGGGCACTGAAAAGTTATGAGCTCTCAAAATTTTTATCCGCTTGTAGGAAGTATTTTTTCCTGGATCAATTATAAATAAAAAAAATTCTCAGATTTCTTTCATAATTCCAGCAATTTACTTATTCTCGTAGCATGATGTATTTTGATGAACGACACAATATGCAGGGTGTTTACAAAGGTCTGGGGCTACTTTTAGCAGGTAATAGAACTCACCTCATTAAGATAAAAAGTCTTTTATAAAATATATTCATCTGATTCAAGAAAGTCAATTCCAGAATTACCCTTCGATCGAACATATTTTCAGTCCAAACCCGCTGCAGAGAACTTTCTGTATTCATTCAGGAATAATATTAGTTATGTTCGATCAGTATTTCTTTAATCGAGAAAGCGAGAATGATTTGGCGAATTAACATCTACTAAAAATCATTTAAATATCTAATATTGAAAGTGCTTTTCAATTTCAAATACATCGGACAATGTTTCACATTTACTCAGCAGCTATATTGAGAGAAAATATTAAAAAAATCATAATTTATTTTTTTCCAATCATAATGTCCCAATCGAATATTACAACGAATTCCTCATCTGTGTATGAAACCTGAATGTTTAAAACAACTCGCTACTAGAAAAACTTGAATTACAAATATCGAGCACTGTTATTTATTCCACAAACCGTGTGTTGAAATTAGAAAAAGTTGCTTTTATTTTCTAGGAAATATTATGAAGAACAGGCCAAAAGTTCTCCTAGATAATGAAATTAATTTATTTCATCCGTTCATCCACTTGAATTCCCAGGAATTGTTCAAATCTGGAGTTTGAATTTGTTATCATTCTTAAGTAGAGCAATGTGGATATATACCAAAAATACCTCAAATATGAGAATTTTTTAATAATGGAGATTCGTTAGATGAAGGGCGGAAAGGAATCCAATTATCTCTGAAACTATCCGACAGACAATAAATCTCGCTAAAAATTAAAAATATTTGTCGCATTTTCTTCCGCTACGTGCATCTTTTTACGTTCTTTTTTTCGCTAGTCCGAATACTGTAAAACATCCTAATATTTCACGAGGAAACGGGCGGAGCGTTCCTTGAAAATGAGAGGAATATCTCTCATTTTTATCTAGAAAGATGGCTGAAAAAGTGGGGCAAGTCTCTGTATATTAATTACTGTGGAGACGAGGCTTGAGAAAAAGCCTTATGATCTTTATCGACTCGGTTTTCCGCTAGTTTCGTTGAAATTTTTCCACCAGCTGTGGATGACCATATCACTCCAACTCATTAATCGGAGATTAAAAACTGCTCATCACATTTCCTTTCTGATAAATATGAAAAAGCACAGAGCTTTCGTTTACCTCCATTTACTTGAACTTCAGTTAGTTGAGTTTCGCTAAAACAACTGAATTAAATTCTGATGTACCTTAGCCGAGTTGAATTGTTTTCACCAAAGTCCTTCTGGTTTCCAAAAAATTAAGAATTCTCAAATTCAATGATTTTGTAGAATTCCTAAGTTCAGGTCAGATTTCAGCTCGACATTTTTGCTTTAAATAAAAAGCATTCAAATAATTCTGCGCCTACGAATAAATTTCCGAGAAGAGCGAGCAGGTATTATTTTGAAAACTGTTTTTAGATCACGACAATGAATTTCTGCATCTTCAAAGCTAAGAATTTCTGTATCAGACTATTTCGTATTTTTTCAACCTTGATAAGTATTGGAATTTTTATTCTGAAACTCCTGTATTAATAGATAGAGGGGCAATGAAAATATCCTGGAGGAAAATGAATGAAAAAGCTCTGCAATGAATTCAATCAAATCTGAACTGATACGGCACCGGTGAATTCAACAATAGTTTCTGAAGATACTTCGGGCCTATTAATAATTTATTTTTATTTCACATAAAACAACACTCACAGGTATGACCACCCAATAGATATAATAGTATAAAAAGTTATATAGAAATAGACATTGTGATTTATTTATTATCAATTACAATAATGAGGGTTTAAACAAGAACAGAAGTTGAAAAATAAAAAAGTTGACGACATATAAGTTTATCCGAACTTGAAAGGTCTCTTTAAAACAAATCAATAATATTTACCACACTCCAATATTCTCGATGCCAGTGAAAACTTCGCACTATTGGTTCTATAGGTGGTCAGATAAAATACAGGGGGTTTCCTCAGATCTCTAATAGGAACATTAAAATCAATTGATTCAACAATTTGAGAACAATCTATTTGGTTCGTCAATATCGCATAAATCTGAAAGAATGGTTTGATCATTCAGATCGTCCTGTAAATAAGAAACCTGAGGAACCAAGCTTGTACCCTTTCCAAGCTTTCGATATAGATATCAAATATAGGACTCCAAACGGAATACGCGGAGTTGAACTAACTGTGGACAAAGGCATAATAAAGCGACAAAATTGTCTCACGACTATTGAATTGACGGCATTGTCGCCTAATCCACCAAGCACCTTATTACTCACACATACACATCAATCCGTTTATATGCCCATCGAAGAGCAGCTTTGCATCCAGCACAATCGCTGAATGTATTTTTGAATTGCAAGGCAGTTCCAGACACAGAGTACTGACAGCTAATCACATACCTATTTCGTGTGAAAGAAAGTACACACCACTGAAGGCCTCACAAAAAACGTACAAGGGTTGTTTAGATCTTCAGAGTGATCTGGACAACCCTAGATTTTCTGAATCTTTGCAAAAAGGTCCTCCTCGAACCACATCAATTTCAACACTTGAAAAAATTGTTTGTATTGTTAACATGAATATGAACGTTGAGGTACTCTAGAACTTGGGAAAAATGATTTTGAACTAAAACTGTCGACCTTGACGTACTGAGACCTACCTGCAAGGTAGTACTCGAAACACCCTAACAATGTGCCCCAAGAACGACAATTCGAAAATAATGTCATGTTCTTATAACATTGTTATGTTATTGTAATGAAGTAAGAATTGAATGGATAGACCCACAAGCGTTACATTCAAATAATCAAGTTGTCTAGAAAACCACCCAATTTCAACGCAAAATGACAAATACCGATACAAAACCAAATGTCGATGTTCCTGGACATTCCTGACACCCTATAAGCTGATCTGTCTCCTTATCGAACATCGTACAGGGCTTTATTCCTCATCACATCAGGTGTTTGGCAGAATCAATATAACTCTCCCCGTGGCAACCTCGAGCCGACAACCCTTAAGTAACTCCATACACGGGCTTTTAGTGCGCTTTCAGAGATCGAAGCTGTCTTCGTACTAACAAGATTTTATTTATAATCACGCTCCGTGAAATTACGTTTCGTCGGAGCGTGAATACAAAAATTTCTTGCTGAAATAATCCACTTTTGACGAATTATGTTGCCTGCGAAGATGAGATTCTCACACGCGACAGATGGGATGTTTATGTGACAGGTTCTTTTACACGTTTTGATATCGCCCCACCAAGGGAATAAAGCCAAGCGAGTAGTTCAAGGATCATAAAAGTCTTTCGGAGGCGATATGTAAATGAGAAGGATGAAGTCTGGAAAGCTTCAGTCCATGGGTCCGCTGCTTCTGGCTTCAGCGATGGTAATATACTACGAGTATATTTTACTGAATCGATGCATAAGATAATGAAGGATAATTATTAATGCATATAATTTCTCACAATCGGTAGATGATCTTTGGATGTTAAACATCAGAACAGTCGAGAAGAACATCTTTAAAAACTTCATAATTTAACGGCCAGCGAATTTCACTGTCTCAGCCTGCAAGTGTCACTTTCCTAGCTAGCAACTGTCACTTTCCCAACTAGCACCTTTCACTTTCCTGGCTAGCAAACATCACTTTATTGACTTGCAAATATCATTGCTATCATTACCACAGATTTCTTCAATGATCATTTTGTCATCGAAATATTGACCATAAATAACTGTTTTTATTCTGTTTACTCGATTCACACGAATATGGTGGCCCACTTCTAGTCGTGAAACATTCACTATAATACATACAAATTCTATCGAAGTATCTTTTAATCAAATTTTGCTTCATAAAGTATCCTTGAATGAAGCCAAACCAAAAATAATAGCACCACGTTTAATATATCCCGAATTGCTTGACTTTGGCTGTTTCTGGTACTTCTTGACTAGATACATAGGTAAAAACATTGAAAGGAGTCCTGGGCTCGATTTTCGTGGAAACTCCAACATTGAAAACCGTTTCACGATATCTTCATTTGTTTTGAAGATATAACAACATTTTAAAATTTTTTCTATTCAGGAGATGTGCCATAATTTTTTCATTTTCTGAAAAAAAATAAAAACTTTCAACAAGTACTTTTCACTGGAATAAGACATTATTTAAAATTTTTTCATCTCTAAATTTTTTTTATGAAATAAAATGAAAAAAATGCTTTCGTATTCAATATGAAAATAGTGTTTTTTTTCCACGCGAAAAAAATTTAATATAGTTTCTTATTTCTGGGTAAAAAGCGCTTCTAGAAAGTTTTAATCGTTTCAGGATATTATTAGTAAATGAAAAAGTTATGGCACATTTTCGAAATCGAAATTAAGAAAAAAAATGAAGATATCGTGATGGTGTTTTCACAAAAATCGAGCCCAGGACACCTTACTGTACCTATCTAGTCCAGAAGTACCTAAAACAGTCTAAATCAAGCAATAAATAAAAAAAAATTGGGATACTCTGTACACTGTGGCCAACGAAGATGTATCATGTAAAAATTCGATTATTATCTAGGTAATTGATTAATAAATTGATATCAAATGTCCCAAATTCATTGAAATTGGCTACTACAACTCATTGAATGTAATGATGGACGAAGAAGAAGAAATTATAAAAAATACAGGGACACGTCAACATTCGAATTCGATGGTGCCTTTAAGATAATATCAGGTAGCCTCTATTATTAATTATTTCGAATTGAGTATTTATAATTGATTTAAAGAAAATGATAACCTACAATACATGACGTAATTGAATTTAATACATTAGAATAAGTGCTCAAAATGTTCACCACCTTAGTCTTGGCAATAACTCGATCTCATATCAAACTCTTTTCCAACTTTGTTTAAAGTTTAACTTTAAACATAGTTTGAGTTGAAATATTCCGCATTCCTGTAGTTCTGCTTGCTTTCAGTGTTGCAATGCACGTTTGCTGTACTGCATGACCTTTCTTCAGTTAACAAAACCAAAATTCATGAGTGAATGGAGAATTGATTTCAGAATTTGACTGTTACTTCAGAAATTACTCAATTCTGTATAAAATGTATTTATAAACCCGGTATTATTCATAAAAGACCATACATGATAATATAGTTCGTTGAAATCAGGTTGTAAAGGAGCTCTGAAAACCAGACTTTGTGATTCAAGAGTTGACATGTCATAGTGTTTTTTAAAATTTTCTATCATAAGGATACACAGTTCATATCTGATTTCCACAGTGTATACAAAATAGCATATTACAGAATAGTCTTCGAGACTGATGATCTGTGTAAAATGTGAACTGTATTAATCAAAACTCAATTATTCAAACAATATTATTCTGTGAATTGGATGAGGCCTTCGCGGCCATAGTTAAATGCCACTTGTTGTTTCGAGCATTTCGGCCTTCTTCGTTCATTAATTCTCCACGTTTCGCCAGTTCGGGTGTCTGGCATCTTCAGGAGAAATACTTTCAGGAGAGCTCATTTCAGCGTATAAGCTCATTTCGGATTATAAGCTCATTTCAGCGTACAAGTATAACTCCTGAAGATGCTAAACACTCGAACTTGCGAAACTTCGAGAATTAATCCACGATGACGGCCGAAATTCTCGAAACAACAAGTGACTATACTATTCAGATTGAATTGAATACTCGTAGTTAGAAGAATTCGCTTTGACTACAAAACGTTCCCCAATAAGCATCATATCAGCCTTCCAATCACTTTTGGTAAATATTTGAAAATTACCGGATCAGAAAAACAAAGAACGCTTTCTGTCGCATAATCCGTTTCGTATTTCAATTATCTCGAACAAACCTGGATTCGAATGTTTCCATCTTAAATACTGCGAACTTCATTCGAACACTAGACACTACACCATTCCAAATTTATTCACTTCTGGCGAAAGCAAAGTCACATTTTCCTCATTGAATTCCATCGTCAGGGTGAATAACAGCGAACGTGTCAAGCGATCCTTATCAACCTGTATACAAATGCGAGGAAGACTCCTCGATTTCAACATGAGCTCCAGAACGCCACCCTTTCATATCACATGTCTATTGTTGCGCAAGTTACAAAGCAATCTCGCCGTATGTGTGTGTTGGTATTTGACAAAGAAGATCCTCAACAATACAAGCATTAAACTATGCCTATCCATCATACCACGAATGCTTTGAGATCCTTCCTGTCTCTCTGGATGTCCGCATCCTTTGGAGAATGTTGTTTCGCGATTTTGCTACAACGTGCATGTTTGGTTTCCGCTCGCCTTCACGATTTGATTTTGAGAACAGACGGTTCTATGAAGAAGTAAATATTTATGTACTATATATATACATGTTTTGGGGTTGAGAGAGTTTCAAGATGAGCATGTGAAGGAATTTTATTAGAACAAAGTTCAGAATCAAATTCTAGTCATCTGGCTATTTTCAATCAATATAATCCTTATGAATATCAATGACAATAAACTTAATGAAGATAGCAGGTTCCTGAGACAAATTATACAGGGTGTACCAAGTTCCACGGCCTATTAGGCATTTCTGGAGAACTGGACCTATTTGAAATCTGGAAGTTGGGATTATGTTATTGTTTGACATTATCTACCGATCTAAAATATACTTGGAGCCTGACCACTTTCAGTTATACAGGGAAAAAAAAATTTCGAAAATCGTTTTTTGTTTTTGAATTTGATAGAGTATGCAATTCTGAAAACATTCGTGCTCGAATCGTTGCATTCGTCAAAATACTTTCCAAAATATCGAGAAAAAACTGAAGAAAAAAAGAGATAAGAGTATTCTGTATTATCTTTGTTATTCCTAACCTAGATATCGTAAGCACAAACCGTTGTCACATTTTTCAAGGCGAAGACTGTGGAAATATTGTACACTTTCAGAATTTCGGGAAACCCGTTACCGGGTGTTCCAAAAGTTGGTTCAAAAATTGGGATCAAGATTGGCTCATAACTTTCGTTTTTCAAATAAGAACCCTATTTTTTCATGATTGCGTTGGATTGTGCGAAAAAAAATGATGATAATGTTCCAACACGATAATGCTCCCAAAATTAATAATTCTTGAGTTAATCAGGATTTCCTAATTTCATGTCGTACGTACCGTCAAATTCATAGAATCTGTTTCATATCAACAATGACCTTAGTCATAGAAGATAAATTGTTCAAATAACTCACTAGTGACTACCCCTTTTCTGAATCCATTCATCATTGTTAATATGAAACAAATTCTATGAATTTGACGGTACGTACGACATGAAATTAGGAAATCCTGAATAACTCAAGAATTATTAATTTTAGAAGCATTATCATATTGGAACATTATCATCATTTTTTTTGCACAATCCAACGCAATCATAAAAAATAGGGTTCTTATTTGAAAAATGAAAGTTATGGGCCAATCTTGATCCCAATTTTTGAACCAACTTTTGGAACACCCTGTGACGGGTTTTTCAAAATTCTGAAAATGTACAATATTTCCACAGTCTTTGCTTTCAAAAATGTGTAAACGATTTGTGCTTACGATATCCAGGTTAGGAATAACAAACATAATACCGAATTTTCTTTTCCCCCTTTTTTCTTCAGTATTTTGACGAATGAAACTATTTGAGCACGAATGTATTCAGAATTGCATACCCTATCAAATTCGAGAACAAAAAAAAGAAAACACAATTTTTGAAAAATTTTTTCTCTTCCTGTATAACTGGTGGTCAGGCTCCAAGAATATTTTAGATCGGTAGATAATGTCAAACAATAACATAATCCCAATTTTCAGATTTCAAATAGGTCCAGTTCTCCAGAAACGCCTAATAGGCCTTCGAACTTCGTACACCCTGTATACTGACACTATCCCGTAGCTTATAGATCCGGACATATTCATGAAAAACTCTGAAACAAGTCACATTTGAATTTAAAATTGTCATTCTTATGCGTGAAAATGTCAAGCCTACCTTCAATCCCTTCGAAAGAGAGGCACAACCCCAAGTTTTTTAATTAGGGGCTTTTGATTTGATTTGAAAAATCAGAAATGTTATTATTTTCATGTATTTTGCAAAAATTAAAATAGAAAAAATAATAAAATCAAACTCAGTACTGTAGCATTTTTACTGATTCTGGGGAATAACTTTGCACCAGGTTATTCAAAAGAATGTTTAATGAATAGAAGCAAAAACACTGACAACAAAGAACTTTGGATTACGGTCACTGAACGCTTTTCTATCAATATTTTATTAGTTTTTCGTCAAATGAATTCGTCTCAAAATCGACCTAATGTCAAGCGTATTCAATCTCTTAGGTCATTCACATCAAGGGTTGAGTATTGTACACAATGCACTTTAGATATCCCTATTGAAAAGATCTAATGGGTTAAAATCAGAGGATTGTGCTGGCCTTGCGATCATTTCTCCCCTTCCCATCCACCGATTCGGAAATATTGCATCAATGTACTGTCGAACCTTGAGTTGGTGGTGTTCCATCCTGTTGAAACCATATCGTATACAGGGTCTTTCACGAGGAACCTCACCCATATTTATACGGGAAACTACTGAACGTATTTTCATGAAATTCAGCACTTATAAGTATTTCACGATGCTGATGAAATCTAAAATATTTTCAAGGCATGAGCACCTCCGGTTTTTCCGGAAATGACGTCAACTTCCGTTTTCAAATTAGAACACCATTCTTTTATTGCAGAAATAGATTCCTCAGAAAATTTCAAGTTATTTTGATGTAACATTTTTCAATTTTGGTTGGAAAATTCTCTCTGAGCGGGAAAATTCGAAAAAAAAATCGAAAATAGAGCTCCGCTGAAACAAGAATAACTTCTAGGTTTTTGGTTGAAAAATTTTCATTTTTGGGATTTTTCAAGATGTAAGATTGATGTATCCACTTTAAAAATCGAAATCGCGATTTATGATACAGGGGGTGAAAAAATCGCTTTCAAAGTTAGGGATGACAAAATCGTGAAAAATCAATTTTTTCAAATTAGAACCCCATTTTTTTATGGCAGATATTGAATCTACGTTAAAAAATAATGTGAGTGTATGCATCACACCCTTGCCTTAAAATGGATATTTTCTGAGTTATTCACAAAAAACTGTTTTTCGTCTTGAATTTTCAGCTATTTCTTTTCCCTTCACTCCAAAAAGATGAAATTTTCAGGAACTGTTATTTGAACCATGCTGTAGATTTTTCACCCCTTCTTGAAACCGACTTCAAGTTACTATTAGGAGAACCATGGCAAACTCTCGCAGTTATAACTAGAGAAGATGCTCAAAGTTTTGACCGTTAATTTCTAGACATTTATTTATACGTCTCAGGAATGCTTCGTGCGTTGCTCTTCTTATTTCATCGGGAGGAAGAGATCTGCAAAAGTGTTTAAAAACCAAATTGAGTTTCAAAACTATGTGTGAAATTTCGACCTGAAACCTATCAACCCCTATTACTTCTTTTGAATTAATTCTAAGGTCGTCAACCATAACCATTGAAATCTAAACAAACCTGAACGCATTTCTGACTCGTTCTATGCAGTCCTCTTTATCAGTCAGGGGAGTTGAGTAGACAATATTTTTTATCCTACCCCAAACATAATAATCTAAAGGAGTTAAATCGGGAGAACGTGGTGGCCAAAGATGTGGACCATTGTTCGCCAACCATCGATCTTCAAATAGCCTGTAGAGGATATTTGACACATTGAGTGAATTGTGTGGAGGCGCGCCATCTTGTTGATACCATAAGTCATTATGGTTCTGTACCAGCGGCTCAATTATTTGAGTCAATATGTCAGAATATCTATCTCCTAAGGGAGAACATTCTTTAAATTATGCAAACATGTGTAGTGTTCTATCTTACCAGTTAAAGTCCCATCATAAATGTGAACATCGAGAATTGCATTATTTTTGATGGCGCAAAAAACATTGAAACTCCAGGTCTCTTGAAAGTTCCATTGTCTGAAGTGGTGGTTGTTCTCTTCATCCCAATATTGACTGTTATGCCTATTGAAAGAACCATTCTTTGTGAATTTAGATTCATCTGTCCAAATTATGCAGTCCAAAAAGTTTTCATTCTCTTGAAATCGAATCATCATAGCTTCGCAAAACTCTGTTCTCCTGACGAAATCAATTTCCTTCAAATGCTGTACCCTATTGAATTTATATGGGTGCATTTTATGTTTTTTTAATATTCTCCAAACACTCGATTGAGATAATCCCAGATCAATCTCGGCATCTTTGATAAAATTTTGAGGATTCACACGAAAATATGCAAGAACTGTAATTTCGTTGTTCTCATCTTCTACTACACTTTTTTCTCTGTGTATAGTTTTCTCAACGAAAGATCCGACATTTCTCAAGTTTGTCATGGTTCTGTTAATGGTATCTCTCGTTGGTCTGGGTCGGTCAGGAAACCTCTCAATGAACAGTCGAATCGTTCTATCTACAACTTTATTACATTCTCCATGAAGTAGAATGAGATTTAAATAATCTTCATTGGTAAAATTAGGCATAGTGATCGATTTTATAACTTAATACGAATTATCACCAAATTAATAGTAAACACAAAATGCTACTGAATAAAGAGGAATTTGGCAGATGTATTTAATGATATCTATCATTAAAAAAAAAGAATGTAAAACATGGTAAGTTTTTGCATATGGTTCATAAGGAATTATTTATTTATCACTGGAGAGAAAACCGATGGCCGATTAGTTGAAATGAAGAGGTTTCGGATACAAATTCGAATCAAAATTCGCCATCTATTTAGGAACAACCGTAACTTTTTTCTCTTGCATATTAGGGTAGTAAAATCTAAAACATGGTTTAAGTAACAGTTCCTGAAAATTTCATCTTTTTGGCGTGAAGGGAAAAAAAATAGCTGAAAATTCAAGACGAAAAACAGTTTTTTGTGAATAACTCAGAAAATATCCACTTCAGGGCAAGGGTGTGATGCATACACTCACATTATTTTTTAACGTTGATTCAATATCTGCCATAAAAAAATGGGGTTCTGATTTGAAAAAATTGATTTTTCACGATTTTGTCATCCCTAACTTTGAAAGCGATTTTTTCACCCCCTGTATCATGAATTGCGATTTCGATTTTTAAAGTGGATACATCAATCTTACATCTTGAAAAATCCCAAAAATGAAAATTTTCCATCCAAAAACCTCGAAGTTATTCTTGTTTCAGCGGAGCTCTATTTTCGATTTTTTTTTCGAATTTTCCCACTCAGAGAGGATTTTCCAACCAAAACTGAAAAATGTTACATCAAAATAACTTGAAATTTTCTAAGGAATCTATTTCTGCAATAAAAAAATGGTGTTCTAATTTGAAAAACGGAAGTTGACGTCATTTCCGGAAAAACCGGAGGTGCTCATGCCTTGAAAATATTTTAGATTTCATCAGCATCGTGAAATACTTATAAGTGCTGAATTTCATGAAAATACGTTCAGTAGTTTCCCGTATAAATATGGGTGAGGTTCCTCGTGAAAGACCCTGTATAGTGGAACTTGAGCATTTCCTTTGCCGCAATATCATTGTGGATTTTTTTTATCATTCTCACTTACTTACTCCATATGAATTCATCGAAAAAAAATGACATTTCATTTATCCACTGTTTCGGATAATCTCGCAGGCTCTATATTTGAATAATCTGAAATGAATAGAAAAATCACCTCCTCAGACATATCGAGTCCTATTCTGATTTCATTGGATGTAAAGTAAGATGCTCGCTAAAGTCAGGAATAGAAGGAAGCCGTATCAAAGATTTGCGATTATGCCTCCATCAAATAGGATCAGGCTTCATGCTGAACGATGGGATTCCTATATTCCTGTCGAAGGAATTCAACGCGATATTGAATTTCAAATCTCCTTTTCTCAATAACGATGAAGCTTTTGTTTTTTGTGGTGGTTATTCAACATTGAAAGTTAAATATATCTTCTTCAACATGAGTATTTACATAGTATAAATGGAGATGATTGAACTATATCATTGATGATTTTTTTTGGACCATTTCTATAACAACCTCGTCTAGTTCACTCATTTTGTTTACTGATAATTTTTTCCTGGTTTCACATATTTGAACTATATATTCTTTTTTCTCCTTTCCATAAACCAATTTGGAAATATTTTCCCACACCATTATTGTAAATGCTCCGATCTGTTCATATTTTGGCAGCCTATGTTTTGTATTCTCTTGGTAGTTTTCTCACCCCTGGAAGATTTTTGTCCGAAACGTATTAAGCAATGGCATTCACTCAGTGACGTTCAGAACTTTGTTTTTACCTGGATTATACCCGTTTTTGTTTCATCCTGTCTCATTTTTCTACAATTCTAATTCAGCAGTGTATTGTCCATTGTCATATCTATTTGGAGAAGAGTACATTGGCCATATTATTATTCTCTCCTAAAAAAATTAAAGTGGGTTCTTAATTCGCATTCTGAAATCCACAGAGTTTTCTTTTTCTTATATTGTTTTTATGTTTTATCCTGAAAACTGTTGATGCCTCTATGTGAGTTTTTCCATATATCCATTTACTGTTTGTTGGAATACGTAGATCTCAAATCGTTACTTCTTTTGAAAATAGTTCTTATGCTGAATATGGAATCCATTCTTTTCATGTTTTCTTAAATGCCATCCATGAACATAAGGAAACGAATTCAATGATGACTGCTTCCTGGTTGTGATCATCAATATAATTTTGTTTATGTCTTTTTCACTTCGAATTCGATATTTTTCTATCTGTGAAATCTTCTAGTTATGGATTAGTTCCCCGAATAAAGATGAAGTATATTTTACATAAAAATATTATAATTCTGAGAGTAATCATTATAAGTCTGCGATACATTTTTTTGACTTTCATATCGCTTTCTCTCATTGGATTTCCTGGAGAGAACAATATAAAATTCAAGAAATCATCATAATTTTTCGGAATTACATTTTTCTATATGAATTTGATAATATTTTCTCTATGGAATCTGCTGTGATTGGCATACTACGTTTCACATCAAAATCAGTTCAAAATTCAGAGGGCATCGAAAATATAGTTACGAACATTATTATGATATTCATCCCTTTGAATATGATGTTCAGTCCATGAAATTTGGACTTAATAAATCCCATCTGATTTCATAGAGGGAGATATATAAAATTTGAAGGAGAAAATTTCAGCCAAAATTATAATGATCAATAAAATAGGAGTTTTATGCATTTAGTTACCCTGGTAATGGTAGTTGTCAAAAATAGTAATTAATGTATGAGTTGCTGAAAACATTTTCATCTTTGATTCTTGGTGTTAATTATTGATAGTGCATACAGTAACTACACCGCCATCTATTCTTCTATCTCACCAAAATACTCATGAACTTCTTATTTATTCGAGTTGGGTTCAATCTATATGCTATCAGAAAATTTAGACCACTTTCACATTGGATTTTATTTATTGTATATAGGGTGAACAACTTGAACAGATGATTATTGGATGAAAATTAACAAAGCAAAAGAGGTTGACGAGTTGACAGTTATTGGCGTTTCTAAAATACACTAACTAATAAAACTCTACAAAGTATGAAGCATTGAGTAATTTGCTCACACAAGTTTTTTATTCTCAGGAGTTTAATAATAGGAGTTGAAATAAATTTCTCTTATGATTTTCGTTCAATTATTGTTTTTGCGGAAAAAAAATTTCAAAAATGAAAATTCTGAATGATTTCTCATTAAATTCCTAAGAAAAAACTTCAATTAGAATAAATTGAAACTAACAACCGATTCTGAAAAGTATTCGATCCATTCGATCGAATTTGGATATCATTAATTTCATGGAACAATTATTGGATGAAATGGATAGAAAGAAAACTAGTCAGCATGGCTTGTGAGTTTTAATTTATTCTGGAAAAACTATCGATTGTATCGATATTTTGCGTTCTTCTTTTCATCCAGAATTAAACGAATAAAAATTAAAAATTTTCAGAATAACTTTCCCACGAAAACAGTTATTTAAGGAAAATCATAGTTGGTTGCTATTTTCAATCCCTTATATTGAAGTAGTTATATGGATATAAATTTGACAGCCAAATTCATTCAGTTTCTCATATTGTGTAGAGTATTTTTGAGATTCCGTAGAAAATATTAAAAACCGTGAACTCCTTCTGAAGGACTATTGATGAATCATGTCCTGAAGTGTTCGAATTTATTGAAAGACATCCTGTATGAATAATCCAATTTCCTGAACTTCGTATAAACCGATATCTGGTTGCCCCTTCTGCTTCAAAGGAAAATTGTTTTAGTTTCATTATATTCATTTTAAGTCCTATCTATCTTAACGCTCTCTCCCAGCCATCCAAGAATCTTTCCAGTTCGAATTACTTCAGCCACATGAATTAACATCATCAACTGATATCATAGAGACTTTTTTTATCACTTCCCAGCTCATTCGCAATCAAATGAACAATGTTGGAGTTTGGGGCTGATACTTGATGCAGTCCCACATCCACGAAAACTGTTTTAGGAACATTAAAACCGGCAATAAAATAAGTTCTCGCAGAAGTCTACCCCTTCATTGTACAAATGGGGCCAGAAATGTACCACAGAACTTTTGCAACGTGGATCTAATAATAAAGCGGGTAAAATAAATATTAATGTTCAGGTGAACTTTTTCGCCTCGAGGGCCAGAATAAAATGCTCGGAAAATTTTATTCAACGCGTTATGAGCTCGGTTAGATTAATACCGGGCACACTGGAGAATTCGTGGCGTCGCTACTACAGTCGTTGGCATTTTTCACTAATTAAGAGCTTGAAGGTGCCTCTTTTGGCGTCATTCATTTGGTGGTGTCTGTGAAAATACAAAGCTGTTTTTTTAGACAGGCTAAAGGAGTTATTCCAAGTTATATTCATGATTGTATTTCATGTTGAACGTTTCAATATGAAATAACGCGAGATGTTAAAAATAAAGAACGAATTTTCCTTCAAAAAGTGCAAAAATAAGTGTTTTTTTTTAGAGCAATCTCCGAACAATTTGGTGTTAAATCATAAATTTTCGTTCAGTCTATTCGGCTTTATTGGAAAAGAACTCCTTCACCGAAAGAAATTCCTAAAATTTCCTTTTTCAAATGAACGCGAATACCCAGTAAGAGAAATTTGAAGATTTTCTCAGGACAATTATCATAAGATCATTAGAAAATAGTTATAAGGGAAAAACTACAATTTCAATTGTTTTTTCATGGGTTGAATATAATTCAGCAACAGCATATAAGATACAAGGTCTCATTCAAACAGCTTTCAGCCTCTCTACTATCATACAGAAGAATATCGAATATGAATGCTCTTCATTGTGGTCCTTTTCTTCAATCTAGTTCTGACTTTCTTTTTCCAGCTCATAATGAATTTTTTTGTTATCTATATCGAACAAACTTAATATGAGATAATAAGAAGTGATACATCAGTAAAATTTCTACGTGTTTTGTTTACTTCATCTATTGATAAATTAACGAAATTTTCAATTGCAAGACTGAAGATATGCTCGAATCCAGAGTTAATTTGGTTTCTTATCGGAGAACATAATACACAAATAGAACTTAATTCCTAAATTCATCATGAGATAAACCATGAATTTAGAGATTATTCAGCCGAAACTTTTGTGCTTCGTGAAAGAATATAATGTATAATTTCATTTTTCCACATGGCAAAATATTTTTTGAATACCATACAGCTTATTATTGAGTTATTATTATTATTATTATTTTTTTCATAATAAGAGCCGAGACTACGTCTTTGAGACCCAGAAAAACAAATAAAAGTGATATAACCGAGGATATAACATGAAATTTAAATTTAAATAAAACCAGTAATTCAGATTCACTGAAACATCCATTTATGCAAGAGATGAACGAAATTGGTCGAGTTTGTTTCTGAATGAGTTCACACTGGCCACACCAACCACATCAGCAGGCAAACCGTTCCAGATGTGGAAAATTCTATTAACAAGGAAACTTTGCCGCTGAGCTGTTCTGAAGTTTTCCCTCTTCAGCTTGTACATATACCCTCGCAAGTTGTTCGTGTTTCGGGTGAATAAAGATGTAAGGTTAACTCCCAATATGCCATTCATTGCTCGGAAGCTAAATATTAGGTCACCTCTCATTCGGCGATCTTGAAAAGGTGTTAAATGGAATATCCGTAGTTTCTCCTCATACTCCGGGCGGTTGGAACTATAGGGAATGCGTGTAGCCCCACGTTGTCTGTTCGATGTCTGCCTTGAGCACCGGACACCAGGCAGGACCAGCAAACTTAAGGACTGGTCTTATATAGGTCTTATAGATATTGCTGCATACAATGGGAGAACAGCCACGGAAACACTTTGAGACCATGAAAACGAGACTCCTTGCTTTTGACGTCACTTTATTCACATGTTGGGGACCAGCTCAGATCGGATGAGATGGTTAATCCTAGGTCCTCATGTGACTCCGTTGTAACAAGTTGGTGTCCATCGATAAAGTAATGGTGTCTGGGGTTCTGCTTGCCAATGTACAACACCACGCATTTCTCGAGATTTAGTGGGATCAACCAATCCCTGGACCAGCTGAAAAGAGTATCCAGATCCGATTGGAGTAAGTCGGAATTCGTGAAGGGGTTGTTGAAGAGCTTCGTGTCATCCGCAAATTGCAAGCAAGGAGATCTCAAACCACGAGGTAAATCGGCAGTGTACACCAAGAAGAGGAAGGGACTAAAGATTTTCCCCTGCGGCACACCACTGGTCTTAGGGCTAGGTAGAGAGGAACAACCAGATGAATTTCTGGTAAATTCATGAAATTTAATGGTATGTGTGGTCCAAATAGAAAAACTAGAACATGTAAAACAAATTTTCTGTTCAGATGAAATTTAGCATATCAATGAAAAACTACATTCTAAAAATCATTTAAATCAAGGCAATCGTTTTCGAGATATAACAGGAAATAGCAGAATTCTAAATTACCAACCATATAAATCGGAACCATTGTGTTTCTTTTGACTCCTGCCTTCAAGGTATATTTATGAGAATTTGAGCATGTATTGTTTTCCTATTGTCTGTCCGTTGGCGGTGATTTTATTTTTTCATGTTTTGAAAAGGTCCGTCAAAAGTTTAATCTTAGTTCAAACGGAGTATTCATGAATTCCGTCTATGGAATATCCGATTTAATGAAGGATTGAAATCGTAATGGACCATTGCATTTTGATTTTGATGGAACTTGCTTGAAATTTGACTTCGAAAGTTATCTCCTTCGAATCGATAATCGACGTGTCCCACCTAGTATTTCTTCGAAATAATTTCATATCGTTGTCTTTCAAGATTTTCCTGATATTTGATATTTTATGTTATTTTGTTTACGGGGAGGCAGGTTTTTCGGCTGAGGTTTTTTCCCCTGGCTGTATAGTATCGTATGATACTAGTGTTGATAGTATCATACAAAGAATGTTATGATACCCCGTTCTTTTTTTACCTCAGCTTAGGTACATTTTGTTTCAACATTTATTGTATTATTTTAGCTCTCTTTTTCATAAGAATATATATATATATATCGTTGTTATCTTGTCTGTTTCGTTTCCGAAAGTCTACCCTGTATAGATATGAATTTCTGGAACTTTTTTAAATGTCCTCAGACTCCTCTGATGTGTGTATTCAGGAAACTTAATTCCATTCCACTCTCCACCACTCGAAACTTTCCATTGCTGCGAGCTCATCGTTCCCGCGATAATCGGGCTTAACTAATCACAACACAGGATCGCAGATGGGAACAGTTAATCCCCAGAACTTCCTGGCCTCCTCCAGCTATTTATAACATGGTGGCATGACGGATTCCTCATTCCCGAAGCTACCGCAGGAGTTATTAAAACTCCCCAAAACAATTCAATGGCGGGTAGTGTGTCTGCCTTTGCCGGCGCGGAATATCTGAAGCCTCCGGGCCACGCCAGAGAAACGAGAATAGTTCGAAACCTGCCCTAAATTAGGTTATTGCAGATTGTCATATCCGGATTCCAGCGGTTCTGTTTTCGGTAGAAGGAGCCGTTCGGGGGGTCAGACATTTTCAGTTATAATATTACAAGTGCATAGGCAATATTCGATTTTACACATCTACCATACTGATTTTGCGAAATATCACGAGTGTAGATATGGTGAATGGCTTGATTAATCGAAACATATCGTCTATGCCTGGGTTGGTATAAGAAACGCTTAGAAAACGATTAAAATTTCTCATGATCTGTGCTTCTCCTCAAATCTCAATGTTCCCAATGCCCCCAATGTTGCAGCTGATCTCGTCCAAGAAGACCTTAGGAAAATAAACCGTTGGTGCCGAGAGTGGCTGTTGAAGTCTGAACTTCTTAAAGCATTGAATATTTTCATGCCAACTTATATCTACTTCAGCATAGTTGTTTTGAAAAATAAATATGTTAGATTTTGTTCGAATGAAAATCTGTGGGATACATGGGTTCGAATTTCATAGAAAAGATCTATTTAATTTGATTCAATATAGAGAATCAGTCGATACTATAATGTAGCTGTAACTGCTACATGACAAGACATTGCTTTTTGAGTTAGTGTAGTTTCAAGGAAATGCGACAATCCCTCCAATTCTGTCTGTTCGAAAGTAAAAATGATATTCCGCTACTTGAAAGGTGAAAGGAACAGTTATGTTTGTGATAACCTAGAAGCAGGAAACACAGATCAGTTTGAGACCTACACTCACTACACTGACGTAAGTGGTGGTGGTAATACTTCAGGTCAATCTATTTGAGCTGGGTCAAGTTTGTATGCAGATAAAGCTACATACATCCTGGTATAGTCAGCGCTAAACTTCAGTATCAATTTCTACAATAGAAGCAGAAATAGTTGCTGCGAGTAGAATTTAAGAAATTGTTGGGCTCGAACGTGTATTTGAAAAAAATTATCGATGTGAGATTCATGCCAGCATTGATGCTAGATAGGTAACGAAGAAGGTGTCTTCAGAATACCAGCTTGCAGAAGTAGTGACGAAACGAAAGCTTTGTACAAATTCAGACTACACATGATGAAAAATGCAATGGAGTTTACTTGAATGATTCAATGAGAGAAAGTGTTGAAGCCTGAATTTGTTGAGGCATTGAATATTTATGTGTCTAGTGCATCGAAGTATTTTTGAGAAAAAAATAGGTTAGAGCTTGATTGAATTAAAGTCTGTAGAATACACGGGTTGGAATTTTAGAAAAGAGATCTATATAATTTACTCCAACAGTTGCAATTGTCTGTCACCTGTACGTTGTTCTGTATTTGGGTGCTCATTGACTCAGGGTGCTCATCGACAGTGTTCCCTGACAACAACTCCATCGCTAATTGTAGTCGTCATGTAGATCTTGTTGTTGTTGTGACAGACAACCTGAGCTGGTACGACAAAATTTCATTACAAATCGTGCATTTTCCATCTAGAACTCTTATACCCCCATCGGTAGTGGATTCAGTTCAGACTGTTTTTAAGAATAAGTAAATTTGTGGAGCTGGCATTTTTTTCAATGTTGCACTTCCTTTTCATTATTCTGAAACTTCTTGAGTGTTTTTCTTTCAGTTCCCGGAATGAAATCTATGAAAATAAATTAATGAATTATACAACAGAGACCCCTGCGTGAACTCATGCTTATTTGTCAGGGGCCAAATCTTTGAAAAAAATTGTTACTTGAAATTTGAACAAAAAATAACACTTCGAACTATTAAACTTCATAACATTTCGGAGTCTCTATCAGAATTTCTAATCAATCAACTCCCAAAATTCGAGATAATCCTCAGAAAATATCCAAAAATTCTAGTTTTTTATTATAAATCAAAAAGTTTTCCGATTCAAGGCAAATTAATCTAGACTAAAGGTGATTCATTGTGCCCTTGCTGTCTTAATTTGGCTTCTATGAAATTTTTCTTGTGGGGTTTATTCGAATCTGAAATTCACGTTAGTGAACCATTGTCCTGGCCAGGCTAAAACAAACTATTACTCAACAAATGGGGGCAATCATTTAGCATACTTGTGGGATTGTCCAAGTCATTATCATGAAGAAAATAAGATTAATTCATAAACATTTTTTTCGACGAACGGGTCATTTTTTCAATCCATCCTTCAAATGAGGAACTTTTTTCGAGGTACCTTGTATATCGGTAAATTTCATGAATGGAATCCGAACGAAATGAATTTTTTTTTCATCTATTTAAGTACAGGGTGGGCAAAATTGGTGATATCTGAACTACAACTTTTTAACCGAAAGAGATAGAGGAAAATGAATGAATAGAGAAATTGATAACGCCATGCCTTTATCTTCTTTTGTTATAGAGTTATCGGCCAAAATTGAAATTTAGGCGATTTCAACTTTGGTCATTATCTCCGTTTCTGTTGGTGATAGGATACTGAAATGAAAACATTATAGAGAAACTTTTTTCATAGCAATCCAGAGGCGTACTATGTTTTTTTCACAAGAGGATGCTGTGCTGAACTACAACATAAAATTGTTTTTCTTCTTATGGAAACAATAGTTTATTATGAATCCGAAAGAATAATAACGTAAAACAGTACCTATGAACCAATATTTCCGTAAGTAAGCTCTTAACTCTAGAAAATTCTCAGACAAGTTCATCTTTCGAGGTCAGGGGTCTCTATTGGGTTTGAGTTACACATCATTGCAAAGGTATTGGAATTCTATTCATGAATATACTGAACAATTTATATTTAGTGTCAAAGGATCAACCTATTGAAGCATTTTCTAGACTCTAGAGCATACTTACAAAAATATAAGGCTGTTTAACGTGACCACCCCTGTATGATGTGTTATATATTTTCGGGAAGGAGAAAAAGACAATTCTTTCTAAGTCATTTGAAAATATTGTTTCCATAAGGAAAAACACAACTATGGGTTATAGCTCATCAAAGAAACCTCCTGTAAAAAAATCTAGAACGCTACTGGATTGCTATAAAAAAAGTGTCTGGATAATGTTTTCATTTCAACATCCTAGCACAAACAGAGACGGTGATAATTATTTGACAAAACAACATCTGAAGAATATATATTCTTCATGTTTTGAGACACATATCCGTCATGGAATTATTTTCTGGGGATCCAATTCAGAAATTCAGAGAGTATTTATCATGCAAAAGAGAGTATTGAGAATGTTTTTTGTATTATCTTTTAGGGATGCATGCAGGGGAAGATTTAGAGAATTTAATGTACTAACGTTAACTGGATTGTATATACAGGGTGAGTTTTTGACTGGTACATATATGTTAACGGGACATTCCTGGGTTCAAAAGAAACACTTTTTGTCTCTACCATTCTTTCTGATTCAGCTGGGTTGTAAAGATACAGGCTGTTGAAAATCCATAAAAAAATGTAATTTTCGAATATATCCCGTGAATGATCTCATCGAATGAAATGATTTTCAGAATATAGGTTCTCATTAATGTGGCAAATCTTTTCCGAATACAAAATTTAACTCACATGTCTTATTTTTTTCGTAATGGCCAATATATACCATTACATTCCATAATTATGGCAGAAATTCTATGATCCCAACTCTTGGAAGTAGTTGAATGCCATTTAATAAATATTTGGCCATTTTGGAAAACAAAAGTATTCCTTGTGAAATCTCGTGAAATGCGCATTCTTCGAGTAATTAATGATTTAAAAAAATTTATATCAGCGAAATTAAAAAAACTGGTTACTTTGGCTGAATGTAATTCTGTTCAGAAGATTCGCAGAATTGAATTTCTGCTACATTTTCTCGAAAGTTTAGGTTGTAGATCTAATGCTTGGAAAAATTTAAGTGTCATAATTCCAGGGGTGGCATAACTCATTATGAAAGTTTAAAATGGGTATATCTTTTTTGTTAGGCTGAATCAGAAAAAAGTATTTCTTTTGACCTCAACGATCTATGGTTTGAATATATATGTACAAGTCAAAGACTCACCCTGTATATATGAAGTATTGTTGTATTTTCGCAAGAATGATTTGAGCGAAGGTTGCACCTCTCAACACAGATATGAAACTAGGCGAAATGATTTGATTTTTCCTAGGCACCAGTCATCTTTCTAAAAAAAAATCCATTTCAAATGGGAATAAAGCTTTTCAACAAACTTTCTATCGACTCAAAAAGTATAGTGCATATTGGTAAATTCAAAAAAGACTTATTTACATTTCTGATGGCACTTGAGCCTTATGATTTGGGTTGATGGGTTCAATTCTTCGATCCTTCTTGCATTCTTGCTTTTTTCATTATTGTGTTGTTTTTTTTTTCCATTGTGATATCTTGACACAATTTCCAATCTGTAATAATGTAATTGCAAATGAAGCTATCTAGCTATCTATCTATCTAATGACCAAAGTTGAAATCGCTCAAATTTCAATTTTGGCCTATAACTCGAAAACAAAAAAAAATAGAGGAATGCAGTTGATGGCATTTTCAGATTCTTTGAAGAAGACACCATAATGTGGCATTCATTTTCTTCTATCTCATTGTGATAAAAAGTTGTAGTTCAGGTATCACCAATTGTGCCGACCCTGTACAGGGTGGGCAAAATTTGTGATACATGAACTACAACTTTTCAACCCGACGAGCTAGAGGAAAATGAATGGTACATTACGGTCGTCTTTTTCAGAGAAACTAATAATGCCATCAAATGAATACCTCTATCTTCTTTTGTTTTCGAGTTATAGGCGAAAATTGAAATTTGGGCGATTTCAACTTTGGTCATTATCTCCGTTTCTGTTTGTGCTAGGAGGTTGAAATTAAAACATTATACAGACACTTTTTTAATAGCAATCCAGAGGTGTACTTCGTTTTTTTCCAATAGGGTTTCTTGCTGAGTTATAACAAAAAGTTGTGTTTTTTCTTATGGAAACAATAGTTTATTATGACCCAGAAAGAATCATCACTTTTTACTGTTTCAAAAATATATCATTATACAGGGTGACCCACGTAAAAAAATACCTACTGACCTATATTTCCGTGCGTAAGTTATAGAAAATGGTTAGAACGCTTTTTGACTTCGAGGTCAGTGGTCTATGATCATACCCCTAATCGGGGTGGCAGCCCCTTCAAGATCCAAAACTTTATTAGGTTCGAGTGACACATCATTGCAAAGGTTTTGCAATTCTATTCATGAATATACTTAACAATTCCTATTTGGTATCAAAAGATTAACCTGTCGAAGCATTTTCTGGAGCATACTCAGAATCATGGGGGTTGAACTGTTTTACGTGGCCCACCCTGTATAATACGTTATATATTTTTGAAACGGAAAAAAGTGATGATTCTTTCTGAATCATATAAACTATTGTTTCTATAAGAAAAAACACAACTTTATGTTATAGCTCAGCAAGGAAACCTGTTGTCAAAAAACATGGTACGCCACTGGATTGTTATGAAAAAAGTGCCTGTATAAGGTTTTAATTTCAACATTCTAGCACAAACAGAAACGGAGATAATGACCAAAGTTGAAATCGCCCAAATTTCAATTTTGGCCTATAACCCGAAAACAAAAGAAGATAGAAGAATGCAGTTGATGGCATTATTAGTTTCTCTGAAAAAGATGACCGTAATGTGCCATTCATTTTCCTCTATCTCGTCGGGTTAAAAAGTTGTAGTTCATGTATCACCAATTTTGCCCACCCTGTACATATGCAGGCTACAATCGCAAGTGATATAGAAAACATTTGCATCGACATCCCATTATGACTTTCGACAAAATTTGCAATTTGCCACTCCCCCAAAAATCCTCAATGGTAACCCATCGCGACGAAATTATCGAGTACACTTCTGGCGTTCGAACAGCCGAAATTCATGGGATCTAACCGTTTTGCAATTGCCATGTCGGCATTTACGCTAAACTCCTGCTTGTTCACTTGAATTAATACACAGCAAGCTGTTTCAGTTCTCGCAGAAGTCATTAGAGTCCTGGGGCCTTGTAAAGGACGACGTAAATGCAACGACGATATTGTCGTGACGCCATTTCGTTGCCATTTCTAACTCGGTAGGATGTGACTATTGTGAGGTACTCAATTCGTGCTATTTAATAAAATACGAATGTTGTTCAATGAGAAAGAGCCAGTTTAATGTACTTAGTGACACCAGAAGTATTGTTAGACATTTTCTGAAATTTTCATAAACTCGTAACTTGGATTGATATTTAATTAATAATGATGTGTTTAGCGATCTCAATTTATAGCTGCCCTTAACAACTCGTTGCAATCAACTTGACCTTAGCGAATTAACTGTCTAGAGTCTGTGGAGGTTGGACTGTGTCCTTGATGGAATGGACATTAATGCCATTTGTTCGCAGATATTTCATAGTTTCACGAGGAATATGAAGATATTCGTTGTCTTGCTGAAAATCGGCGTATGGATGGTTTTTTAGATAAGATAGTAGACCGATTTGTCAAAAATGCTAATACGTAAATTCTCGGAAGTAATTGTACAAGTGCATCAAAATTACCGATAATTTTGCATGACAGCGTGTTGTCTAAAAACTGCATGAGTTCATTTTCATTATTGGAGAAAGAGCTAGACAGGTGGAGGGCTCTTTCTCCAAAAATGAAAATGACCGAATGCAGGTTTTCAAAGACAACACGCTGAAATGCAGAATTATCAGGTCATTTTGATGCACTACACTCGGGTGAATATTTCCCGAAATTGCTATGGATGCGAGCAGTGCAATTATCGCAGGGATCTTTCTCTCTCTACAATGTAATTATCGCTGTAATTTTCGATAACTGCATTCTATTTACATGAAGTTTTTGACAGGAGGGAAATATTTGTTCTAATTTGGGGAGAGCAGAACAGTTCGAAACAATTGTTTTCTAATATGGAACGAATAAAAACGGAAATATCCATCAGCCACCGTGACGCTTCCAAGTAGTTGAGTCACCACTAGCATCCAAAAGAATTGTTGCTGAAGATCGAAGAAAGCAGTGTGCGGTTTCCGATTCATAATTTAACAATTTAAATAATTTATCAATTCCTTTTCCAATTTTTTCAAACTTGTTCACGCCTATTCTTTGGGCGGTACATTTTTTTTTTTTTTTTGATAATTAATGAGGAACCTTCTATCTATTTCTATCTGAAGGGCAGAGATTTGCATTTTTTCTGTAAATTTCATAATAATGACAAAAATACCACTGTGAATCTTCGAATTTCAGGACCACGTAGCGCCAAACGTTCCTCCCCAACCGGGTTTTTGAGAGATGGAATAGACTGCCCCATAATGTTGGTGGCGCTCTCACGGTGAACTCTTTCAAAACTAGACTCGACCAGTTTATTCGCGACCAGAGTTGACTTTTCTTTTTTTTGTTGACTGACTGTGACTGGTGCTTATTTCATTATTTAATTTTTTTCTTCTTCTTGTAGTCATTGAATTCTAGTATTTGATTTTGTAATTTTGAGTTCATGGGTGAGAATCCCAACGCTTTTCTGATGTAATAATAATATTTGTTTTTTAATAATCGTGTCTATCATATAATCATCTGGTGCATTAACACATTCTCTAAATGACTTCAGAATAACTAAATGTCGCTGCCAATCTTTCTTCGCTATGATCTTTGTTTATGACTATGTAAAACTTATGTTTGTCAGTAATAATCTCTCCTCTGGGGCTTGTTTAATAAGTTCCTTAACTTCATTTGACGAAAAGATCCTCGACTTCGACAGGTTATAAGCCCGATTGTACATTTTCTTGGAAGTATCTTGGGAGTGAACTTAGTGTTGTTGAATTTGTTGCTTCTCTTATGATTGAAGGTATCAATTTCAAGTAACTATCACTTTCCATATCAAGGATCTAATATCTTCAAAATAACAAAAAATTTTTTTTTACTAATTGATGAAATTTGTCGTTCGGCGTCGCATCACTTTTTCAGCTACTCAAGTTTTTGTGGTCGAAAATAGTAGATGGATCATGAAATATTTCAATAATCATCCGTTCATTAGCGACTTGCCTAGCTATTGATAATCAATTATCGAAAAATTATTTTGAATTTTCTTATCCTCATAAAGATGGAATATAGATTTCATCAATTTTCTTCACTAACTTATGCAGTCTAATAACTGAGAGATTTAGATCAAAACATTTTTCGAAAAAGTCTTGAGTTCAATTGTAATGAATATTTTTCCAAACATTTGTTTTTTTTCTATCTGAGTCGCCTTCATTCTCTGCGGCAGAATTTGGGTGCTTATTGGTTCTGAAAATATATCAGTTTCACTAATAATATCTGTTGATTGAAATATATTGCGCAACATTAATGCATTCTTTTGAATGGGTTTTCTCTGCATCAATTTAAAAATTTTCAAATAATAAGAGAAAACCCCTGTGTAAAACATATGGAACAATTTGTCACAGGCAAAATCTTTTCAGATAGTTATTGCCTAAAAATAATCAGACCACATCTCATAGTCTTTTGGGGGGAAAAATTATTTCTTATTACAGAAAATTACTTCGATAAATCTCAATTGAATCTAGAATAAATATGCAATAACCGCTGGCCTTATCAGGATCCAGCACACCCTTTTCACTATCAATTATCCCACAAATCCAAATTTCAGCGCCAAAATGCAAACTACCCTATCTGTTACGCGCAATTACGCCGAATATACTCCTCTAGCCCCCGAAGACCCCCGAATCAACCTCGTTAAGCCCGGTACGTAAATATGAGGAAATGTACCAGAAATCTGCATAACACTATTAGGTGGTCACCCTTGTTCCGACCCTTATAAGATCGCTAATTACTAGTACTCCCAGCAGCCTCCAGATCATATTTTGGCGCCGGTTACCGCACCCCATGCATTGGAGACAAACCCAAATAAATTATATTCGAATAAGGGAGTGGAAATCTCAGCCGGGAAGATTTTAAGGGCAATATAAACCCTGTTTCTAGGTTTCACTTCATTTCATAGTTATATAATAATAAATTTAACTTTATCAAACCGTGCGTACATTTCGGAACAATGGATACAGAATAATCATCACTGATGGATTTCGTGATTGAATTACCGAAAAGGAATAATTCATCCAATAATGATAAACTTAGTTCGTCATATGGTTGTGATCAAATTACAAACGTACATAGTATATTCTGAAAAAAGTTGCAGAATGGGCCCTCTGCCACGAGTATTAGTCGATATTTTCTCTATTTCAGTATCGTAATGAGTTCATTACGGTACTGCAGCCCAATAGCTCCCTCCTGGGTGCGCTACTGATACGCAATTCGTACACGAATTGGATCGTTTATATAGGGATGATTTTTAAAGTTAAACTTTTTCCAGCCGTTGATAGAACTAGTTGAAATAGATCTTTTCTCTGGAAATTGCTGATATGAAATAGTCACTATGAAGAAAGTACAAAGAATCTTGGGCATCAATATCTTAATAATACTCTGCATAATGTTATCTCTCCTGATCAGGATATAATGAGTTGTGTGGGATGACTATACCAAATGTGTTCGCTCATGATTTTTTCCAGAAAATCAATGAAGTTCTCGTCTTTCTTTGCATCTCTTCTCTGCACAATATTTAATCGGGCGTTCGTTTATTTTGTTTCAATGTTCATCAGAGTCAAAATTATTATGCTTAAAGTTGAAACTGGGGAAAGCAATATTACTGATGTGAAGGGCCGTTTAAGATGACAAAGTTCACAAACTCAGAGACAAAATCCTAGGTGAAACAGATACTGTCAATTCACTCATGTTTTGATGAATTCTCATTGATGTCTCTTGGATATCATTGACAGTATTATAAATAGGTTCTAAACACTTTTATGACCTCAAACAACTTCACACACAAGTCCGTTCTGCATTTATAACCGCAGTTGCAATTTCCCAATTCCTGTCAGTTTATATCATCGAATAGCGAACAAGTACGCTTTTCATAACAGTGCCACCGTATCCAATTAAAATTAGATCCATCAACAATTATGATTTCCGACTGTATGTCACCAGCACCTGTTTGCTGAAACCGTTGAAGGCTCTTCGAAGCCATCAGTCAGCTCATGAAGAGACGTATCGCTAATTGAAAAATAAGCTCTCGAAATTCATATGAATATATTTTAGGTTCATGCCCATAAAATCATCTACAAATTCAATTCTGCCCAACCACTGACTCGGAAGTAAATGCGTTGTGCGAGGGAACGAAGCGTTTTTTGATAGTAACATTACATTATACTCATTCAATTTGACACAGGATTAATACGCCATAAATATTTCCATTTCTATTTGCCGTAACTCAAACAATCACCTGCTTTCGACCAATTCACGCGTACACTCATATTTTCTGCGGTATATTTAGTATTGTCAGTGTTCGCAATTCCGATGTTATGAATGTCGACAGCACGCCAGAAAAAACCACAATGATGTAGATGTGCTTTGTATGGATGATTGTTTTCGGCTGTATGGGATGGTTTTGTTCGATTAGGAATAAAATTGTTTTTACTTCGTTCGTTTTG
This sequence comes from Hippodamia convergens, assembly GCA_038502775.1. Taxonomy (NCBI): domain Eukaryota; kingdom Metazoa; phylum Arthropoda; class Insecta; order Coleoptera; family Coccinellidae; genus Hippodamia; species Hippodamia convergens. The sequence goes on along the minus strand of CM076611.1, from coordinate 42,217,285 downwards.
TTTCATGATTGTGGAAGCGGGTCTTTCTAGAACACCGAATAAAAATGGTTCATCTGCATGATAATGAAGGCTTTTGGGAAATACATAGTATATTTCGAGTCCAGTCTCGGCTTAGTTTCAGAAGAAGGTTACCAAAAATTTATTTATCTATTGAAATATCATTATTATTATCTATTAAAATATTTATAGGTCTTTCACTGAAAGTCTCTGAAACATGAAGCAATCAGAAATTTTTTTTTATTAAAGAGAAAGGCCGCTTCAAAAAACTTGTGCACTTATTTGTCAAGTGCCAAATCCTTTCCCGAAATTATTGCCTAACAATGAAGAAAGAAACAACATTTCGAATTTTCGAAGTTCGTAACGTTTCGGAGTCTATATCAGACTCCTTCTTCAGACAAATTTTCAACTTCGTAAGAAGTTTTCTCCATTATTAAGGAAAAAATTTCAATTGATTTTTGTTTCAGAGACTGGGGGAGAAAACCCTAAAAAAAAGGGGGAATTAGTTTGAAATTACTGATCTTGACAATAGTTATAACTTTCAAATGAATGAGAGCTCAATGAAAGCAGTTTCATTATATTATATATTACAAATTTTGGATATAAAATAAAAACTATTGATCAGAGTTAATTTGAATAGGGGAGAGTTTGGTGAAATCGGATAGCCGGGGATAGCTAACGTTTTCTAACCCATAACTCCCTAACCAAGCTATTGATATAACTGCTATTACTGCATAGTACCTTCTCAAGTATCTCTTCTATACGATAAATACTAATAATTTCAGAATCGATTCCAGATCGATTATTATATATAAAAAGTCAGAGTATCCCTCCTAGTCGGCTAAAATGGGATAATTTATGAATGAGAGTGAAAATGATAATTGAAATCAAATATGTATATTTATTGAAAATGAAAACAAAATACTGTGAGGATTTTATATTAACAATAAAAAACAAATGAAAAATATCGCATCAGGAGTATTATGGCTCACCAACATTCTCCACTCCGCCACAAGCTTCGTGTCTCTGATTGAAAAAGTACAATTTTGCATGCTACATCATGTTCGTATTCATATTCGGAACTACTACATTATTCTTCTCTTCCTCAGGATAGTATTGTGTTTATCCGATCGCTTGGTATTCCATTTTGACAGACCGCGTCTCAAATAGTATATTCTTAAACAAGTTGCAGAATGGGCTCCTATTCCAACACGAATGCGAAAATCGAAAGGAGTATGAGTGTTTGAATTGCCTTCTACCACGAGAAAATATCGTCTAATAATAATTTCTCTATTTCAGTCAAATTGCGCGAAATACTCTCGAAATTCAGATAAAAATTCAGCTTGTAGTGGCTTTTGTATTGTATCTTAGCAGTTAGTGTGACTTACGAAATTTGACAGATTTGAAAATTGATAGGATAGGTAGACACAAGGGCGCCGGCAGGATTTTATTCAGGGGGGTGCAGAAAGATTGTTTCCACCAACCCCCCCCCCCCCGCGTGACTTTTTTTTACGAAAAATAACGAATTACATTTCTAAACTACAATCAGTGGTGTGTTTATTTAATTAAAATACACTGAGAGAACAGTTTATTTGATAAATAATATAAGTCAAAATAAAAAATATTGTTACGAATCTAGAAAGATCTCGAAAACTCGACCAGGAAGTGATAACGTCACGTTATTTCTTCGAAAAAAATGATAAAGTGTAAACTGATAATTTCTCTGGAATGTTCCTTTTGATATTCATTCTCTGAAGGAGCATGATTCATCGTTAAGTAGGTCATGTTCTAGAGTGAATTTTTTTTTTTCAAAAGCCAGGGGGGTGCATGTGCACCTCCTTGCACCCCCCTCCCGGCGCCCATGGGTAGACAGTACTGACAAACACAAAATGAAAAATATAACTTTCACTGTTATTATTGTGTCCTCCATGGTTTGATCAAGGATAGTCGTATTTGTGGGAAAAAGGACACAATATATTTAGCGACGTTTCGTAGATTTTCTTCTATTTTATCAGGCCTGAAAACCATGAAAATGACCACACAGATATATAACAATGAGTTAAAAAATTACCTCTATAAAATTAGAGTTTTTGAAACGGTTTAACACGAATAAAAGTATAACATCAATCGTCAATCTTAAAATATTTCATATAAACGAAGATCCAATCAAAACCAGGTGACATTAGAATATTCTAGAATTAAAAACAAAAGCTACAGGAGGTATCAACCTCCAAGTTCCACATTCCCTCAAGTTGATAATAATTGGACTATACTGAAGTCATAGTATTTATCGAAATCATTGAAATTACTTCACTTTCGGCTCCAATAAAATAACGAATTTTCATTTAATTACTAACCTAATATTACCTCCGATTGAAAAATTTGATACAACAATAATTCAATATAAAATTCTTCCAATTTCTACACAGCGAATCATTTTCATCCCCCGATACGCATTTTCTTTGCCAACCCCCAAATCCGTGGCAAACCCCGAAAAGCTCCTTTAATATCAGTCTTATATCTTCATTATGAAAAGCCCTCAGGTAAAAGTGTTATGCTCACCATTCATGACTTGTTCTAAAACTTTTTGTAGTAATGCAACACTCTTCTTAAGGTTCTAAAGATATAAAGTCGAACGAGGACTCTCTCATTCTCCAACTTACCTCATTCCTCTATTTTTATCTATTCGTCTATGGTCGACGTCATAGCCATTCTTAAATCTCGTTTTTCATTTCAGGAGCGGTTGGAGGTGATGGTGATGATGGAGACGATAAGGAAAAGGAGGAGGAAGCCGAAAGGGAGCGATTGGAAGCCATCCGTGAAGCTGAAGAAAGGAGGAAGGAGAAACATAGGAAAATGGAGGAAGAGAGGGAGAAGATGAGGCAAGAGATCAGGGATAAGGTAGGAAATTAATTGAATCACACTCACTCTCCTCTAAATATAAGTTTGATCGAGGTGTTGAGATATTCAACAATCCTTTCCTGGTTACTCTATTGAATATCGATTCACAAGTTGATCACATATATCAGGGGCGTCCTTACCCCTGATAAGGCTTCTACATGATCCTTTAAAATCGCTCACCTCTGAGTAGAGCCGGCAAACAAAGTGTACAACATTTGTAGCAAACCAAAAAAAGATTTTGCAAACGGTGCTGTATCTTCTAGTATGGGATTCCCGCTATGACTCCCACAAGGTAAAAAGTAAGCAAGTGGATTCATTGCAAAAATAACGGTTTTGGACACCACTTTTTTTACCACGAATATCGGCTCTGTTATCATATCCTTGACCTCTGCATTTTTGCAATGATATAACCAACTGCTCTAATTCTTTTATTATGTGAACAGTTGAACTCTCGGCTGTGGTTTTTTTTTACGACTTAAAAAACAATGAAATGTTCTTCAATCTCAGCTGTATTAAATTTTCTGTTTCGAAAACTATTTGTTTTTATCATCCAGATGAACAGAATAGAAAGTTCCATGGGAAATGTCACCATCTTGAATGCATATTTCTATTGAAAACAGTGGTTTCTCATAATATTTGTATTGGAAATTGGTCTGCAAAATCCACCATATATGACTTTTTCTGTGATTGCCCGAGCGATAGAGGAGCCACTAATGGTCAGTTTGATTGAGGGCGTCGAGTCCTAGTTGTATCAAGCCCTTAAGCTCGAAACAGTTCCGGGTTAGTGTTGTGCCACTTGGATACTTTTGAGTATCCGATACTGAAATATTATGTATTGGATAAATTTCTTGGATAGTTGGTATCCGAATTCAAACTTATAAAAGCCACACTGAAAAAATAGGTTTCATAAATTGAATTGATTTCTTAATTCAATAACAAGAAAAAATTTTAATTCATTCGAAAAATGTTAATATGACCTTTAAATGTGATGGAAGAACCCAAAACAATGGAAGTTTCACATGAAAAAATAGAATATAACACAACTAGACCCATTATTTGCATCCCTAATCACTAGATTTAAAAAAAAAAACAGATTATGCGCTCCTCCTTCCCTGATTTTCTACAATGGAATAAATTCGTGCATAAGACGATAATAATTGAAAGAATATTTTAGAATAATAATAATAGTAATAATAATATATGTGAACGAGATATTCTTGATAATGGAATATTTGTTGGGACATTATTTGGGCTATTTCCATTATCTATACTGTTGGAATTTACCGACGTTTCGGCAAGCATTCGCCTGCCGTCATCAGGGTGTTGTTGACTTTTGCGCAAAAGTCCAGACGGAACAAGTTTGGCAAAGACCGGTCCTTCTCAGGACCAACAACACCCTGATGACGGCAGGCGAATGCTTGCCGAAACGTCGGTAAATTCCAACAGTATAGATAATGGAAATAGCCCAAATAATGTCCCAACAAATAATATATGTGTTTTCCTTCTGACAGTACATGACCGTATAGGAGTCGTCATTTACAAAAAAATAAAAAAAAAGCAACAGAAGATTACCAATAATAACAGAAAATTGATTAAAAGAAAAAATAAAAAAAAAGGTCCGCCGAAGAACGGTCAACAGGGGTATAAATATTTTATGAGGTTCGAACATCTGGGATGAATAAACATTGAACCTGAATACTTAGATAATTTTGACCCTGATTGTGTTGTGTGATTCTACATTCTATTCTTCTTACTGATCTGGTGGCTCAGACATCTGGTGCCTCAATTATATATTTGGAAGTTCCGACAAGGCGCAATATTCAGAACTATATCATGTTTTTTCAATTTTGTTTTGAATGAATGTATTCGTTAACGAACTTATTTGGAACTTACCCTCATGTTTAAACCTTTATAAATAATTAGAGATCTAAATCTATATCAAAATTTGCTCGGGTCTTCGCGCGCGAGGTCGCACCAAGAGCGAGGCCCTGAGCGATTGCCCCGTTCGCCACCACCTAAGGCCGCGACTTCATATATACATATATTCATTCCACATCTCGAAGCTTTCAGTTACTATTCTGACCATCCTTCAAGAAGCTACAATATTGCTTTTACAAATAAGAAAGTTAACGCAGTAAAAAAATTCGCCTATAAGATTCTTACTGAAAATTGATTTGCCACCAAAAGCTGGTTCGGAATAATAGTATATTCATTTCAGATTTAGGAAAATAAAAACACTCTACATGTCACTCTTGGACCTTAAATAAATCTTCTGCCTCACATTCTCAAAAAGTTGCTTCTTCCGGTAAAAAAATCTGGAAATTCACAAAAAGGTTGAATAATCTGCATACTTTTCAGCCCTTGAGGCATCTCTAGAATCTATTCCAATAATTTCTAATGACTGCGGATGTTCATAGAGGAAGTATTATTTTTCGTGAATAAACTAGAATTGCAGGATAAACGAATGTCTTCAATCAAAACTCTCCATTGAACATGATGAATTCTGTCCCCCCGGTAGTTTTGCGGTTTTCAATACGCATTGTATTCCTCCCCCACCTCAACAACAAGCACGTTCAACTGTAATTAACCGCACACGATGTTGTAGTACTCCACCGCGCTATTAATGCCGAATTTATGAGCATGACCAACAAAACAGCCGATAAATCCATTATTATTGGCTTATAATTATCGTGTTCCCTATAAACCATCATGAAATTTCCCTCGGTATCATTATGTAGGCTCCTGGCAAGGTCGTGCTGTTGATGTTCAACAATGCTGTTGTTGGCAGGTTCAGTATTCCAGAACTATCTCCAAAAATGCAATTTTTCTCTACGTGTGAGGATGAAACAAATAATATTTTGAAATTATCGATTCCCATAACTAGTGAATCGAACGTCACACTACGATAGAGTAGACCATCTACCATCGAATGACACCAAAATTAGTTAATCGAAAATGTGCCATTTCCCAAAAATTTGAATTTCATGAATAAACCGAAAATTGACCTTTTTCCAACCATTTTTTTTCAATCTCTGGGTCAGTATGTGGTTGAAGATAGCGATTTTAGCCCATATTAATTCTAGATTATTGTATTATCACTCCTAATTGAAATGATTCTGAATGGTTAGTTGAAAAGCTGAATCAATGTATATTGAAATAATATTCCTTTCTCTACATAATTTTTATGACTCTGAATAAACCCTCTCTGGTTTAAAAAATTATACCAATATTTTTTCCATAGATCATTGCCGCAGATATGCATCTGGCCTTTCGTTGTGCAGATTTTTATTTTTATGATTTTTTAATATCCATGGTATTCGTAAATCAATGCGCCAGAATTCTGGAGGTGATTGCTCGTAGGATATTACGAAGAGTCTGTCCTATAATGCCAATCTCGAAAGGTGGTGCCTAAAATAGACTAATCTTGGTCTGTTATATATAATCATTTGTGGTAGTTATTTATATCAATGAAGACTCTTATTACTATTATTTTTTTCTGAAGTTTCAGTGAAACTAGAAAATTGAAATTTTGTAATTTGGTGCACTCGCAAGGGACAAACTACGGTATATTTTTTATATTCCTGTTGCATTATACGGGGATAGAATTAGCATCCCTTGCTTCATATCGAAAATTTTTTCGAGTTGAACTTAAATAAAATGAAATTATAATTTCAAATTGCTACTTTCACTGAAATTTAAAAAAAATAAAAACTCAATTTTTATCACCACTTTTTGAAAGTAATATATCGGTAAGGGGTGGGCTGAGCAAATTTCGTTATACGAAAAAGCTAGTTCAATTTCATACAAGCATTAACTTCCTGAATTTTGTCGCATGAATTTGGAATGAGAGTTAGCATTTCTTTAAAGTTTGTATTATTTATTTCGTTTTGATTTTTTATTCTGTTAAGTTGTTCTACAAATGATTCCCTTCGTTTTGAATAATGTTTGGCATTTTCCGTCATTAAAATGTTATTTAGGTTAACGAATTTTTTGTTGATCTCTTACATTCATAATAACTGTATTCTATGTGTTAAATGAAGCTGGTTCCATCTAATTCAGAAAAACGACTTCGCCATTTTGTAACAAAGTATTCTTGATACGTCGCTACATACAAAAAGGCAAAGACACTCTCATAATAAGAGTAGATGGAACCAGCTCCATACATAAAAATAATTTGTCTTGCACTTAGGGTCTTGAGTAGGGTTGATCCGCCGCAGCTCCTCTAGTTTCAATGGAATGGACGCTGATAATGAATGAATGAGAAAACGGTTTCAGTCTCCGAGAAAAAAACAAAGAAGAAAATTGAAGAAAAATCAATTTCAATTCCTTATCACTTCTCTGCTTTTGGTGCAAAATGAATTGCTCCGATTCGAATGAATAATCTAATCTCTTGACTAGTATTTAGAATTACAGCTTCTAGATGGACCAACAACTCCAATCATTAATAGTATTTGTGCAAATTTCTAGCACCGTTCTCCGAATTATCCTCATCAGTGAGATTGGGCAGAATGATAGGGAAAATCCGGAATTCAGAATTGTTGAAACCTGTTTCGATGTGCGTTGTATTGAGCAGAATTGTCGATTTGACCGCGGCTTCCAACTAGCGGCAAATGAATTCAACCGATATCAATACCAAACGCAATAATTCGAACGATCTCGTTTCGGTTGATCAGAATGGACCGTTCGGGAAGCTGTCTCTCGAACGAAATTGCTGTAATGTCTCGTTGACACAAGCCGTCAGCTCTCGAGTGGCAAGGCTTGTACTTGAATATGAGAGGGGTACAAGAACAACACTGCTGCCTGATGGATAGCAAAGATTTTCGTTGAAGTGGTTTTCTTTGGAAATCTTCGTCATGCCACTCGTATTTGACAGTGAATTTCTATAAAAGTAGTATACAACATGAGAGGAATAAACAACATAGGTATTTTCATAATAACTACAACGGATCTAATGAATGTAAATACGTTCTTCTTTCAGCACATTTTGAAAAATTTGAAGGCCACGATATTTCATGATTTCAAATATTCATAAACATAATCAGACATAAGACAGGGTGAGTAAATAGTGCTCGATCGATCGGTCTATAACTCATGGAAATTTCATGCTCGGAGAATGCTCAAAATTTTTACAGAACCGACAGTACTCAGCGCATAAGCCTTTATTATTTTTGACTTTACATATAACCATAGATAAATGAAGTCGAAATATATACTTATTTCGTTTACCATTTATTTTCCTTCCAGAGTTGAGAAAGAGATAAAGCCATTTCAAACTTTCATAATAGTACATGACAGCCTTTAAAACATGCAACTGAAGTTTTCCGGTCTAAACCTTCGAAATAATGTTGTAGAAATTTAGTTCTGGGAATATTTCGAACAGAGTTGATTCATTCAGAGGAAACATTTTTTTATTCCGCTGATAATTTTTTTTTCAAATGATTAATTACACGAGAACTGCAGATTTAAAAACAAAAAATTTATTATTCGAAATGACCCAATATTAACTAAAATGCATTCGACTTAATTATACTTCTACTATGTAAATGTAATGAAAAAAAGTAAAGCATGTGTGTGGAGTCTTATAATTGTAGAAGATTCACCACATCAATGAAAACCCATAACCCGAAAATCATTTCATTCGATAAAATCATTTTTTCTAAATCTGTTGAGGCGTGTAAAAGACACCTTCTAATGCTCGTTCATTCAATTGAATTCTAAACTCATGGAAAAATGTAAATGTTTCCTGCTCTTATATAACTATCACGAGATATACTCGAAAACTACATTTTTTATGGCTGGTCTGAAATTGGTGAAACATGACATCAAATTTATTCATTCATCTTTTCATCTGTATCGTGAAATTCTATCAGCAGATTTTTGCGGGAAAATTTCTGAATTGTATTTTTCCAACAGCTTATCTGATTCATAATGTTTTTTAGATGGTTGATCAACTTTTAATGAAAACATCTTCGTCTCCTACAAACGATACGATATTTATAAAATCTTCCCAAGAATGATATTCTTGGATCGGATTCCATCAGATCAATATTTGTGGTTGTGGGACCATTCTGCCTTTCGAAAAAAATCATAGGTCACAAGACAAATCGTGGGATTTACTTTATTTTTTGATGAAGGAGTCAGATCTACTGAGTTGCAGCAACGTCCATTAAAATTTAAAGCTCCCTAAGTTCTCCTTTAATTGGAGTATTCATAGAGGGTAGCCGTGGATACACTGTTTAAAGGGGCGTTGCTGCAACTCAGGGATAGACTCGGAAACTTCACACCGTTTTTACAGTTTGAGGTCTTATTTATTGTTCATTCATAAATGGGCTAGAACTTTTTCCAGCTTATTCGATCCCGACAAAGAGGTGCAAGACGCCTAAGCATAACAATTGAACATTTTTAAATGAAGGGTGAAAACCTTGAAATTTTTTTTCGAAATATTAGAATCTACGAAACTTCTCAGCATGTTTTCATTCGTTCATTTGTGACGGACGAGCAGATAGTATCTTTTACATCGGTGTGTTCAATCTGATTTTTGAAGACAAAATTCGAAATATACAAACATTTGGATAAAAAAGCCTATCCTCCTTCATAGAAACTAGCACGCAAATATTATCTAATTTTCGAAGAGATTGTAGTAATGTAAGCTCACTTTTATAACATCAGTCCTCTTCCGGCCCTAATAAATCCTCTCACCCAAACTTATTATCGAAAAAGTCGATCTAGAGCAGTAACAACGTTGTAACGGCCATTTCAGCAAAATTACCAGTGGTAGTTACAGGTGTAATGTTATAATAATAAGAAATTTCACGACCTAAAGTCACGATTTCTGGGCAACAATTCACATTCAATGTTTCCCAAGCATGCTATATAATATTACTCCTCAACTTGCTGGAATAGAACGTAAGTTACCTCGTATTTCTGTCCCATTTTCTTTAAAGTGCTCTTGAATATAGATACTGGGTTCGGATCGTTTAAGTTTGAAGAAAGTTGTTGTAGAAGGTATGTTCATTTTTATCTCTACTAAAAGGAAGTGAATTAATAGTGAACACCACAAAAATCAAACATCAATGCACAAGGCAATGTGATATCCATATTAATCTCCCCTAAAGTAAAAATGAAATTCAACTTTTCTCAGAGAAGCCGTTCGAAAAATACAATTCAGAAATTTTCCTGCAAAAATCTGCTGATTGTATTTCACAATACAGATGAAAAGATGAATAATAAAATTGATGTCACGTTTCACGAATTTCAGACCAGCCATAAAAAAATTTAGTTTTCGAATATATCTCGTGATAGTAATATAAGTGCAGAAAACATTTACATTTTTTAATGAGTTTAGAATTCAATTGAATGAACGAGAGTTACAATGTGCCTTCTATACGAGTCAACAGAATTAGAAAATATTATTTTATCGAATGAAATGATTTTCGAGTTATAGGTTTTCATTGATGTGGTGAATCTTCTACAATTACAAAACTCCACACACATGCTTTACTCTCTTCCTCATTACATTCTAGTACAAGTATAATTAAATTGAATGCATTTTAGTCAATATTCTGCCATTTTGTATAATAAATTTTTTTTTGTGAAATCTGCGGTTCTCGAGTAATTAATCATTTGAAAAAAATATATCAGCGAAATAAAAAATGCGGTTTCGAAATCTTCGTTCGGTGAACGCGGCTATTGAACTATGGCCGCGAAAGCCTCAACCAATTCAATAACGTAGCTGTTTTATCACCAGTTCTCTTTAAGCAATTGATTAATAACAGATAACTTCAGTTGGGTAAGTGGGCAATACTAGCTGATGTTGTACCGATAATTGGAGATGCAAATTATTATAATATTTTTACACTGGTTCACCGTTCATTCAAAATCTCGCCACATTGAGGCTCGTTTTTTTAATTTTGAACTCGTGTGAGAATATCAATGGCTTCTGCTCTTGTATCAAAAATATCTATTTCTGTCACGCAATAACGAGCAATATGATCATTTTCTATTTTTGCTGATGTAATCCTGTCAATTGAACTTTTTTTATTTTTGTCTTTCGTTTGGGTATGACATGAATTTTATAGTCCTATTTATCTCTCGATTTGGAACACAAAAGTTTTTCCAACTTGGTCACCTCTTACAAGGCATGTGAACAAAATTTTCTGGAGCTTGGCCAAATTTAAAATATGAGTATTTCGATTTCAAGCTCCCTTTATCGTGTTTGTCGAACCCTAAACCCTATTACTAATATTATTGTTACATTGTTCGGTATATATGGTAGCTACCGTTCAATAAGTAGGGGTCGACGGCGAACGCACGTTGCTTGTTTGTCCAACGCAATACAACAACTGGATCTGGGAGTAACAAAACCTCAAGACCCTCTCTCTCGAATGAGACCTTTCCTACCTACGTTTTGACAACACCTCATTCATTGGCGCCCTATTCAAATCACTAAGTTTTTCTGCCTTACAATAGTTTGAAAAAATGTAGATTTCAATGAAAAATGTTCTGTTTGCTTTAAAAAGTGTCTTCTAGAATTATGGTTCGAAATGCACTATGTTAGTATTGCTGAAAATTAAGGAAAATTGTAAAATCGTTAACATTCCAACTGTCGATCACAGATCGACCGTGTTTTTTTCCTTCATTTTTGTTATATTCTTTTCAATTTCCAATGGGTTTCATATTACTGTTATTGTTTTGGCATCAAAAACCATCGATCCTAGTCTAAAAAGCTAGTTACCGATGAAAACCAATTCCAGAAAAACTAGCGCACGAAAATCCATTACTGGACGTTCAACTATCCTCAAGATAAATGCGGAAGTATTCGAGGATCCAGCTGCTTTATCCTTCCTGTCACTCCATCCTGTCCGATAGCAACTATTCTTCCTCTGCAACAAACCAAAAGGGGATAATTTGTTACCCCCAAAACACCCCCGGAACGAGTTCTTGTTAGCTAATTCCACGTGCCATTCTATGCAGATCCACTTTGTGAATGATTTATTGCACGGTTAACCGTCGAGTTTGGAACGATAGACAAAACGAAGAAGGCTCTGGAGTACAGACTAGACTTTCTCCTTAGTTTAATTGAAGTTGAGATTGCGAATTAGTACTTGGCTCATTTCATCTTTAATTACATCTAGTCGAATAGGGTGGGAAGCTATGTGCCTCCGGTTAGAGCGGACGTATTGTTGAATTATTATGATAACTTGTTTGAGACTTATTTGAATGAGAAGTGAGAACAATATGAAACTTAATATGAAACAAATATTTCAACATAAAAAAAGATTCAAAAAGGAATAAAACACGCTTTTACATACTTGACATGTATATTTGTATTTAGATAAGGATTGCTGTGGGCGTAATTTTCACCAGATTCGAGAAGGCTGATTGACTTGAAACACACGTTTCAAGAGCCCATGACAACACAATTTGTTCAAGAAGTTTTATATAAAAAAGTTTTACATAAAAAAAACTGTTTTGGAGACTGGCTCATCCGCCAATTCGCAACGAATCCTCAAAAATAATGCGTATTCAATTTTGATGAACAAACAAATAGGAATGTTACTTCAAATAGTCCAAATTTTTGTCAACAAGTCGAATAAATATCATAGACATCAGAAACTGGTGAAGACATTAATCTGTCAAGTTATGTAGCGAAAGCAAAAAGAATCCTATTACGGAATCAAGAAAATGACTTCGGGAAAGTGAAACGGTTTTTTAACTTCAGAAAAAAAGAGGTGCGAATCAATTCATCTGTATAATTTATTACTGTCTAATGAGTCAAATTCCGCATTTTTGCAGTCGCGTTACAATCTTAGACCATGAATCATGAATCCCCTAAAGATGCCTACCGCAGATGTGGAAGAAACGTCAGGTGAAATAATTCCTAAAAGACCAGAGCCAATAAGCCTGAAAGACTCTCTCAATTTCATTATATCCAGCCGTGAAATCCTTGAACCATTTATAAAAGAAACACCCTTTTACCATTTTTCTTGATTCCTGTCGTTGGAACGATATAAAAATGTAATTTTGAAATGATTTTCAGAATATAGGTTCTTTCTAAAGTGGTGAATCTTTTACCATTACAAAATTCCACTCACTTGTTTTATTTTTTTCATGATGGTCATTATACACCTCTACATTCCATAATTATACCAGAAATTCAAGGGACCACGCAACTCTCAAAAGTAAGTTCGATGTTCTTCAATGGATATTTGGCCATTTTTGAAAATGAAAGTATTCTTCGATAAATGTCGTTAAATGTGAATTTTTCGAGTTATTGATCATTGAAAAAATCTATATGAGGGAATTAAAAAAATTGGTGACTTTGGCTAAATGCAACATTGTTCAGGATATTCACAGAATCAAAGGGCTACTACATTGGTAGATCTAATGCTCGAGAAATATTTGGTAGCATATGTCTAGGGATGACATAGGTCTCAATGAAAGTTTGAAATGGCTTTATCTTTTCATCTAGGCTGAAAAGAAATGGTATGCAAAAAAAGTGTTTCTTCAAGAATTATTTGTTGGAATATATGTGAAAGTCAAAGTCTCGCTTTGTATAGTTCTTTATTCTTTATTCATTCTTTATTCTTTATTCTTTTTACTTTTTGTTTCAACATTTATTGTATTATTTTAGCTCTCTTTTTCATAAGAATATATATATATATATATATATATTCAAAATATGAATGCACACAGGTGAGCAAACACCCAAAACAGCATTCACTGAAAATTAGACAGATAGTGTACTAAAAGATTTAAATAAGTGTCATTAGAAAAAAATAAAATTGAATTCGAATATACAATCAATAACTACATACTTACATACAGTGAACGATAAACATGAGTACAATTTCAAGAAAAAACAGCTCTTAAGGTCCTTTTAAAGCGATACAAGGTCACATCTGAGAATAAATCCAGACTTGTCTCGTAAGCATTGCACAGGTCCAACATTCTCGACAACGGTGAATACTTAGCGGAGTTGGTTCTCTTAACGGGTAAGTAGAAAGGAAGGTGCTGTCTAAGATGTCTCGACGGAACGTGAAACCCAATCGATTGAAGAATATCAGGACAATCCAATCGGTGAGACAATATTTTAAAAATAAATAAGACATCGCTGATTTGCCTTCTATTCCTCAAACTGGTCACATTAAAGTGCCTCATGCGGACTGAATAGTTATTCGGATCTCCAGGAACCAACCGAAGTCCAGTCCTGAAGCCGACAAATCTGAGAAATCTTGCCTGCACCCTCTCCAACCTGTCAACGTAGATTCCATAATGGGGGCACCATACCGGGGATGCAAAGCTTAATCTACTGAACACAAAAAAATAATAAAGGGAGAAAAGAGCTTCACGGCTAGAAAATTGACGACAGTTTCTAATGATGTATCCCAGCATTCTATTAGAAGAAGCTACCACATTATTCACGTGTTCACCGAAAGTAAGCTTCGAGTCCATTGTCACACCCAAATCTCTGACACTCTCTGTGCGATTCAAAACGGTTCCGACGGCTGAATAAGGAAAATATAATTGAGTCTTGTTACGCGTATAAGATACGACATGACACTTCGGTATATTCAGGAACAAACTGTACCTCTCACAAAAACCCACCAATCTGTCGAGATCACCCTGGAGCGCCAAGCAATCATGAACATCCCTAATGCGAGCAAATATCTTCAGATCATCCGCAAACAACAGAAATCTACACGTTCGGAAACATCTAATAATTTTATTTATATAGATTATAAAAAGAAGAGGGCCTAAGTGGGATCCTTGCGGTACCCCAGATGTTGAAATAAATATTTCCGAATTGAAGTTTCCCACTTGGACATAATAACTTTTCCCCTTAAATAAGAATCGAACCATCGCAACACGAGACCACCCACACCTACACTATCAAGTTCGTGAAGGAGAATATCAATATTGATCCTGTCGAATGCCTTGCTGAAATCGGTGTAAATGGCATCAACTTGTACCCTGTCGTCAAGATTCTCCTGGACATACTCAATGAAGCCAATAAGATTCGTCTCAACAGACCTACCCTTGAAAAATCCATGTTGTTCAGATATTATAAGCGATTTTACATGATGAAACAAGTAAGGATAGATCAGCGATTCGAAAATCTTCTCGAAAATACAGAGCTTGCTAATTGGACGGTAGTTCTCGACAAGGTTTCTATTTCCAGTTTTGAAAATTGGGACTATACAGGCTCTTTTCCAGATGTCGGGGAATATGCCGCTGCGGAGAGATTTGTTGAAAATTATCGACAAGGGCAGACTCAGCGAAGAGCTGCAATTTTTCGCAAAAAGCGAAGGAACTAAATCGGGACCTGATCCCTTATTCGCATCCAGATTCATCAATGCTCTCTCAACATCATCAGAAGTGATCTCCGGGATAATCAAATTACCATAGTCCAAGTTTGAGCGTTCGCCACAGTTTTTATTGTGGTTATTAGGATCTATGAAAACACTTTTAAAACATTGGGCGAAAAAATTTGAAATTTCCCTTCCCGACCTGCTTGTACAGTCTTTAAAAGACATTTCGTTCGGAATATCGTGATTTTTAGACTTGACAGATACAAAACTGAACAGCTTTCTAGGGTCATCACTGATGCTGGATTGGACAGAAAGTAAATATCTGTTGTAGTCAGATTTCATGAGGAGCTTTGTTTTGGATCGTAATACCTGATAAGTTTTATAGTCACCGAAACCTTGATAGGTCTTCCATTTCTTATGACATTTATTTTTCTTTCTTATCAATTTTATCGTTTCTAAGGAGAAGTATGATGGAAAACCTCTGGTTTTAGTGACCTTTGGTACATATTCATCGATAAATCCATTCAAAAAAGTATAAAAAATAGTCAAGTCATCATTCACATGTTCACTTAGAAGTAATTCTTTCCAAGGTATACGAGACAAACAATCATTAATTAATTCATAATTAGCCTTCTTGAAGTTATAAAAGGAGGTTTTCTGCTGTAATGGCTTAACAAAATCCAAACTAAAAAGAAACTCAATTGATGGGTGATTGCTGTCCTCGGGCACCAATGGATCAACACATCTCATCAATTTTTGTATTCGGAACGAGTTGGTGAGAACCAAATCTAATATTCTATTATTGAAATTATTTATGTTATTAAATTGCATGAGTTCAAGGAATGAAAAGGAATCAATCAAGTCGGAGTATCTAACAGAAACATTCTTAGGAATGAAATATTTGCCTGAGATGTCCGAAACCCAAGAGACCCCCGAACAGTTAAAATCACCCACCATCAAAATAATATTATCACCTACAAAATTTATTACATCATTCAATTTAGAAACGAAACTTAACATTGCTTTAGTATCATCCGGAGGAATATAAACGCAGCACATATAAACTCTCAAACCATTAATTGAGACTCGTATCCACATGTCCTCTGCACAGCTCTGAAACTCTTGTACCACGCACGGTTCAAAATCCTTCCGGACTCCAATAAGGACACCACCACCATCACATTTAGCACTAGACGTAGTATCACGATCTCTTCGAAAAATTTTGTACTCACAAAGATCCATAACTTCCGAGTCGAACACTGCACTGTTAAGCCATGTCTCAGTGATGAATAATATATCATAGTGAGCAGCAGCAGAGTTACCTCTGAAAGTTGGAAGCTTAGTTCTCAGACCTCGAACATTCTGATAAAAAATGTGCAAAGCCATGAGAGGATGAAATATTAAAATGAGTTTCGAAGAAATTGTTCAAAGCGCTCTACAATTTTTGAAGATCCGAAATGTCAGCGATCTGAATAATCTTGGATGTCTCATTCTTTCTCACTAAGATATTACCATTCTGAGTCCACACGAAACCGTATTCCTTCCTTCTCGCAGAGGCACGAGTCTCCTTGAAGAGTATTTTACCATGCATTGTCAAATGCTCGTTGATGAACAACCCATCAGCGACACCCTCCACTGCGACACCAGATTTGCTGTTGGGAGAGGAACGTCGCAGGGCCTTGTATGCTGACAAAAGATTATCCCTCTTGATTTTTGATAGAAACCTCACCACGATGTTTTTTGGTTTATTGGCCAACTTCGTTGGCACTCTGGCAACATGATCCAACGAGGAAATATCAATGGGTACATTTAGGTGGGATCCTATCTTAGATACGATCTCCACTAAGTTTTCACTGGACTTCTCAGGAATATTTTGAATTTCCAGATTGTTGGAACGACTGAATTGTTCCAAGGCATTTATTTTTATATTGAGGGCTGAAACCTCCTTTTTGAGCGCTAAGTTTTCATTCTCAAGCTTGGCCATTCTGGTCAGCACCTCATTAAATTTCGCAAGCTTTTCCTCGAAATCGCTGATCTTATTAGAACAGAAGTCAACCGAGATCCTCATACTTCGAATCTCCGACGTCAACTCGGCTACCGAGGAACTCCCATCCGCACGATCATCATCGGCACCGCCTTCCTCAGCCGCGATCCCTTCGGGAACGTCGGACGAGCGACCACCAGAACCAGCTGTCGGGGATCCCTCAGAAAGAGCGCGACATGATTCACACTTCCAACCGGTACCCGGAAGACTCTTGATAAGACTCAACTGCGCGCGTGTGATATCGCTGCAGCGACCATTCACATGATACCGATGTCGACAAAAACCCCCGCAATCAATGCCGGGCGATTTACCGGTTATTGGGCGATTACAGTGTTTACAAACTGACATTTTCGAATGTGAAAAGTCTGATCGGAATCACCTGAAATTACCTGTGGTTATAGTCTATTGCTATCACAGTATACAGTCAAATCACTTTAACAGAGTTACATTCACACTATCAAAAAGAGAAATTCGAAACACGAGAGCGATGCGTTACCAACGACATACACACTCAAAGTTCAAGAAAAAAATGAAAAAATTAAATTATAATTTGAAAAACTAGAGAAACACGTTTCAAGAATAAATGAAACTTCAATGTAAAAACTAATTTTCGATTGTTAGGGGTTTGTGCCTCAAAAAAAGGAAGTCTAGAAATCAATTATGATTTAATAATCTGGAACAAGAAGGAATTAAAACTTAACTTCTTAGGAAATGAATCAAGCCGTAATGAGAAAGCTTGGGGTGCAACTTTCTTGCGTGGACCACACTCTATATGACTCGTGGTCAAACCCATTTTCCGCTCAAAATATTCAGACAAAACTATAACGCTTATTTGTAGAAAGAAGAAACCAGAAACAGAATGTTCTTTCCTCTTGAACCAGAAACTCCCTCACATATGCCCATAAAAACGTATCCTAATCGAAAAAACACGAAACGCGAAAAATAAAATCCTTTCTCGAGCTCAATTATCTCATTTTGCCGGACGTTAAAAGGCAGAAAGAAAAAAGAAACCGAGTACGTTGAACGTCGGCAAAAACTCCCAGCGAAGCCGTACAAAGTCGCTTCGTAATCTCTTTTATCTCCCCCGTCTAGTCTGTTCATTTCAAAGGCTTCTTTAAAAATAATGTTAAATCGCAAGCGGCCAACAGTGCGTGATCTAACTCGCAGGTACAAAGAAAGGACGCGCAAATTCCACAAGCCGATGTGTTTCGGACACGCTTTATTTTTATGCAATGCGCTGGACAATGTTCCGACAAAAAAAACAATTCAGTTGGTTGGTAAGATAGGGTGGCGGGTCCAATAAAACTGACGTAATCAAATGAGGTGTGTCTAAACAGAGCGAAAGGGTTGAGCAATTCATTTGGACGAAGATGTGCTTTGTTTTTTATCTTCGAAATGAAAAATAACAGAAAGCCAGAGCTTTCATATCGTGAAAAAATAGCCGCTTTTGGTTGAGCTGTCATGTTTGCAGGTCAGAAATTCACGAATTGATGGACAATCTCATGCAAGTCACTTTTCGTTCCCTTTTTGTTCTATACCATTTTTATGAAGCACTGTGTACACGGTGCGACCAAATGAATAGGTTTTATTCAAGAAGCGAATTATTTCAAAAACATAATATTATAACATTAATATTATAATCAATGTGTTGGTTTGTTGCATCCATATTTACGATGTGAACATTTGTTTCAGGAATATGGAGAGAATGCAGGATTGTTGTGAATAAAATTTAGAAGACAACAATCCTACATTCTGTCCAGTTTCCCGAAAGAAATTTTCACATAATAAATAATATCTAGATTGAAAGAATATATCGCCCCATAATCATGGGCCATGAAAATTTGTGCAAATGTCAGGTAATGGTCTCCTAGTCCTAGCACCCCAACTTCTTTTTTGAAAAAATTTTCTGAAAATGGAATTGAAATTTATGAGTGTAAAACAGAATGGAACGCTGGTATCTTGATTTAAATTAATATGAACTACTGCTCAGAATAAGAATTTCTGTATCTATCAAATTCAGGATGATTCATTTCGCTGCAAAAACAATTCTTTTTCTGAAACCCAGCCTGTCCGAACGTAGAATAGATATGTCTTTCAATTGAAAATACTTCCGGGAGCATTCTGCATTTTCTGAAGTTTTTTGTGTGTTCATTCATAACTTCTGAAACATACTCATTCAGAAACTTTTCGAATAATCGAAACAACTTTTCTTGTTCTTGAAACGTGATCTACATCTGTAAAGATCTTATGGATCAAATAAAGATTTATTATTATTATTATCACTTAAATTTTTCTAATAATTTTCTAGGAGCAAATCAGTTCGTAAAAATTTTTGCCTGAAAGATAAGTGCAAGTATTTAGTAAGGAGCAAAAATTGAAAATTTCTAATTCAGTTTAATGCAGAGGTCTGAAATTGGTATGGAAATGGCCAAAAAATTCAGAAAATACAAGTAGTATCCAGTGCAGCTCAAACACAGTCAGTTTATTGGATATTCAGATGAGATGAATTCGATATAGTATATTATTATATATATGAATATTTCTGAAATTCTATTGTCTGACCTCGTACCGTATTTAACTGCTGAAAATTGATTTGTTATGGCATATGAATTCCGAAGAATACAGTTCCATGCGGGCATATCTTCATCGATTGTACTCGAATACAAGGTTTTTAGTTTATATTTCGAAAACTACACATATGAAATCTTCCAAATTCATAAAGTTCCTTAATATCTAATCCATTCCACTGCAACATAATACAAACAATTTGTCCGACAATCAATTTCACCTATATTTTCGGGCGAGGTCCTTCGCAGTATTTATCCGAAATTGACACATAATTTCCTGAACCAAACCTCAAACGACCTCGATATCGACAATTCCCAGTATTTCAGAGGGATAAACTCTCGAATACCGCTGATCCACATTGATTTTATCCCATATAAATTTCAATAACTCCACCAGATTGAAATTTCACACAAGCATCGGTTGCGGATGTGTCTTTTTGATGGCCGTGATTTCTATCAAATGTATCTCATTCGTTTTGATATGCAGCTTGGACGGTATGCATGTGTTACAAACTCAATCATATCCGAATTAGCGATTTGCGATCATTTTCAATTCGATAATAAATTGACTGGTGTTCGGAATTTCCAACTGGTGCAATGGCTCATTATGTAGTTCCGCTTTAGGTTATGAATTGTTTGTGCGCATAAAATTATGGTTATCGCGTTGGTGCATAGTATATTATCTGTTATACAATTTTCAGGGAATGCGTCAACTTTTTGAAAAAATATTGAGGCCAGTAAATTTTTGAAATGAAGTAATTATTCAAAGATTAACCGAAGATATAAATATCTGTTATATGGTAATCTCATTATGGGGTAGGTTCGCATGGGTAAAAGTTATGAGGGCTTTCGCAAACTCATTTCTTGTTGACGTTTAATAAAAAACGGAATAAACCTTTATTATTTTCCTCACAATCCTACATGTTTCCATTACCGTTGATTTCTGCATTTCTGTTATTAAATGTGCAGGCAAGTCGTGTTATTTCAATTTTTTCGGCAGTTCCGATGGTATGAGTCTTGTGACCGAAATGACAATGGGTAGTATATAAACCTTTTCCTTCTTCCAAATCAATATCATTATGTACCTATATCGATTGAAAAACATTATGGGAAATATTCTCCATTTTCCTTGAACCTTCTGGGTTTCCTCTTTCAGTATCTGAATCAACAACAATTTAAAAAAGTTAGTAATAATGGAGTAAACCGTGCGTCAAATTTTGTACTAATTTGTCAGCGGCCAAAACTCTCATAAACTTGTTGCCTTACAATGAAACGAAACTAACGCTTCAAAGTATTAAACATTGTCACGTTTCGGAGTCTCTATGTAACAAATTCGTAACATTCATAAAAATCTTCAGAATAGTGAAAATTTTCGTTTCATCAATTGCCATTCGTCAGTATGCATTGCTCCACAGTTTTATAAGAATTCTATCTGTAACCCTAGGGATGTATAATAAAATACATTCAATTTTACCATCTTAGGATGAACATGGGAAGCCATAGAGATCTATTAACATACTTGCTAGTCTTGGACAGGACCCGAGTAAAACCGATACGGGTGAAAGCGATAAACCTATGAACATGGGACACATCGACATCGGATGTTTTTCTCTTCACATCACTCACGAATTAATTATACGTTATATAAGTTCGTGCCTTCCTTTGAGCTGACAAACCGTATATTTTCCCGATTATTAAAAACGTTGCCGAGGCCTACGTTTCCCACCATAAACATAAAACTCTCATAACGAACCGCTGCCATTCCTATGCGAGGAAATTAGTTCGGAAATTAGCACGTCGGAAATTGATTTGGTAAAAGAGTCACGTAGGTGAAACCCTCGTTTGTGATGCCTTATGACTCAGGGGCGGCCGGGGATAAATTGGAATTGGTACATCCAACGTTCGAACCGTTACATGATGAAAATTAATTATTTATGAGTTATGCAAAGACCGGTTTTGGTTTCACACGAAATGGTTAAAAAAAATGCAGAAAATAGATGAACATCTACCGAGGAATCTAAGCGTTGGTGCTTTCTTCTGATGTTCTATTCATTTTCAATGGTAAATGGCTAACCAACCAAGCGATTGAAGACTTTCACTGGGCGGTCACGTAGATCTATGGTTCAGTTGACTGTCAGGTTGTCGTCGATATAAATATACAGGGTATTTGGTAATTCGACGTGATCCAACGGAAGGGATATACTAGACGTCATTTGCAGCGAATTGCGTCGAGTGAGCATGGTCCGAAAACCTATGTTAACGATGATATGGTAATTTTTTGATTTTTTGGAAATTTTTTGCATAGTTACCGAAAATAATTAATTTTGTGAAAACAACTTGACTGTAAATACTGTAAATATACTAGATATGAAGGATCACGAATGGCTGCAAATGTTTTTCCCATAAAATCTTGATGAAAGAATTGAAAATTTCTCAAAAATTGTATCATCAATATGATGTACAAATTTGAGGAAAAACTTCCTTGTTTCGTTAGCTCTCCAAAAAGTTACATACGTCAATAACTCTTTCATGCATTCAAAAAATAATGTCGGAAAACCGAGAAGGTAACAGACTATTTAACTCGTAATTCGTAAGCGGGCCATCGTTCGATCCCTTTCGTCAATCCTCGGAATAGTTGTCATCACATATTAAATGACCAACAAGTTAATTTTTACTGAATAGCAATTAGAATATTTGCCGCTAACAGTACGATCACCGATTATTTTCACGACGGCTTTCCAGAACATTACTCCAGAAGTGTTCAGCAGTGGCTAGACCAAAACTATACCCGACGGTTTTGAATAAAGTACTGTGGCTCATTTTGGTTGTCATCGACGAAAGCATTAGGCGATACGGATGGCGAGTAATAACTCTAGGCTAGCCTAAATAATACCTGCTACGCTGGTCCGATAACAGCACGTTCCTGCAGTTTACTTCATAATCTAGATTTTCAGTATTCATGCTCATATTCAGCTCATATTTCGAAGGATGTGCCAGTGTCAAGCAGCCATCTGCGACATTCCACTGTCGACTTGGTATTTTCGTAGCGCTCCAAGCATCCTACGCATTTATTTTCATCGAAAGTTTCATCGTTTGTAAAAATCGCACTCATGAAGTCCTCCTGTGTCAATTTTTCCCTTGTGCTCTTACTACTAGTGTAACAAGTAGGTATTTTGGGGTCTGAACATATTGTGCGTCGTCTATCCCAAAACGTCATGCGTCATCTATCCCGAACCCATGGGATAGATGACGCACCTGTTTGGGTTATAACAAATTCTGAGAGGAGACGTTAGATTAGAGAATACAGCTTTCATAATAACCCAACTTCCAACTGTCTTTGACATAACGTCGATTTTTAGCGGATTTTTAATAAACAGCGGGATCAAACTAAACACCTCGGATACACTTTAGGGTATACTAACCGACAATATATCACCAAATATCTTATAACTTCATTGCTCTTTCAACACGATTTTTCAAGAACGCCAAGAGTAAAACGCCTGCATGGGTACATATCAACTACATATCACCAAATATCTTGTAAATTTATTGCACTTTCAACACGATTTTTCAAGAACGGCAAGAGTAAAAAGCCTGCATGCACTGAAATCGCGAATAATCTGATTGCGTCGTTTCTCCCGACGCGTAATGTCTCCCTGTTTTACCTTATAACGTTGCTGTTTACCCTGAATTATATTTTTCCCGAACAAAATCAAAGGGTCCCAAACTATATCGATCATTCAATAGCAATGATGACAGCGAACAACGAACAATATTTTATTGAAAGGTAGAATTCGTGAAACTTAAATTTGCAATGGAATATAATTTACAAGGGAACACATTCTTCTGTATGTCTTATCACCGTAACAGTACGTCACTAACTGTGAAGGTCTATAAAGGAATACAATAATCCATGTCTTGCAAAAAAGCCATTTAATTTGTCAGGGTACGTGAATTCACACAAAAAACAGATTAGGCTCCACTGTATTCACCAAGGGTTGGTGAATGGTTGATACTGCTTCGTCATCGAATTTACAGAACAGTTTTCTATCAATGCATCAACAATGGATAAAGGTACAAAATAAGAATGCTAGAACAAGTTTGAATCAATTAGATTTTGAGGAAATCATGTTTTCAAGAGTTTGTACTGCTTTATTATTTTTTCACTGAAACTTATGATGTTTACATGCATACTTCAATTTAAAAATAATGAAAAGAATCTGCATCACATTCATTCATTCATTATTACTATCACAGCGAAAATAACACTTTGATATCATTTGTTAACATTTTGATATCATTCAAATGATCTTTGGAGTTGAAATGTAAAACACAAATTTTATTCAATGCAGTTTTTCCTGTGTGAAGGTATAAAACTTTTACCAGGAACAATTTCCTACGGAAATATACATAAAGCATCAGTTTTCAGAATATAGTTTCAATAAAGTGCTGTCTAGTATAATTTCTATAAAATCTTGTATAAGTTACATAATTATGTCCCATATATGGAAATACTCAGATTCAGAAATAAGGTAAGATTCTCCGAAGAATATCATCAGATTTTAATGTCAATGAGAGTTGATATGCTTCATTCGGAATGAAATTCATAGTATTTTGTCTCTTTTAGTAAAAATAGCATAAAATGCTGACACATCCCTCATTATAATTTCAGAAATTCGCGATGACAATTTTTTTCGAAAACCTCTCAGATATTAATTCGTGACTTACATATTTATTCGGTAATGCACTGCAGAATTACTTTGATTTTCTGTTTGAGGATTAACGTTCATTGAAATGATATTTCCATTTCATCGGAGAGGTAATCCCATTTTATCCATCGGAAATGAATAACCTATAAAAATAATAATCAGTTCAATACTCGGTTCAATACTATTTAGGTTCGGTGAAGAATATAATGATTTACCCCAAAATCCTTCACTGGTTTTCAAATTTATTCCTATTTTAGGTCAATGGGATAGATTAAGAAAAATAATTTGGGTATAAATTACTTCTACTAATGATTGTAGGAAAAGTTTTTCGTATCACTAAGATCAACTGCTGACTGGTCTATAATCGCTTGATAATGAATGGAAGCCGAGGTAATAATTAATTGTGTTATCCAATCGATTTACGTTTCGAATACATTGAAATTAACGGATTAGTCACTATACAATGCAAACTGTAAACAAACATTAATGATTGTGAGATGATATTGTGGGGTTACACTGTTACACCGCCTATGCTCGATCAAATTTTTAGGCTGGAATAAACAATGTGTTCCGTTTTCATGTCAAAAGGAAAGATAAGAAATTCTCAAAACTACTACTGCTGTTACAATCATTCATCTCCATTTTTTTGCACAAAGGGAGTTTTTTATCGAAGTTGACATCAGAAGAGCTGACGAGTCGATTCAGCTTTCTCTGTACTTTCTTGGTCCATATTCAGTTCCCTGTGGAACCCCGTTTTCTATCTACAAATTTTTTTTCGCAGAATCAGAACTTAATAGGTGCATCCATGTTTGTATAGGGTACTTGTCAAGTAGTTTAGGCAGTACTCCACCTGTAATTCATCAACGGTTTTTTCCGCGTCCTCTAACATAGGCTCCTCACAATTGCGTGGCTCTGAAGTATCACGAAACAGATGCCCCGTCTGATAACTACAGGGTTTTTTCCAGACCCTGGTGAGGGCACGAGGGTCGCTTTCCAATTTAAATGAAGTTCCGTATTAAAACGTTGAACACGCTCGAAAACTGTTATCTGCATAAATCCACTGGCGCCTCGCTAGCTAGAAAAATTTCATGGATCGCCCATTGTTCTCTCCCCAGTTCTGTTACGACGCCTGGACGTAATTGGAGATTTGGCGTTACTCTCCACACCGTTGCAGTGGTGAAAAATAAAAAGTACGGATTTATTTACTGTCGGTGCGAGCTGATTTTTAGTTGGAAAGTGGGACTTTTAACGCCAGCCATTCTCAGAAAATATGGTCACAACAATCGGAAAACATCGGCGGGAACAATGGGAGATTAGCAAACATTTCTGTGAGTCCACACAGTCATGTTGAATCGTAACTTGAACGTTACTTAGCACATACGTAAAATGCAAAAATTTTAATAATAAAAATCATACCTGAAAGAATAGAAGTGTTCACAATATCTTTCGTAACTTTTACATTTACATCCGACTTATGGAATTCAATCGCAAAGTTGTACCTGTACCTATTGTGAATATTTTTGTATGAATTTTTTCAGTTTCAACTTTGATTTTTACGTATGTATTACGTTCGTTTAAGTTACGTCCATTTTGAATGAAGTATATTAAAAATTCGCTAGAAATATATCAATCACGCTTCCTCAATTATTATGATGAAATATTGGGTCAAATTAACTGAGACCTCTAGGTTTTAAAACTTTCAGAAAACTGAATTTTTCGGGTAAGAAATATTCAGAATACAAATTGACCTTGCTGTTTTACTGTACAAGTCGTACTTGCTATGTCCTTTTAGATATCAATCGAAATTTATTCTAGGAGTTTCTGCATCCGAAATCAATTGGAACATTTTTTGAATAATAGAAGAAAGTCCCCTGCATACAACTTATGCACTATATTGTCAGGGGCCAATTCTTCTCAGAAAATTTGTTGCTTATCAAAGAAAAAAGAAATAACACTTCGAACATTTGAACTTAGTAATGTTTCGGAATCTAATTCTCAAAATCATCAAACTCCTCAGAGTCCTGAGAACTTTTGATTTTTAATTGACATTTATCAGTTGATGACTCGAAAATTCTAACGATTCTGAAAGGAATCGGCCCTTGCCAATACTGTGCATTTATTAATTATTGATTTTTGTTTCAGAGACAGGGAAAGAAAACCCTAAAAAAATTTCAATTTCATACAATTTTTCAATAGATATCTTAAAGAAAGCTTTGGGCCTTTTTCTATCGTTAGTTTCAGAAAATTAAAAAAATCGTTTAAGACACTATCGCACATAGAAAACAGTCAAACTTTCATGTACGAATGCTTAGACAATATTATGTCAATTCTAAAATTCAACAAATCTCAATAATTGATTAATCAAAAAATCTCACGATTCTGAAGTGTTTCATGATTTTAAGAATTTGTCTGACGAAGGAGTCTGATATAGAATCTGAAAAGTAACGAAGTTTAAATATTCGAAGTGTTTGGTTTTTTTTTTTCATTGTGAGGCAACAATTTTTTGAAAATGACAATATGGTGCACAAGCTTTACGCAGAGGAATTTTTTGTATAAAAAATTTTAAAATATCAGAATGATAATAATTCCTTTATTTGGTATGTTGATTTACTTATCTCACAGTGTGCTGAGAAACAAAAAACTATCGCGACAAGTCCTCATTGTTGACTGCGTTTATGCGGACTCCTTTACAATTAGTCTTGCCCTCGCTACGTTTCAAACCAAACACTGGTCTTGATTTTTCTACTGTATGTCATGGCATATGAAACTATTCATCCGGCCGATCGTTACTTCAAGTGAAGGTTTTTTTCAAAGAGGAACTTCCTTTAACAATACCGACTTCCGTTTATGCAAACTTATGTTTGTTCAGGAATTCATCATTTTTGTAATTATCCATATATTCATTCGGAAGTTACTATTTGCTGCCGTGTATAAGATGCATATTATCTTTGGGTTGATTTCTTCTTTGAATTCTTGATCGATTGATGATTCCGCAAAATTGACAATATTTAATGCAAGATGAGGATAAGCATTTACAATTCTCAAGCATCTGCACAATTTATAATATCTGAATCATATAATTTCTTTTCGAAGCAAAAATTTATACACTTGACATGTAATTAAGAATTAAGTACCCCTCCAATCAGTTAACATAACCAGCAACTATGTTAATCATATACCTATAAGAACATTCACATTGTGAGAATGTCCATTCACTAAGATATTTATGTAGAATATTGAACAGAGTTCTGATTTATAAACGAAAGATGTTTTGAAAAGCATCAAAATCTTCAATTCTCATCCTTTACAGGGTGAAATTTGTCATATTGCCAAGGCCAAGGCCAAGTGCTTTCATGAAGGTGAATGTACTATACAGATATAAAATCAACCAGAGGCCACAGTTTCTTCTTCTCTTTCTGCAAGTTACATTGAATGAGTTGACATATCTGATAAACGAGCCTCTGGCAATGGAGTCTCATGTTTTTTTCCCATTCATATTTAGACGAGTCGCAACGGTTGGAAAAATTGTAAAAAAAATTAATTATGGAGAGATCGCAGCTTCGGAATTTGCCAGAACTGAGATGTGCCTGGATTAAAAATGCTGCAGAACCTCCCTTGAGTGGCCTTATAACGGCCACAAAGTTCATGCAAAACGAGGCGAACGAAAATAAACAGTCCTTGTTATGTTTCTCGAATCTCGCTCTGCATTTCTCTCATTGCTTTGCTATGGGAACACAATGAAGGTGTTGAAGGTGGTCGATTCCAAAAACAGTCACGTTGAGAGAGTTGGAATTATGACCTCAGATCTTTTTTTTCCTGAGATGTGTTTCTGTAGGAAGTGCAAGTACGAAAGCACCTCAATAAATTTTTGTTTACGCTGCAGCACTAAGAAAAGCTTGAATGCGCTCGTTTTGTCGAGAGGCAGAACTCATACTGCAGATGACTCGGCATTATAATTAAGCATGAATCTACGCTCTTATTTCATTCATTTTATACATTTACGAAGATTCTGAGTTTACTCTCGCAACTATTTAAAAGAAGATTTCTCTTAAAGGGTTATAAATTAATTATTGTGTAATTCCCGAATTCCGTTAGCTCATTTTTATAATGTTTTTTTATTTCTCATATCTTTATCATTGCTTATTTGACCTCAGATATGGTTGCTATAAATACATCATAACGCCCGCTCATCATACGAGGAGAAATGAAGCAAGAAAACTTTGTAGAACAAAATCATGCGAGAATATATTATTCTAGCACAGGTTTCATCTATATATTTATTGATTACATGTCGTCCTCCTGCCATGGATTCATTCATCATCTTGTGAAATTTGTGAGAGAGAAAACAGTTCTGCCAATCAATATTTTTCTATGCAAAAATCACCCAACGATATTTGTGGGAATATTCCATTAGTTTCGTTATAAATTCAACGCCTTCGAAAAAATTATGTATGATACTCGTACAGAAGGCTCATTCGGACACACGTTCATTCACCACTTCGTGGTTAGTTTTTGAATCAGAAACTCATTTTGGAATCAAAATGCTTTCTGTACTTTTATTCAAAATAAAACTATTCATTGTTGATTCTTGGTTTTTTGAGAAAATGCTCTGCTTCTATGTAACCTTTCGCCACTTTCATTTTAATTGCATTTTCAAAGTTTGATACGATGAATCGCCCTATCAAGGGCGCACCCAGGATTACATTACGGGAGGGCTCCATCAACATGCTTCTTTGACGTATAATCGAAAGTCTCAATATTTCTTTAACAAAAAGGAATCTCGTGGGGTTTGCAGCCCCATGGCTCCCACCTGGGTGCTCTAATGGTCACTATCACTATCAATAATCGAAAACCTACTTTCGATGGTAACTGAGATCTTAACCATTTGTTTTCCAATACGTAAAAAAAATTGAATATTCAAGCTCAGAATAATATTATATTTGTTGATCACCCAATGAAGTTGAGTTCTCCATGTAAACAGGGTTTCATTGAATGACTCGAAATTCTAGACTACTATGAACGATTATGCAAAATAAGTTCGCAAATGAGATTGTTCATTTTACTTCAAAACACGAAATCATGGTGATAGGAGATCATTTTGCATATTTCATATATAATACAGGCATTTCCATTCAAATCAAAATTTTTATATGAGGATTCTCATCATTTTGATATGACATGAGCAACTTATAAAACTGATACCAAATGTCTAGTTGGTATCATTTTGTGAGTATCTAATCACAAAATGAAAAATATTTCGAAAACGATAACGTCTAGGTCTAGTTGGATTTAACTTTGATTATATAAATCTTCATCATTAACCTCTGAAATGAAATAATATGCAGCTTGCTCCCGGGTTATGCTAATTTCCTCAATTCTGATTTGGAATTCGAGAAACAAATCAACATTGAACAATAACAGTGAATATTAATCATTGTTAATGCAGTATATGAATGAGGAATTAAAACAAACATGAAGAGAGTACTAATGTTGTTCCTTGTGATCGGTATTGATCTGGAGATTGGTGCTTCATCATAACATATCAAAGTGATATGAGAGTGAATTTTTCTTGTGTTTTCCTACTGGTTATTTTGCATACTAATTGATTAAAAACTTAATTGGGAGTTTATAAATGTACTAATTCCATCTGTAAAGAACTATGGCAGCGCTTTTTGTGTGCTACATAAAGGATAACATATTATGGAGTAGTATACGCTGGCATATTCTCATATAATGTACAACGCGATTTCATAGTAGAATTAATTATAAACGGAAAATGTTTTGATAGCGCTTAAAATTCATACGTCTTCTTTTCGTTATGACGTCCCATACTATTCATCAGAAAAAAATCAATATCTCAAAAAATCTCTAAATATCACGATCCAGACACAAAAATATCAAATTAACAGAACTGCAAAATATCCAAATTCATCATTCAACAGGATGTTCCTTGAAGATTATCTGATTGGTCATCATTCATCAAATCTCATGCTTTTCTCATTCAAATTCAGATGAACGGTTCGAAAAAATATATTAATAAAAATTAACTGTGTAGAGATCACGAGACCGCTATACTTTCAGTCTAGGTATTGGTCAGGACACTCCGAACTAAGTGCCTATAACAGCAACAAAATTCATGGATCACGAAGCGACCGAATATGAACAATCACCGTTATATTTCTCGCTCTGCATATCTGAAGGAGCATAAGGAAAGTTGTTGAAGGTTGTCGATTTCTCGACCTAAGAAAGAAGTAGTACATCTCTTAAATTTTTCTTTAAATACATTGTATACTTGTTTCTGACACAGATGAGGTCTTTAAGTTTCCGTTTCTCATGTCATGTTATTAATTCTTATTCTTCGTATTCCCATAACGCATGCTATCACTTCGTTACATGCCAGAGCTGTAACTGAAAATAAGTGCTTCGAGCACAAACCACTAAGCACTGGGAAAAAAGGGCTTCCGAGTCGCCAGTACTAAGAGCCGTGTGAAAGTAATTCGATATTTCAAGTGTTGTGTGTGAGGTAATTTCAATCGCAATAAAAATCGTATTTTTTAGCTAAGCTGTAATATGTGACATTGTTGGTGAGTTAGAAAAGATATATGGGGTGTTTCCGAGGCTTATAACTTTTGATAGGAGGTCCCTCGAGTGCGCATGATCTTCCCTACATTCTCTAAACTTTGCTGAGATATGAGTTTTATTTTTCAAGAATTTTATTCCTGAAAACTTCATTTGGGTTTTCTCTCCCAGTCTCTGAACCAAGAAACAATTAGAAAAAAAAATTAAATAATAGAAGAAAGGCCCTGTGTAAAAATTTGAGCACAATTTGTCAGGGGCCAAAACTTAACAACAAGATTTTTATGACAAAAATCTAAATTTCGACAAGGAAGTGGTTTTTCTGAATTACGAGAAAAAGCAACAGCTAGATGAAAAGCTTTTCGGATTCTAGAGGAGAGAACAGTTAAAAAAAAGATACATGCTTTTATTGCTTCCAGTAGGAGATGATCGATTTTGAATAATCCATAGATATGGAAAAAATACTTATTTTCAAGTAATAATCTCGGTATTATTTCCAGTGTGATTTATATTGGATGGAAATTTTTGGTGATGAGTTCAACTAAACTGATCATGTGAATAAGGAAAAATTATTGTAAATAAATATGGAGAGTTCACTTAAAGCTTGAAAGTGAGTTCAGACCAGTAGAATTGTAGATTATGACACAACAGCTTCTACTTACGTTGAAACGTAAGTTTTTCTCTCTCAGAAGCGATCAAATCAAATATCTGAGACCATTTATTTCAATGGTCCATTCTCTAAAATCGACAAAAAATGTTATTTAGCTGCAAACATTTCTTCGAAATATAAAAACCACCATATTGTCGAAAATTTGAATTTTTTTACAATTTCACGAAGGCTTAGCCTCATTTCCTACCTCAGTAAAGACTTGAGAACGAATGGAATGTCATGCAAAAGGTTTGACCATTCTGTTACTCTTCTATCAAAAGTGATGAGCTTTGCCAATACGGGACTTAATTGTGAACCATCGTTTATAAAAAACTAGCTGGCCCAGCGAACTTTGTTTCGCCTCAGAGATTCATAAAGTTGTATCAACAAAACTGGTGTTTTTCAAGTAGGAGGTAAATAAGACAAAATTAAAGTACAAAATATACAAAAAAGCTAATTACATTGAAATAGGTAGTTATGTACATTGTTATTTACATTAATAGACTTCACTCTATTTAAGCGGTATTATTATTTGAAAATTGTCTCATTGTTGTACCTTACGATGATGTTCGGAAGAAAGAAAGGTGTGATAACACATGGACTCAGATCTACTGGCGTTATTCGCAAGAAGGAAAAATTATTTCCTATACTTTTTTCCATTTCATCAAATTTCTCATAGTTTTAATGTATTTTATGTTAACCCCACCGTAGAAGAATCCAACAAAAAAAACTTTCATAACAAACAGTTCATCCAATCTTGAGTAAAAAATGGTGTAACCAACAATACGGCCGACTGAGTTTTATATATTAAGATTTAAAACACATATCTTCAGAAAATTCGAAAGCACATTTAATAAACATACCAGATCTTTGCAACTGCACACTAACGTCACACACTAACTTCAGATATTTATCACTCGACTGAACGTCTGAACTAGATCTTAGGTTTCAAGGCGTCTGCCTCATGGGCATATATTCGTGTTACGACCAGATTTGAAAAGGGCTTAGTGCCGCAGAAGTGTGCGGGAGCACTTTGGGCATTGCTAAGCACTAAGCCTTTTGTTGAAGTGCTTCAATTACTAAGCAATAAGCACTGGTTTTAAAAAGTGTTTGGGAGCACAAAAAGGCTTCGAGTGCTTTCAAGAGCACAAAGCACAGTGATCTGGCACAGCTCTGTCAACTATCTAGGAAAAACAACACTTAGTGGCATCTGAAAATACTCCAGTACAATTCGTCTTCTGAACAATATCTCTCGCATTCCTCACCATAAACTTCAGAAACGAACAGAATTACAGAATCACCGACGTAACCCTAGCATTATTTTCGTATCATAACACCGGATACGACAAAACCCAACGGGAAGTTCGCCGGGACAGAATTTATGACGATTCGTAGTGGCCGCCATAGGGACGTAAACGCGAATCAGAAGAAAGGGACGCACTTCGGTCTATCCATATTATGGTAGATTCACATTAGACCTTGTCGACGGTTGCCTTTCCGGACAGTGCCGCGAAATAAATTCTGACATAATAATAATAATAACTTATTAATCCTGTGAGACATTCGAAGAGAGAAGGAGAAAGTAAAACAATTACATATTACAACATTCACATACCAACATTGAGAGAGTTCATTGGCCCATCGCTCCCACTCCGTATCGAATTGATCTTCGTTTTTTTCTAAGATCGGCAACCATGCGTTATGTATCAAGGGGGTTTCTTCTTCTATGTTTATGTTGTCTTCATATTTATGAATTTGAATGGCTTTCATTTCATCCTAGGACAGAAACTTTTGATATTCGAAATATCCCTCGCCTTTGAGAAAATTGCATTGTGGTTATCTGTTTGAATATATTCCGCTAGTGCAGAAAAGATAGAATGATCACATGAAAAATGAAAATATAAATTTCGATGGCCTTATTCTCATAACCCGTATCTGGAAAAACGTAGTTTCGGAGAAAAAGAAAAAAACTCTCAAATTCCGGAATTATAAATTAATTGTCTCTATTTCAGTATCGTAATGAGTTCATTACAGTACTAAAAGAAGTGCTGTAATGAAACTCATTGCAGCATTTGTTTCAGTTATATTTTTCGTTTCTAGTTGTCAGTACTGACCTCCGATCGAATCAAGTTTCGAATCAAATCACTTCAAATTCCGTAATCTGTAAAATTTCGTAAGTCACACCAACTGCCAAGATACAATAAAAAAGTCACTAATTTGAATTTCGAGAATATTTCATAAAACTTGACTGAAATAGAGAAAATATCGTCTAATACTCGTTGCAGGAAGCAATTCCAACACTCATGCTCCTTCGTCGTTCGTTTTCGAATTTCGCATTCGTGTTGGAATAGGAGCTCATTCTGCACATTTTTCCACAAAAAAAATCATACACATATTTTCCCCCACACAATGTAAACATCTAATTATTTTCTCTAGTCATATGTTATCATTTTCTTCAAGAAAACTCGGAAACTCTTGAAATTCTAAGTCTGGAAATTTTGACTTGACCAAAATTTTGATACTACACTTATAATAATAGTTGAGAGCAGACTTTGAATGTCCTTAGCTGAGTTAACAAAATATTAATAGTTTCATCTAAAGAACTTGCCTTTTCGACAATACGAATTCCTACTGCATATTCAGTCCTCAAACCTAGCCTCAACATTTCAGTGATATTGCATTTTCTCTTGATCTCCATTATGTTTTCAAACGGACAGGAAAAAAGTTGATTTATTCGTTTTCTATTATCAATTTCAAGTTCGAGATATTTGAACAAAGTATTACGTTCTACGGACATGAACTCAAACATTTTTCGATGACACTCACAGGATTTATGGATTCCACTTTACATTTTTCGTTGAATCATGAAAATTCCCTCCGAAAGCACATAACTGAATACGATAAATCAAAATATGGTCAACTTCAATCTCGATAAGATCCGAAACCATGTATCAACGAATACCAATAACCGTTAAATTTCCAATCACGATCCCCCATACTCCATCTATCCTTACCCCGACTGTAAGGTCTGCAAAAAACCATGAGATTTGGCAAGCCGTAAATCAGGGCCGCAAAAAACTGCCCCTGGTCCTCCTGCTCGGATCGTCTGCCCGAAAACCAACGCCGGCACGTGTAACATTTATTCAAATTCGGTAAATAAATCACGGAGTGGCTACTAGATTGCAATATGCAAATGTCAAGCCATTATCTTTATAGATTGCCATGGGGATATTGAGTTTTGTTAGTACCTGGACTCTCTTGCGGTTATGTAGGGCGGTTTTCGATTTGATAGTGTGAAAACGCTCTTCTCCCACCGTACTTTAAATATATACTTTTTGAGTTGGAAGGAAAAATGACTAGGTACCTGATACTGATTGCACCAAACTACTGCAACGTATCACTCTTCAATTTTGAATACATTTCGTGTTAGGTAATTCAATTGAAAAGTTAAAAGTTGCAAAACTACTTCACAAACTACTTTACAACGCGATACATTCGAAGTGAAAAGTGCAAAGTGAAGAGTGATTTGGTCCAATAAGCTCCAGATCAAATAGAAGTTTTTCAGTCGAATAATCGCAGCTTTCGAGCATTTGTTTCCTTAAAAAAGTATTTTTTCCACAACCGTGCATAATTACCTACTTTCCCGCATTTTTTTGGTTCGGAAAATGTGAATTAAAAATGAGAGAATACGACTTATTTGTCTTTATCGAAAAAACATTTGATTCATCCAAATGAAGTAGAATTCAGCTCAAAACCTCAGTTTCTTTGAAGAATACAAATAATGATATGGTTAGGACTGTAGGGCAACATAATCAAGACTCTATACAACTAAATAATTTTAAATAGGTCCATATTGGCTTGGTTGCATATATATGAAATATGTTAATATAAAAAACTATCTATCAACTCGAATATCTTTGATTAGAGCAGTGCTTCCCAAAGTGAGCGTCGCAACGCCCTGGAGAGTCACGGTGTTTTTGCAGGTGCGTCTGTGACTTATGTCTTTTTTTGTTTTTTTTTTTTTTTCAATGTTTATTCTTCATTTTTCTAATGAGTAGTTTAGCCGTTACTTGGAGTTTTTCTAACAATTTGGTATTAGGCTCGAACTACAGACAGAAGGTGAATGCATTGCAAGAAAAAGGGAAGTCGCAAAAATATGGGAACTTCCCAAGGGCGTCACAGTTAAAACAAGTTTGGGAACCCCTGGATTAGAAAATATGGTTCTTCAAATTGAATACACTGAACTCATTTGAGATCATTTGGTCAATTGATATGAAATTACACTTATTTGAATTGAATGCATCGTTCATTCACCTATGAGAATTTATAAGAGAAAGAAAACCTTGACCTTCGTCAAAAAAATATAACAGTCAAGTTTCATCGAATTTTTTCAAATATAGAGCTTTAATTTCAGTCCAGTGATAAAATGAATCAAGAAATTCAAAGTTTGTCATCAAAAACAACCACAAAATACACATCGAAGTTTGGAAAAAGTTCATTGTGTTCGGTGAACATCGGAATTACGAACTTTGCGCTGATATTACGAATGAAAAACTTCAAACATACTGAAAGAATGAGCATTCAACATTAAACCTGAAGGCATCAGAGATGATATAAAGAAATTACAATGTATAACATAAGAAATTGAACCTTTACAGAAAAAGTTTCATAAAGAGTTCAACATTCTGAGATATAACTTTTGAAAATGTCAAAAGGGGTAGAACAGATGAACGATGGAAATAACAAGAAACTCGCAACAGCAAAAAGCTCTCAGGAAGAAAGAAATACCCAAAGTTTTTTCGAGTTTCGTTGTAAATACAGCGAACGTTTTCCATAAAAAAATATACCAAAATTGTCATGATACGAGACGAAACAAATTGAGTACAATCTCATGTTTTCAAAAACAGTACATAATGGTGAAAAGCGCATTCTGATTCTGAAAGGTTGACATCGGACGAAGGGCATGTAGGTCTGTTTTCAGTACTCATTTTTTGTACAGAAAACTTTAAACAATAACGTAAAATCATTCGGATCTATCCCACGCTACGATTATCTAGGCAAATTTGGAAATGAACTTACAAGAAAGTATTAAAATCATCAGAATGCCTTAAACTTTTTTCAAATTGGCTGAAAAAGAGCATAGAAAATTATTTGAAAACTAGAGAAACATAAAATTTTCTCCATCGTCACCAACAGTACAAATTCTCGATATCGAGCAACGGACTCTCATTTCAGATTCGGTTTGTCAAAAGCTGATAGGACAAAAAAATTGCCTTTTATATGAAGAATTCCAAAAAAGGTCAATTTCAAATGAGCCACTTATTTCTTCCGTGTAATCAAACATTCAGAAATTAAAACATTTTTCCACATATTAAAATTCATGAGACGAATATTTCCGCTTCATAAAGGTCTGTGTGAACGTACATTTCAAGCCCGATATCGATCATCACGAAGAAATAACAGGGAAAACTTTTTCGATTCAACTTTTCCGAAGTATTCCGTGTCGCTTAACATCAGATAAAGCTGTGAAAATAGATTCGAAACAGCTGGAGTAGATATAGAAGTAATTTCAGTTAACATCTTGTTTTACTCTGCACTAATGAATACATAAGGGCTCACTATTTACCGAATGGTAGGTTTCAATGAAAGATGTTTCCATAAAAATTGTGAGGAATCACTTCTGCCACTATTCCAAAATCCGTTCACAACTCCGTACCAGATCGTGAATATTTACAATGGTGAGTAAATATTCCTGCCAAGAGGTACCTACATACGGAGTTTCTACTGAATTTTGTCGCATTACTTCTCTTCTGATGCTTTTCTTGATATTCGTTATTTTAATCAAAATAGTGTATTTTACATAGAGTTTTAATCGCTTCAAGCTTTATCGACTGGATCTATTTCATTTATTCGCTTCTTGTGGTATTCACTATTGTCATTCAAAAAATTCGGAAAGTTGAGAGGCATATTAGAAAATTTTTATTTATAATAGCCTAAGATTGATCTGGCGCATTCGCCAATTCGTAACCCTGCAATTCTTTACATTATCCATATGACTATGAAGATGGGGTAGTGAAAATCTAGATCGTGAAGTGCTGAAACGTGCCGTCATCGAACTAGCGTAGCAGGCAGACCAGTTTCTGAGTTATTACTCATCATCAGTAATAAAAAAACCTCAGAAAGTTATTCAATAGTATTAGGCACTTCTCAGAATTAACAATGAAAAATGCCATTTAGCGGAGAAATGTCTACATCTTATTCCAACAGATAGTCTTCATGAAATAGATCACGTAAATTCCTTTTTTCCCATCAGTGTAATGCAGTACTCTATATCGGAGTATCACGCAAACTTTGGGAATCGGAAAACGTCCTTTAAAAACGGACTACGAAGTATCATAAAAGAGAGATTTATCGATGTTCATAATCCGTCGAAGAAAGTGACTATAAAGATGTACTAGGGAAAATCTAGATCATGAAATACCTACCGATGGGATAAAAGGAATGTAAGTTAAGATTGTGCAAACATTTCTTCTCTAGATGGCATTTTTATTGTTAAATTTAGGAAGTGCCTAACAACATTGGATGAAGTTCTACGGCTCTAATTGGTTTTCTACGACGAAGGCATTAAAGGCTCCCAAAAAATATTTCAATTAGATACCCATCCTTATAGTCACTTGCTTCGTCAGATTATGAACATCGTAAAATCGCTCTTTTATTATCCATATATATTGAAAAGACAGATTTTAACTTTTTGTCCTGCTTTATATTGTCTTCTATTTGTCCAGACGCTCATTGAAATACCATTTGGAGAACTCCTGGAATTTAATCATTCCTACTCAACTTACAAAAATCAACGGCCAGCAATAACTGGCAATTACTGTGCTTTCCAGGTATTCCATGATGAAAAACAGAGATTTCTTCGCCTTGGCGGATGCCACTCCGAGAACATTTTTGAACTATAGTTAAATTCAAAATATTAATCATCGAAATGAATTCACCTTCAAGTCATAGTCTCACAAATTTTTATGAGGCTGGAAAAGTGGCTATGGGATCAAAATCCGGTTTTAGCGGTATTTGGCATCATCAGTATCCCATATCCCTCAGAAACAAAATCTTCATGAAAAACTTCTACTTTCGAACCAACTGCTGATGAATCAGAAATTTTATTCATTTCAATTATTACTGTTTTGAATTTATCTTCGTGTCGGCAATTCTTGACAATTATTCTTCTTTTCATGTATTAGAAGATGTCGTTGAGCAAAAAAAAACAATCCAAAAGTCGCTGGAATGAATCGAACTGTCGATGAAATGGAACCTACCGGATGTCGAGCTAATTCCATCAAAACTTTCGTACTCAAATTGGCGACCCCGAGGTTGGGCAATTTCAAGTGACAAACTCGTAAAGTTTCATTTCATACTTGGCTGGAAATATGTCGTTTTCATTATGAAGACCAGTTTCGCCTCGAAGAATTCCGCGATCATTCAGAAATTAATATCGAAGTCCCCCTGAACTAACGTCAGATTGCGACTGTAATATTGCGCTTGATTTTCGCAGACTGGGGTTCGGAAACGATTGAAGAAATCAGGAACACCAATTGAGAATAATCACTGTCAAATGATTTTGATTTGATTCCTCTTAAGTTATTGGACTTTACAATTGAAGTATCCAAATTCTCGTTTGAATCATTTTTCAATAATTTTTCCTCTATTCTATCAATCAAAGAGATGCAGTAATCTGAATTGGAAGCATTAAATTTTTTCAACAAAGGTCCAATTACTATTTAATCTGATAGAGTGTTCTTGGATTCGATCTTCCCAGGAAAATATGGTCTGTTCAGAAAAGTATAAAAACGTACGTTGTGAAAGCCTGTCAAGCTTTTCGAATGGAATTTAGTCGAGGATCCTCGTATTTGCAGCGAAGCAGAGGAGAAAATGAACATTATGAATAATTGTCCAATATGAAAACATCAGGTTGGTTCAAAGACTATACATAAAGTTTCATTTTTGTTATGAGTGGCGGTCAATATTAAGTCAATCTGATACAAACGATTGCTTAGTCAAGAACCCCGTACACTTACTTAAGAGATGCGGGCCCAGTGAATTTCACCCATTTTTACATTTTATATTTATATCAACCTTAGGAACAATATATCAGATTTTCACGAAATTCTCACATCCGGTTTGTTCTCTAGTGCATTGCAGAATGGCAGCTCCGAAAAAATTAATTTTAAAATTTTGATGATAATTCTTCTAATTTTCAGATTTCATCATTATGCACTTTGTAAGTGAGTTTGGGACCACCCTGAGTTTTTCGAAATATGATACCATGAAGTATGGCGACCTCTGTAGGAAGTTTCATCAATGTACGAAGAATAGTTGCAAAATTAATCGGATTTATATTCGGATTAGATAAAATTTTTCTTTAAAACTTATCTGTAGTTGGCATTGCTGTCAAGTAATATAGGTTTTCATTCAGTATAAATATTATGATAAGTATTGACAGTCGGTCTAAAGGTGCTTTTATTAAGGAATGTACAGGATGGACATGATTCGGTGTCACTAATCTCCTCATTTCGCTAACTTAAAATCTGTATATATATATAGAAAAACATTTTCATCATTTCAGGTTGTTGCTTTTTCGAGTACTCTGAGGATGCATATTTTTTTAAATATCATACCATAAAGTATGTCGACTTCTGTGAAAAGTTTCACTCATGTATATAGAATTAAAAGATATTAACAAGGATGGTTGGGCACACCACAGAATGAAAAATCAATTAATCGATGAGTACTTCAGTGTGGGATTCTTTATTGCGTTAAAACCACGCGCTTTCGGTCTAATTGAAGCCAATCATCAAGGTTTTTTCCGTCCAGGAAACCATCACAAATGCTAGAGAATAAGCGCATCACAGCAATGAACAAATGAGTCCGAATAAAGGAAAAACCCTGAGGATGGTTTCAATTAGACCGAAAGCGCCTGGTTTTAACACAATAAAAAATTTCACACTGAAGTACTCATCGATTAATTGATTTAAAAGATATTAATTTCCATCTCAAGATGGTTATTAACCTGACTGATTAACAATTGACAGATTTAAAAGTTGAAAGAAAGGGAGGACGAGATGCTCATTCATGTGGTGTCTGCCAAGTATAACATTCTCATTATTATATATCGTGTATTAGAAAATTTTCCCTCTGCACTTCAGTGTTAACCTGCGAAGATCACCACCGTCTCCACTGCAAATGAAGCACGCATGACGTGGAGTTTGTCGCAAAGTATTCAATTTAGCTGGTACTGTAGAATCATCATTCATATCGTTGATTTCTTCAGTTATATCTTCTAAGCATCTAACGCACAATCTCGTTGATTGGGTTACTTCAACTGCCGGCAATTCTAATCCTTCACGCTTCAAAACAGCCAGATTTCTCATCATCTTCTGTATCTCTGAGGTTATTTAATGGAAACTCATGATCGCATAGGGAACATGCATATTTATTTCGAGCATTCATCGCTGTCTTTTCACATTAACTTTCTTTAACCATATAGGTACCAATAATGGACGCAACGATAAAAAGAAACTGACTGAAAACTCCTTAACAAAAGGAAAGATGAACAACCGTTCAAACAATACCACGAAACGTCACTTTAAAAGGTCACCAAGTAGCCTACAGAATTCATAAAAAAAATGTCAAATAAAATCCATATTATATGATAGCAATTCTCACTAGGTACAGATAAGTTTTGAAGAAATATTGTATGGTATCCGAATTTAAACCTGAATAATTTTGCAACTGTTATTTTTCCTTCAATGAAACCTCCTACATAGGTCGACAAACTTCATGGTATCATATTTTGAAAAACTGAGAGTGGTCCCAGATTCACTAACAAAGTTACATTCAGTTACTCATACCGCTTCATGAAACAACCTGAAAACGA
This sequence comes from Hippodamia convergens, assembly GCA_038502775.1. Taxonomy (NCBI): domain Eukaryota; kingdom Metazoa; phylum Arthropoda; class Insecta; order Coleoptera; family Coccinellidae; genus Hippodamia; species Hippodamia convergens. The sequence goes on along the minus strand of CM076611.1, from coordinate 42,175,594 downwards.
AACTTAACGTAGTGGGCGGTATTTGGATATCTGTGAGCTCTTGTTATTCAGAACCCAAAGCAAAATAATAAAATTCTGAAAATTCATTTTCTCGGAGCTGCAATTTTGGAACGCTCTATAGAACAAACCATATGTAAGAATTTCGTGAAACTGATATATTGTTCCTAACGTTGATATAAATAAGAATAATATGTAAAAATGGGCAAAATTCACTAGGTCCGCTTTTCCTTAGTAAGTGTGCGAGATCCTTCATGTTCTGAATGTTGAATGATTTTCAGTTGCATTTTTGGAGCCTTGGGGAAAATTCACTGTATCTTGACAACGGATATTTGTGGAAAAGGAAGGCCCTTCGTTGTTAGAAAGTTGCAGCTTATTTTTTGTGAACAGACAGAGCACTACACTTCAAGGGAAAGAAAGGAATTTTTCTCAGTTTTATAGAATATGTGTGATATATGCATAGAGTTTTTGGATAGAAGAAGCTTACTGAATTTTGGGGATATCCAAAGGAATTTCATGAGGCTCAAAGCATTTCTCTTCTTTCAATTTGACATAAATATTATTGGACATCACAAGTTTCTAATCAAAATTTGAAAACAGCCAAACATCTTCAGTTAACCATCATCAATTTACATTCTTTTACTCTGTGCTCTCTTCTCGAACGTTCCATAGTGAATATTTCTCGTGCTTTTTTTGGTTATAGTATTTTTTGTTTCTTCATTTCGATCTTCACATTATTCATTTTGTGATACGAATTGAATGCGTGCGAGGCTTGTTCGTATTTTGTGTGATGTTTCCTTGCGTCTGACTTATGAAATATTACCTTACTCTTCAACTTCAACTTGGAAAGTTCATCTTGTATATCTCTTCTCACAATATTCATATGTGATCTCATATATCATTACTCTTTATGTTTGTAGGAATTGAATCTTTCAATGTCTTATGTAAATTTCTCTCAGTAATCTGATTGTACACAGCGACTTTAACATTGTCATGTCTGAATGTAATATTCAATATATCTGTCAATCACTTTTTCTTTGGATATGAAGCGTTCTATGTACATTTTCATATGTGTCCGCATTTCTTTGAATTGATTTTCTGCCTTCTAAAAGGAAACAACAATTTCTTCATCATTCTCAAAGCATACCCATTTTCCATGAATCGATTCAGAGTCTACTGAGTAATTTGTCCGAATCGACCCTTTATTTTTCATCAATATCGTTGGTATGTCTTGTTCACTTTCAAGGCAAAGTTGTTGCCAGACTGTTGTTGATGTTCAAAGAAGCCATAACCATTACTTCTTCAATCTTTTTACTGAACTGATTTTGTACTGCAAATACTTAATAGGAATGTTTACTTGAAAATGTGAAACTTCAAAAAAAATTATTAAAGAATGACTTACATAAATGAGTTAACATTCAGATTTCTCATAATTAAAAAAATTGAGAAAAATTTTTGTTCCGTTCAAGTAGCTTCAAAATTTCTCGAATTATTTGATATCGAAGGTTTGAATCGAATTTATAGCAACATTTTTATTCACTGCAATTTCTTCGTTATTCCATCGTATAATTCCAGCTCGTAAGATCTGAAGCGACGTTTGGATCGTGAAAAACCAGCAGAAAAAAAACCAACCGACCACTTAGTCCCGCAAACTTTTTATACGCGGATTTAGCCAAGTTTCAAAACGGAACACGGTGTTGATTATGCCGAGAGTTTAATAATTAGAATATCTGGCGAATTTATGCACCCCGACAAACGGAAACAACTTTCAATAATTCCACCTTGGATTTGGATTTCGAAGTTGTTTACATCACATTCCGGAATAACAAAACAGGGGTTGGGTAAAGCTTTTTTTTTCACTTAGGGAGCTAGATGCTTGCGTTGAAGCAGGAGATTTATGAAAATTTCCTGTTCCAATGTTTGCTGTTCGGTATATTCTTACTAAAATCGTAATCAATTTGGTTCTTTTCCAAACAAAAATGCATTCAAGGATGAGAGTGCCATGAATACATGAAATAATTAGGCATGCTCTGGTTTTTTGGTTGAAAAACAACCCTTCCTAATCTCGATTCACAAATTATGATATATAGTTAGTGACCATATCACGAAAAGAATCAACTGTGTTCGATAAACTTTTTAATTCATATCTTCAAGCTTTCATTCATCATAGTGCCCATCTTCATTGCCTTCCCTAGCCATTACCTGGGGTGTAGATAACACCCCCGGATCGAAGATGTCTTCAGTGTCAGAAATTCAGTGTTTGAGGTATAATCTCAGACCAAGAATCCTCTGAAGTTGCCTACCTCAGATATAGCCAAAACGTTAGGTGAAATAATTCTTATTGGACCAAGGCCAATAAGCCCGGAAGACTCTCGCAATGTCAGTATATCCGGTCGTGAAAGCCTCAAACTAGAAGGTAAATGCCTAAGGCTCAGTTGATCATTCGGTGAATTTGTGGTACAGAAGGGTTGGAGGGTTCACATGTCATTTTTTCGGTTGGTTGTACTGAAAATCATTGAGTATGAACGTTTTTCGTGATATAAATACCAATTAAGAAGAAAATTAGTGGTTAGCGAAATGTTATCAATTCGAGCTTAGAGCGGGGTTAGTAGAAACACTTGTTTCATGATACTAGATCAAAAATTCCGAAAAACTAGAAATTGCTGTTCGGAATGTCCCATATGAAATGACTTATACATGGTCAGCCGGAGTTAACGAAATTTGTATTCTCTATCCTTTCGAATATCAATTGCACCCATGATGGAATGATTTTTTTTTTGCTTCTAAAATCTAAGAATTTTTTTTCATCTCGTTAAATTGTATATATACGATTTTAATTTGTTTCTATTCACCCCCACCGCAGACCAAAAACAATATGAACGAGTTATCAACGAGTATTTTCGTTCACCTCTCTTCGACGGCAAATAAAAACAAACGACACAAAATTTTTTTGCAAAAATTGTCAATTAAACATTCATTTTCTAGAAGGAAGTCTATTGAACGATCATGACTTTGGTGAAAATATGGATATCGAATAATTTTCCTCTCCAAAGATATGAGCATTCACACCATTTTACGGTTCATTAAAATTTTAGAACTACATCGAATAAAATCTCCATAACTACCACCTATGAAATATTCTGTTTGATGGTTATTAAAGTTTTGATGAATTAATAATTTTAAATGGACGTTCTGGCAGCTCAACGATGGCCACATAATTTCGAAACTACTAACAAAGTCTCTATTTGATTCCATTGTGGATTCTTCAATTATTGGAGTAAAAAATTCAGACGGAAACTCGTGATTCATTTTTCTTCATTAACGAACTCAAACAGCTTAGTCAGTTAATGCTCTCATCATTCGGTCGTTTGATACCATTGGCGGTTCTAAGCTTGAATTTATAAAATAACAGATCGTTTGAACAAAATGATACTTGTCTTTTTCGTCGTGCTAGAAAAACACTGTCTTCGCCAATTGGAATTTTTATTGATGAAGTATAGAGTCATTTGCTTCATGGAAATATAGCGTGAGGTGGAGTGTATTCTTTTTATTTAAAGAAGGTTCAAATCGCCCAGAAATGGATAATTAGAGTAATTTTCAGATGAGTTATCGGTATCCAACTGATCAACTGTACAATGAAAGCGGACTTTTTGATTTCAGTCCCTCAGTTTATATCAATTTAAATGTAAAAAGAATTGGCTTAAGATCCAACACATTCACAGCACAAGATATAAGATTAACAATATAATGGTACCGAAGATGAGCAAAACCATAGGTAAACGTTGCTTTATTTTATTAGGTCCTGGTGTGATGAAATTTTTGAGGGAAACGGATCGTACAATTATAAAAAACTTAATAGATATAAAAAATGAATAGGGATAGAAGGAAACATAATTGATACAAATTATTATATTGTGTGATTTATTATGTTGTTTATGGTAGATAGCTAGTTTATAATATAGATTAATTTAAGTCCACACGCGGAAATGATTCCTTTAAGGAATTTTAGGATTATGTTTATTTATCTAAATTGAAATTGTAAATTATTGTATTCGATGGTGGTGGTACTAATGAACATATTTGATTGATTGATTCATTAAAATATGTCCATATATATCGCTGAGTGATTTTGGTAACGAAACATATTGGATGGCGAAACCATTTTCTGTATCACTAATTTGACAGTGAATAGATGAATCTTCGTTTATAATAATGAAATATCCCAATGAAAATCATATGAAACTGTGATATTCTGGCACAGTTTTGTACTACAAGGTATTGCAAAATGAACGGATTTGATATAGAATTAGAGGAAGAGAATTTTTTCTCTCATAAATTGAAAATCAAATGTCACGACCCCCTGACCCCCTCCCTGGGACCGCAGAAGGGCATAATAGGAACTGTTCAGTTTTTTACATACAGAATCAAACTGCATACCCCATTCCAAGCTGTTATCAAGGTGAATTCCAAGAAATTTGGTACCATTCTAATATAGAATAGCTCTATCCAAATGGCGAATATTAATGGTCGTAAGTATTAATTAGTGAATATTTTTTTCGCGAATCTTAAAATTACTATTATAGTTTTGTCATCAGGAAATGTAGTTTGAAAAATATTTTCAACAAGTTCCCATGTGAACACTTTTTACACATGTAACCTCCATTGAGAGTATCACTTTTAATGGCAAGGCCAGAAAAATATTTTTTGGCTTTAAGAATTTATTCTCAATATATCAACATCTATTAATTCGCTTCCCGATGAAACATCAACATCAGATTTTTATCAACTTTCAATATGAACCAGTAGGAACTGGTATTTCATTATTCAAACCTTTAATTACCGAGAACAGCCACCGACACAACCAATAAATTCACCTAATAAGTATTAAATGCGCCTTTCCCAATATTTTCATTCATGATACCAACATATAACAAAACTTTAGCGGGTTATAAAAATGATATGACTGTAAGAAAATCGAAGAAATTCGCGAGTTCAGAGCTCCCTGTGAAATGCACGGGGACAGGAGGAAAATGTGCATGCATACATTGTCGCATTTTATGCATGTCGACGATGAATATAATGCAATACTGGATGCGAGCCTTGGATTCCCCAGGAGCGAGATGGGTGTAATCCATCGTTTCCTAGTTTTATGGTGAAACATACTCCAAGTGTATAGTTCGGATGCAACATATTTGTGTCTGCATAGCGTTGACACAAAGTTCTCGTGGATAGACATATTTTATTTCGAGTTTTGCGAAAGCATACTGTATTTGAATGCTGTTTGCTGTTTAGTTTGATGAAATCGGTGTTTCCTCGTCTTGAATTTTCTATAAAACAATTTTTGGAAAGTAGCTTCATGTGCCCTTGAAGTCAAAAGAAGATTGAAGTTTTTGAAAAATTGAAAGTTTTCATTTTATATTATTGAAAACAAGTTTATGAAACATTAGTAAAAGAATAAATATGAATGCTCTTGTTATCTGTACTTATCACATAAATATAGTACTAGGTATATCCCGAAAGATTTTTGTTAGTTCTAAGACTTCCATCAGGACTTATTGTTCAGGAAAAATGAATTTCATGGACATTTCTTCTAGTAGGGAATGGTTGTTCAGATATCTATAATCATTCCATAAGAATAATTAATTATATGGAAAAGAATAATTATTATTTCTCCGAAATAAGAGGGTTTGGTTTTTATTTTCCTCTTTATTTAATGTCCATTTTTCCTGGATAATTCACAACTATCACAAACCAGCGACCATTTATGTGATGACTTGAGAAATAATGCTATTATATTTGATCAAAACCCTCACCTTCTTTAAGAATCAGGTATATAATATGATAGAGTTTATTCTGGTCGACATCCATTCGTATTGAATAGGAAAATAACACACAGAAGTATACATAATATTGTATTTGAATTCTTCACCTGAAAAAAAAATTTAAGATGGTTTGGACACCTAACCTAACCGTCCCAGGCTACCTACTTCAATATGATCATTGTCATTGCATAATATTAACTTCGAAAAAAAATTTAGAACTATGCTGCGATTATATGATTTTCGATTTTTCTTGTATTTTATATTTGAAACTGAAAGAAGGAACGTAAGAAACGTTTGATTCGATTCATTGCATATTATTTCTAGTATCGACGCACACTCCAATTTCAAAAAAGATTGTAATGAAAAAATCGATATGAACTATCTCAATTTTTTCTACTGCTACTCTTTTGATTCAATCGATTTCAGTTATCTTCTAATTTCTGAAGAACATTTTTCGGACACTACATTAAGTAAAAAATTTTGTCAACTCCTTTGTAAATAATGTGCATGGAGAGATAAAGATCGTCAGTCAGCCTATAAATTGAAAAGCTATAATATTTTTCTCAAATTGTTCAAACCCGAGACAGCTGTTCATATTCATTTCAGATTACAACATTACTGGAACCCTATATTTATTGAATTGATATAGTTTAAAAAAAATAACACACTTCAATAGTAAATCGAACTTAAACGTAGAAAATAATTTTTAATGGTAAATAGTTTATGCCACAAGAATAGAATATCGAAAACTCTATAATAATTCGATAATTTAGAAATAGAAGGAATCGAAAGTGAAGTCTTTCACAATATAAATCTAATCATGGTAAAAAAGCTTTTTTTGAGTTATTCTGTCATTGTCTTTCTCAAGAGTTATAGACAATGAAACTGTTATGGGAGTTTTCTAGGTGTTTTGTTCAACATGCTACAGAATACATATTTGGACTTCTTCTCAATTATGAGACATGTGATTCCATGATTCATAGGTCCTTGTTACCAGCACAGGAAATGAAGAAGAAAAAGAGCCTTTTACACCGAGGGGAACTCAATCGGGGTCAAATTGACTCTAGTAGGGAGTCCGTTATTTTACAGCGACTCCCTAACGGAGTCAGGTTGACTCCCTTTGAGGGAATTCTGCACCGGACCACAGGAAAAACTGCTGAGAGCATTAACACTGTTAGATTTTATTAGCCTCAACGAACACATTCGTTTAGTGTTCCATGTTTCTTGTTTTTATTTTTTTTTTCAGAATTAAAATTCGAAATGTGATCGCGTGAATTTTTTCAGAATATCTCAGAAAATATGAATTTCAAGGCATTGATGATTTTTGATTCTGACTTTTGTGGCAGAAGCATTATTTTTACTTCTCGCGTAAGCCTAAAAACTACATTCTTCAAATGAAAACATTGTAGATATCCATGTATCAGCAGAGCTCTATTTTAATTTTTTTTTTATTTCATCTAAGCAATTTCATAAGGAATCTATTTTCATGAAATATGGGGTTTTTCATTAATTTTGAAAGATATAATAGTAGAGCCACTTCAATTCAGAGACAAATATTCGATCCTTACCTACGTTCACTTTTCAACAGAGCTCAATTTTTTTGCAATTTTTCTTGTTATGCTAGTTTTTTTCTAGAAGATTTCTTGCGATTTCAATCATCTTCTTTTTCTTGTTATTTGTCTTTTATGTTGGCATATAGTGTATGATCTTTACTCTTTAGAGATCATGACAGTTATTTTATTTATCTCCTGCATTTTTTCGTTTATCGATGTCACAAAGCTCATGCCTTATTCCTTTTATGAGTTCTTTAAATTATGAAATATTATAATATTTGTTCTCCAAATGTTTAACATCACTGAGATTTCAGCGCATGAAGTCGACTTTTGACTTAATGAGTTTTCCTTTTGCAGTACAATATAAAGAAAAAAGAAGAGATAGTGGACCCTGTACAAGAGGAACCAAATCCACTGATGCGTAAAAAGAAAACGCCAGAGGAGCTTGCGAGAGAAGCGGAGGAGGCTGATGAAGACGAATTCACAAGTGAGTGCTTTTCCAGCTTCAACCAATTAAAAAAAAGATGCATTATTTTGTAGATATTTAGATTCACGGCAAAGACAATAAGAAACATTGGTTAATCTACACACTCGCAATTCCTTTTTGATTCGATTATAGTAGGACTTTGCCTTTTCACTGTTCAAGAAAAAATTCTATCGGAGCTGAAAAATTTTTTAGAAAAAATTATATATTTAGTAAATTAATGAATTGGTCCATTTCGATTGTGTTGATTAAGCGATGAGCAAATTAGTGAAGTAGTTAGGATTTTTTTCATCACATCTGGTAATTTCAGCACCATTTATAAATTCATCATTTTCAAGAGTGCGGAGGTAACTTCGTATGTGTTATTTTACTTACAGAAACAAGACATACGAATGAAGACAATAAACAATTCAAGCAACGAAGTACCATAAATATACCTACGAAGTTTCTTCAGCTATATTTTATTGAATAATGAAAAATGTTGAAGATTCAAAGCTTTATTCTTTCGATAAATTGTCCTCTGCATTTCGATTTGAAGGTTCGAAATCATACTACAACAAGGTCATTTTTCATCTATAGACAGTTATAACTCTTATCCCTCATACATTTCATACAAACATCAGCAACATTTGTGCCTATAACGAAACTATTTAGGGACCCATAAAAGGAATTGCATTATCCCATTCTAACAACCAATTTCTTTTTATTTGTGTACATTTTTAATTCCTGCAATTATGTTAGTTTAGTTGTGAGTGTCAAATTTTCATAGATTTCTCATTTTGTATTTTGTTATTAACAATATATGATATGATTTGTTGATTTGTTTTTTTTTTCCTTATCATTTCTTCGATCGAACATTATAATGGATGTCCTAAATTTGATGGCCACTAGACGTTTCTGTCTAGTTTTAGATCTTAGTTTTAAAATTTATTTCATTGGTTAAGCTCCATTATATTGACTCCATTGCTCGGAAAATTTATGGATTACTTATTTTATTGCAAAAATTTTATTTGATTTCAATTATTCATAACAGGGCATCAATTACAAGAATAAACTTCCTTGTTCTTTGTACGGAGTCATTTGAGCTCTCCAAAATTTTCACAATAATGAAGGTTCGTCTGAAGTTTTAGTCTACAGAAAAATTAAGGAGTCATTAATTTTTGAAAAGGCGAACAAAAAAAATTATTGAAAAAAAATATAAAAACATTGAAATTGTTCATTTGATATATCATTGTCAGAGACAATGTAATATAATAGAAACGATAAAGCAGCTCTAATTGCCCAACTTTCGCTTGTTCTTTCATTCTGAGTCTAATGAAAATAGCAGTCGAAGCCTGGACTCAAAAATACAATCAAGTTTGAGACATCCTCTATAATATGGAATCTAGTAATTTAAACCTGAGCAGTTGGAAATCAAACGTTTTTTTTTCTGAATTATAAATGTGAAGAGATATGAAAGAATGATTGGTGTCTGAAAAACTGAAAAAAAAAATTCCAAATTCTTTAATTGATTCCACAATTACATACATTGTTAAATGTTATTTTTATTTCAGTATTGAATTAACTTATTTCATAATATTTGTTCAATGGCACACTATAGCGTTTTTGCTATCTCTAACAATTGTTCTTCAGGAAATCATTTTTCATTAAACTGATCTCTTTTCGTTCTTCAATTCTATCCCATTTTTTTTTGTAGTTAAGAGTTGTATATTTCATGGGTTCTTTATGTTCTGTTTGTTATTATGTTGTTATCAATATATTTTTGGATTGATTACTGTTTTTTTTTTGTTGTATTCTTGATTGAAAACATAATAGTTTATTTTTTTAGTTTTCAACTTGAGTTGAAATCAGTGATATATGTGTAGAATTCATCTGATTAATTGAATCATGTCAACTCTAAAAATCATATGAATAAAATCATTTCAATTGCTCAGGAATGAAATATAATTATGTTGGTCATTATGATTATATTTAATGTATTCATTTTTCCATTGAATTATTAATTCAAATTTTCCAAGTTATAAAATTTTCTATTGAGAACCATTTCAAGTCTACTCCCAATTTCCTGTCCTTCTTGATTCAATGGACACTCACTAGCACTTCCTGACCTACAAGAGTTAAAACTGAAAGGCAATAAGTATCAACCGTCAGGATCGAAATCAACTGTCTACAACAAACAGCAACATCTTTCGCTTCGCTTAATACCAATTGGTCTGAAATGTAAAGTGAATCTGGTTGAAATAGGGGAGATTAAAAGGTCCGATTGATTTTAGCAAACGAAGATGCAGGTTTCCCAGGTGGTCAAATGCTCCAGGGTAAGTCTTGGAACACTTTACATTTCATGCTGCTGCAGATTAGACCTATTCCTTCTCTTCTCTCTTCTAGGAATGAGTCTTCAGTGGAGGTCCCACGGAATGATTGTTTCTTATACTTGAAATCTGTTGCATTCTCCCCTCTCCCGAATGTGTTTTTGGATTTATTATCGGCCTCTGCGAGCCTCCAGAAAGTTGTTTCTCAGCGGGAAGAAATAACTTTTACATGCTCAAGATGGGAATGACTCTCAGGTATTTGCACAATGATTTAACGATAACTGCAGAAGGCATTCTCGGAAGAGCCTGGACAGCTGATTATTGCTCTTGCCTGATGGCTGGAAAACTCCGCATTATGTTGTTGCTCTCACTGCGAATTGGTTTCCACAAAATTCGCTATGTTCATTATCACATCCATTCGAGTTCTCTTAGTTCATTGCCATTATTTCCTTTTATTGTGTGTTTTTTACAACCATGCGACATCTATAGTATTTCAACTGCAAATTGAGATTCATCAAAATCAAATTGGGAATAAATATACCTATGCTCAAATTGGGACTGATAAAAATCAAATTGAGAATGAACAAATTCAAACTTGCCTACCTATGTGAATCAGATTCATTAATCACAATGAAATTAACACTGAAATTATTTCATGTCAAAAGTGGATATTGAACGGAAAATTTAAAAACTATTCTATAATCTGTACATTTTGATGATCTTTCAGGAACGTAATGATAGTCATTATTCACCGGTGAATAAAGATTCACTATTATTCACTGCTGAAATGAAATGTAATCGATGTCAAGTAAAATTTTTGACGTTTATCATGAGCATTGAATTTTCAGTGAACACAAGAGCATTCTGTCAAAGGTTTTTATAATTAGGCTAAGTTCAGATGATCGCGCGACTAGAGATACTGAGTAGTCATATAGAAATGTTGACATGGTCGCGCGACCATGCGAACATCCGTATATGGCTACTCAGTATTTCAAGCCGCGTAAACGAGCGATCATCTGAACCAGGGCTTGCTGTCATTGTTGAAAATGCAGATTAATCGACTTTTACCGAGGAAGTCGTGGACAAAGTAGAGTATTCTATTCGCACATAATTACTATTATTCACTCGGCTGAATTGCGACTCTCGCCTTGCGGCTCGTATCGCAAACTTTAACGTGAATAACAGTTATCATTATGTGCTCATCGAATAATATACTATTTGTGAAACACAGAGCAACGAATGTCATGCCAATATGAAATTGATTATTCCCAATTTGAGTATGTTCATCTCTAATTTGATTTTTTATAGGCCTTAATTTGAGGTTGAGAAGGTATAGTGCTGTTTCATGTCAAGTCCTTCTTGTAACTTTTTCAATTCAGCCACTTCAACGTCTGTGTTCAGGATGATTACCCTTCTTGAATCGTTTTTCGTATTGAATGTTCGCTCCTTCATTCGATTCGATCGTTCAACCGCCTATCAAGGTTTTTCAATTTTTCTAGTAAATCTCGTAGATACAAAAAGTTGAGCAGCTCTACCTTCTCCTTCATCTTGATTTAGCCTTTTTTCCAGTTAATCAACAAATTGAGCTCTTAGTTCATTATTCCTGATACAGCTGACAAGTACTCGTGTATATAGAATTTTAGTGAACCCAGGACCGAAGCTTGAGGCACACCTTTCCAAATATTCCTTGTTCTCATCTCGAACCATTTGTTTGCACTGTTTCTATTATTCAAGAAAGTCTCTACAAATCGTATAGATCAAAAGGAGATATTAAAACCGTCTTTATTAGGCGAAAGTTTAGCTATAGCTATTCTTACACTTTTACCTTATTTACGTTATTTACGTTATTTTCATTTTTTGAATCAACTCTTAACTAACTTTCTGCTTTTGTTGACACAGGGGGCTAGACATATTCTACAAGTGTGTATCATCATAGCTTTTCAAGTGTCCAATCTGGATTATTATTTAACTGAGAGCTTCATCTTTATTGGTTCCTCTGTACTCTTTGGCATTCACCATTATTCCAAGGAAAAATAATTCAGAAGTTTTTTAGTCCATCAGAAACTATAACAGTTCAAATAAATAACTCCCACTAGAAGTATGGCTTATTTTTCGTTGAAGCAGTCTTGCTTAATATATAGCTCCGAAGAAATAATCCGAAGTATTCCTCTGAAGATCCTTAACGCAGTTTTCGTCAAAAGTTCATATGAAATACCTGAGAGCCTAGGCAGTAAATCAAGACGTGAATCTTAACAGACGTTCAATTCGAGAGCAACTTTCTGAAGACAGTTCAGAGATAACTCGATTTTTCGTATTCTTGTAGCTATACTGTTATCCCATTCTTTGTTTTTTATACCCTGAAGGGTAAGAATATACTTTCTCAGTGCCCATCGACAAACATTCAAATTTAAATTCATTCTCATATAGTGTCAATACACAAAAGACAAGATATGAAAAGCCACTTTTGCATTTCGCCGCTTTCATGATTCAAAACGAATATAACTAAAAACGCAACTTATTTTATTTCAAGAAACAACAAAATTAATAATTATAGGGTAATTGACAATTTATGTCTACGCTGACTTTTCTGATCCTGCAGTTCCTTGCTCAAGGCTCGCTATGCAGTTTTGAGGTTTTAACAATGATTAAAAAAGAAAGGCGGCATTAAATTGTGATACTCGTACACCTTGCGTATCGCACATAATTTTATTCCATAAGTGATTTCCCCAGTGTATTTTAAACTCACCCACCTGTTCATTGAACTTACTAAAAATCCAGAATTCCCGGGTTGCAAGGGCCATTGAGAAAGACTGATATTCATTTTGGGCTGACTGTTTTTTCCACATTTCAACTGATGACCTAACCTATGCTTTTCCTTTCTCGTTTCAGAGTTGAAGAACACAATAGAGACGCAAGTGAACGAACTGAAGTCTCAAATAGAGAGTAAATGTGTAATGCAATGAATTACGAACAACTGCAAGGCATTCGCTCGGCCGCCGCTACATTGAGATCAACCCCAATGAACACTAGATTAACTTAGGTGAATTCAGAAAATAATACCTGTGATCTGAAATTAGTGTATTAAAAATTCATCTCGAGGATTACCCAAACATTCTCGATTTTTTTTGGCGTTGTGGAGTCATCTGCCGACAATAAGAAATATTTTCTTATATCGATTCAACTATGAACAAGAAAATAAAGACTTGTATGATGTAGCTCGTATATAATACAGAGTGGCACACGATTGGGCCGTCCAACTTCAGATATCTCTTTTTCACTTAAAATCAGAATAATTCATAGTAATTGGAATCAATTAGCGATATTTTTCGTATAAAATAGTTTTAATATTTCAGTTCAATATTTTTTTTTCTCAGAAACATACTATGTGAGATTGAAAGTACTAATTCCAGTGATGTTTCATAGGAACATAGGAGTGCTATTTCTCCAAGATTTTGCAGTCGGAAACACGATTAATGTTCGTGAAAACAATAAGTTGAAAATATCTGCAAGATGTTAGTTCAGTTGGATATATATTTTTAAAGCATTTATATCCTTTTTTCCACATAACAAAGCTAGACGTGAAATGGAACGAAGAGTACAAAAAATTTCGTTCTTTCTTGCTCGAAATGATAATAAAAATAAGTATACAGAAAGAATTTCTTTTTTTGAGAAAACGATGCTAGTTGGGACATATTTGTATTATTGGAGAAATTAAAAAGGGCCTATTTTCACATGAAAAATCGATAAAGGAAGTTTGATGGCTCAACCTCAGGTCCATCCTTAGGTACAGATGTGGACAACATTTCAGGCCGTAGCTCTAGCAATCTACTGGACGACAAAACAGACTATAGCCGCACTATCATTGTGGTCAATATCATAACGCAATAGTTGTGTTCATCTCACGAATTGAATCGTTTGGAGATGATAGTGATTTCATCTGTACAATAAATTTCACAACTTTCAATATTTTCTACTTACGATCCATCAAATTGCATATAACCCGACATCGCTCTGTTTTGTCGTGATCTAACTTTTTCCTCAGCATGCTGCTAAACCTGAGACCTGAAATTTGTCTTTCATTTGTTCAATTGAATGTGGGGTAAATTCGAAACAAAATAAAAGAATAAGCAATAATTTTCGTATAGTTTTGTATGAAACTCTAGAAACTAGGTTGAATAACTTTTGGCGCGTTCTTTTAAAATTTTCGAGGAAATTTCGAACCTGAATTGACTAGACAACGCCGCTTCACTTCAAAAAATGCAAACAAATGTGTGTAATACATGAAGATTCCAAGTAGGTAGAATTATACTCGTGAATATACTGGGTGGTTTTCGAGATCCAAAGTTTCCACCTCATCTAAAGTACTTTTTTTGTAAATATATAAGACTCATTGGAATTTCGATGTAAAATACTAGTGATAATGTGGACCTGGTTATTGTTGATATTTCATTATACTCTATGTGAAAGTCGGTGTTGGTACCCCTGAAAACGTGGAATTTTAGACGAGGTGGAAATTCCCTTATATTGGGAAATTTCTCTGTACAAGATGGCCGACAAAATCATGCCTGAAATAAAGAGACTGCGATAACATAAACAAAGAACAAAAATATTATGATGATAGGACGTAAAAGTGAACAAACGATACGCTTTATCATGATACTTTTGTATTAGCATTAAAATTGTTACCAGGTTTTGTAGATATATAGTTGAACCTATTTTTTTGTAACAAAAGTGTGCAAATATTCAGTTCGTACATATTCGATAAAGCTGAAAACAAATTGTAAGAATGTCCCGAACAAAGTTTCTTTTTCACATTTGTTGACAGTGACGTAGTTGCTACTTTGATCCCTTAGACTCTTTTAATTTCGAATAGCACCCCTTCGTAGGACTTAAAAACTAGAGAACCACTCACCCACACCCAAACTTTAGACTTAGATTGATACGCCACTGGAACTTTCTGTTTTCTTCGTGCACCACATTTTCGATATCATCCAAATTCCTGCCTTTTATGTGGATATTGGATCATGGAAATCATCGCGAGAGATGACATACCTCAAGATATCAACATGCAACATGTGAAGAATAACCTCATTCATTTTCGATTCTGAAGTAATTCAATTCTGTCGAATTTTTCACGAATAATGAGAAGCTTAATCAAAGGAGTTAAATTGTTAACGTAAAATGTTTGACCACAAAACATGAATGAAGCAGAAGAGGTTTATTTTATTTCCATGATTACAATAAATTTTAAGTAATTTGATCTTTGGCGCTTCGAAGCACTAGTTTATGCATTTCCTGGAAGCATTTCTGAAAAATGGCTATCCATAGCTTGTCGCTAAATGTTTCAACATCAAAATACTATTCAAGTTGTTGAACTCTAGTGCATGCATTTACGTCTCCTGAAGAAACTAACTCCATGTAATTGAAAGGAATTTATTGAGGCCTCCTCGTTGTCTTGGTTCTGCCTCGATCGCAAGGACAAAATGGAATGAAGTTGAAAAATTTGAGGACGGTCTTAAAACTTAATCATCTCTTCCAAATGGTTGATTTTAATATTCCTGAAACGTTTCCAATATTCAATTTTACTTCACTTCTAGGAATTGAACATTGGACTGAAGAGACAGAATTATCTATCTTCCATCGGCTTTTGATTATGGAACTCTTCCTGTCGTATTCAGATTTTATTCCTCTCAATTTTTCATCACTACGCACCATGAATAATTCAAAATATGGTGAATATGACCCCATTGATCAGGATAATTCAATGCGGAAATTCAAAACGGATCCAGTTCATGGAAATGGCCAGAGAAAAAAATACCCATAATCTACGAAAAAATTCATATTAAGTTTCCAATTTCCTATTTAACTCTGAAAAATTAGTTATTATGAATATTCGATGGATTGACGTTAGTTGTTCTATGACACAGTTATAATTTTTCAATTTATTGAATTTTCGTAATAACCTTTGGAATACATGAAAAAAATATTGAAAAGATCTCAATAATCGAAAAAAAAATTGTTCAATCTCAAACTGTTCATACAAATCAATAATTCTCTTACTTTCATTAAATTAGTTATAGATAGAAGAAAGATTCTGACTGGGGTTGTTAACGACAGTGAAGTAAAAGGAGTGCATTACAAAAGATTGGTCAAGTTAAACATATATATGTTAATTTCACGAGGAGGCCTGAAAATTCCACTTGATGTCATCGTACTGTGTAGCATGTTACAAATTGTTAATGTTTATCGTTGTTGCTCGTCTCTTGTAACATCTATCTCTTTGTCCTATTGAATACTGTACACGACCAAGGTTCAAACACCAGGATAATAAAAACTCTATCTCCTATTCAGCCTTGTTTCTTAACGAATACTTAGCTGTCTAGATTATCTATGAGCATGTTTTTTGTGTAGTGACTTCATTTTCACTTTTATTTCGTATTCGAAAGCACAGCTTAACCATGCACTTATGCACCATTTATTTCTTGGATCTTTCCCTCCAGCAGGATGAAAACTCATTATTCTTTCTGGATGGGGGATCAATTTCTTTATGATTTCTTCTCCTTAACCCTAATATCTATGTGTCAATTAATCCTAAATCATTATCTTTCTTAGCACTTAAACTTGTATCTACTCTAAAAAACATAGCAGCTGTAGTGATAGACAGTGTGGATGTTATTATAATACTATAGGTGTCGTTGCTCAAATGTTTTTCGAACTCAGTGTCACAATATTACACTTTCTTCGTCAATGTGGAATTTGGGTGAAATTAAAAAAATTATTTTCAGTCATGGGGGACAATATCACTGACACAGATTAGTTTATTCTCTATGAGAAAAAAGGTGATCGAATTTTTCTCTCGTTTTGTCGAGTTGTGTTGAAAGTGATATTGTTACCTCGTGAAGTTTTTGAGAACATGTGAAAACAACTGAACAATCTCGACAATGCAATATCAATGCAACTCACGTAGAACGGGTTGTTTGAACTCAGATCAACACAAAAACAAACCGATACACTGAATTACAATTACTAAAAGTCCCCCACACTTTCCTTATCAGAACAATTTTTATGAATCAAGTTCATAAAAGGCGAAATTTTTTTTTCATATTGTTAAATTTTCGTGAAAATGATATTCTTATCGAAAGATATTTGCTCTTCCCGAGGCCTTTGAATATTTATCACCATTGTTATTATATTTGTCATATTGTGAATTTAAGAAACATTTTGTGATGGTTTAGAGTTGAGACTACCCTAATAGTTTTAGATTGTTAATATCATCATCAAGATGTTTTATTATTTTTATGAATGTTCAAAGAAGTTGACATTGAATTTTTCGAATACTATAGTTGTTCCTGTTTACTCTATTGTTGTTTTCTTATGAAAATCGATGTCGTAGATAGAAAATTTGAGATCTACCTGATTCCAAGGAAATTCAAGATTTTTTTATGCGTTCGAAACATTTGTATGTTATGATTCACAAATACTGACAACGACACGTAGTGTATAAAATAATGTAGTGACCTATATTATCTCATCTTGTAACTCTAAAATGGCGTATTTAATATAGAAAATTCTGAAGAACACTTCAATCTAGCGGCAGTTAGGTATTTCAAATTTTTTCATTGTTATTCGAGGGTTGTACGTTCATTTGGCTTGATGATGAATTTTTTATATTAAACCTTGCAAATCCATGATTCAGCAGGGTTCAGGAATAAAAAGCCTAGTCTCATATTCGGATAGAAAAGGAACAACCAGGCTTATCAGTTTTTAAGTGAGCTTTTGCTTGACTATATCGAAAGAGCTAGTGATAAAAACTTGAGAACCATATAAGAAAAGATGGGTGTTGTATTGTTATTTAAATCATGCAGACGGTGAAATTAGATATTGTTATTTTAATCAGTTGTTCATTCTGTTAGAATTTACCATAATGAAAACAGTTCTTCACGAATTCCTCTACATGTAATTTTGAAACACTTGAGTACGTACGTCTTTTCGTACTTCAAAACTCATACAGGGTGATCGTTTGAATGTTCTTCATTGCCACACTGAAGGTCTGTTTCCCATAGTGGTAAATTCCTACTATTACTTTCATTCAAGTAGAATTCATACACCTTATCAACTTGTAAGTTTCATGAAAAGCAATGGAACGGACATTTGTAGTTGCCTCATTACTTATAGATAGTAAAGGCTGTTCACGTTGTTATATGATAATGATAATAAATAATAATGATGAAATTTTAGTCGACCGACTTAATTGTTGTTAGTTGTAAAAAACACCTGCAACGTTATTGTGAAAAAGGACTAAATAAAATATTACCGTTTACAACATATTTCTTTTCATGATGATCTGTTTTGAGCATTTTCCATTGGGTACTAGCATCATGAACCACTTATCCGAGTTAGGTATCGCACCCGTTCGATTCAGATTTTGGATAGATCTCGTCATACGAATTTAGAACCGATTGAAACTATCAGTAATAACGAGAAATTAAACTAATTGAATAAAATCTGTCAGATTTTCAAACAATGTTTCGTTTAAAATACGCGCATTCAATCAAGACTCTACAGGGATCTCATCAGAGAGTCTGACCGTCCGAGGACATTGGGAATATAAAGCATGGTAGGCTGTGTCAGCATTTGCAGATGATACAATGTTGTTTATTACCGGTGAAGACATATTTCTAATTTAATTGTTAATGATAAAATCTGTACATAATATGTAATTGGTTAAAAAAAATCAATTACTGATTAATTTTAAGAAGAACAACTTTATTTTCGGTGAAGAGAAATTCTTCAAAATGATCAATGGAGATAAAATATTGAAAAATAATTCTTTAAAAAGTCAATTAAATACCTGGCTGTGATAATAGACTCTAACTTGAAATTGCAGCTAGGAGAAAGCAGGTAGGATTCGTACACTTTTTACTTGTAAGCTTGTCAATGAAACACTAATTACTATGTGGAGACAATTTTAGCATGGATGAATTGCCAACTCATCTGAATTTAATTAAAATATAGTTCATGAGGTACCTTCGTACCTAGTAACTGGGTAGCTTCGTACATAGCGGGGAGCCTCCGTACACATTGAAAAATAAATGCCTTTTCATATAAGAAAGTATTTTATATTGAGATAAATCAGATCAGACTTTAATGATGAATAGTTTAAGGCAATTACGACCGGATACAATGACATTGACAGAGTCTTATTTGGAGTGGTCTATCAAGAATTATTTCATCTAGAGTTTTGCTTACATCCTTGGTAGGCATTTTCAGAGGATGATTGGTTTGATATTGTAACTCGAATGCTGAATTTCGGACAGTGATGTCGGGTTCAATCCGGAGGTGTTAATTATACCGCGGTTCAAAGAGGGAGAAGGGAGTGAATTGAGTAGGTATCACTCGACCGAAGAGTTAATGCACCGAAGGTTCAGTCTTTCGAAAATTCAATGAAAAGAAGAGTCAGTCGACCGAAAATGACGCCCACTTTCTCCTGATTTGCCATCTGACCTTTCATTGAGGTTGCAGGATGTTAGGCAACTAACTTTACAAAACGTGTTGAAATAATTGCAATAAACCATGAAAAATATGACATTTTATTCTTCCAACTTCAAAAGCCAGCTGGGTTTGTTGTAAACTTAACCTTTCAAACTTTGAAATTCTCCGTATTATTCTCAGTTTTGATAACCAAGTTAACGAATCAAGTCAAGTGACACCAATATAATATAATATGAAATGGATTGAATCTTGAAATGCATTGAGTATTTATTTTATTAGGATACATCAAACTCATTATATTTCCAATAACAAAAGTAGGCAAGTATATAAATGAATAAATATCTTTCTATTCACTCGAATCAAATACAACATTTTTTCCAGGGGATGTAAGATGATTAAAATACAACTAATTATTTCTCTTTAGGTGAAAAAACTCCACTTCTGAATATACCAAGATTTTCACATTAAATGAACAGTATGATGATATGTTGTGATAAAAACCAAT
This sequence comes from Hippodamia convergens, assembly GCA_038502775.1. Taxonomy (NCBI): domain Eukaryota; kingdom Metazoa; phylum Arthropoda; class Insecta; order Coleoptera; family Coccinellidae; genus Hippodamia; species Hippodamia convergens. Next base: position 42,155,432 of record CM076611.1, on the reverse strand, counting down.
AAATAATAAATTCTTTGCTGGCAAGGCCAAAAAATTAAAAAGAAATTTTATTTTTGAAATCTTTGAACGTTTTGAAGACATTGTTAATAGTTAATATCTTATGATAGGTATTCATTGAAATTGAATCATGAAAGGCATGAGGTAGTGAAAACCCTATATTAGACATATTACAAATAATAAAAGTATGCAATTAACTTAATAAAAACCATTGTGTGATCCATAGTTTGTATATTTTCATTCATTGGATTAGTAGAAAAATTTCAAATTTGTTATTCTGGGAAACTAATCGGTTGTGTTTATGTTAGATGGAAATATCATATGGTATTACTTTTTAGTAAACATTTCCCTCACTGATATCCCCATTGAAAATGAAACAAAAGTTGGCTCTTAGATGTATTGTGAATATAAAACTGTCAGTCTTATGGGTTATGAGGGGCTTCGGACTAACAATATACATACTTTAACGCTATATTTAACCATATTTTTAGTTGTCTTAAGTTTGTGATCCACCTTGAAGAGATATTGCAGCGAGATACAGATAAAAAAGTGAGAACTGGGAGAGTACACTGTTCATACGTTGTCTTTGACACAAAATAGCACTAGGTATATGTATGAAACTATTTAATCAAATCAAATCAAATTTATTTCATTAATCTCTATAGAGTACATAAGGTATGTTATTTTTAATCAGGAAAGTTAAAGGCTTAACTAGATGAATATGTACATCCTTGATCAATTTAGCAAAAATTCGGTCTTCCCCAGGTGCAGAATCATTTTTTAAAGTTCTTGGAGAGTTACTGGTTGCAGATAGAGTGATTTCTGCGAAGTAATCTTATTTTTATATTTCTTTACAGTAGGCTCTACATTCAACTGCATCTAATAGAAATCATATTTTTGATATCTTTCAAAGATTCGGAGACGTTAATAACTGATAATAGGTATTTAATGAGAGTCATGGGAATGAGGTAGTGGATATTTTTAGAACAACAATAGAAGTATGCAATTAACTAAATAAATACCATAGTGTGATCTACAGGTTGTTCCTTATTTCCTTTCATTGGGTCACTATAAAGATTCATGGGCGACCGCAGACTTTTTTCTCAGGGGGGGCCAAATAATGATTTGATGAGGAGCAGGCAAAATCAGTATTCGGTTTTGCTCAAAAACAAGAAAGGCATCAAAATTTCAGGGGGGGCACAGCCCCCCTGCCCTCCCCCCCCCCTGCGGGCGCCCATGTAAAGATTTCACATTTGGTTATACTTGCTAATAGTAAATCAGAGGACATTTGATAGTCCTCCAATAATGTTTTTTGCCGAAAAGTCTTTGAATGTTGGGAAATATGGGATACACCTGCATCAGAATATTTGGTAATCTTCAAATCATTTTGTGCAGAAGTCTTGAATCTTGGAAAACAAAGGATATAGCTATAGGTATCACAAGTTTTGCAGGTTTGAAGCTTCAGTATCAGGATGTAATTATACGATTGTAGTACTGCATTTCAAAGGATCCTTGTAACTCTGGAATTAATGGATAATTGGTTATCAGGTTATTTTGATAGTTCTTGTAGTTAGAAGGTTTCATGTTTGGTGGTACTCAAATCTTCAACGGAATATTTGGCAGAACTCAAATCATTTTGAAGAATTCAGAAGTAGAGTTCTTTCACCATATAATTCCTTTGTGAGAAGGAGAGAAATTGTAAGTTGTCAAGTATTTTAACCCTTAACGGGTATGGCAGAGTCAAAATTGACCCTACTCAAATCAAATTGTACCATAGCCAGATACAGAGTGATTCTAATTCCTCCCCCTCTAGCTAGTCTCCTGGTGTATTGATATGACCAAAATACGCTAGTAATTTTTTCGTTAGCGTCTGGCATAAAACCGTGACAGCGTGCTTGGGGTCAAATTTGACCCTGCCATACCATTAACGTCATGAAGTCAGTGGAACAACCGAAGATTCTATCAGACTCCAAAACGAAGCTAGGTGTTTTTATGTCCATACAACGATAATAAACATTTCATTTCAGGTGCTGAATGTAAAAAAAATTGTTTGCAACAATCAATGTTCGGTCAGAACACTGTGCCAAAATTGTGATCAATATGAATATATAATGAAATAGTACCCTATAAAACATGTTTGTTAGAATTTTCCTGGTTTCGTTTTTCCATTTTTACTGCCATATACTTTCGAAGAAACTCATCCCAAAGAGAGATTCGGATAAAAATTTATTATTTTCGTAGTTGTTTTCTCTCAAAAATATATTAAGTAGGTATAGTATTTTTTCAAAGTTTCTGAAGAATTTATTATTATTCATTCTACATGTTTGGAATACAATAAATTCATTTTCTCTGTGTAGTTTGATTATCAAAGAGAAATTCTTGATGTAGAAAAGAATATATTTTTCTGAACTTGATAGAAAAAATACAAAGGGCCAAAATTGACCCTACCATACCCTGAAAGTCAATTTAAAGCACTATACTAGTTGAGAATTATTCATCTTACATCTCCTGAAAATAATGTTACATTTGATTCGAGTGAATAGAAAGATATTTATTCAACTAAACCTGTATAATGAATTGATTGAATGCCTACTTTTGTTATTGGAAATAATCGATGTATCTACTAAAATGAATACTCTATGAGTTTCAAGTTTTAATCAATTTTATGTTATATCATGTTGGTGTCACTTCACTTGATTCGTCAACTTGGTTTTCAAAATTGAGAATAATACAAAAAATTTCAAAGTTTGAAAGGTTATGTTTAAAACAAACCCAGCTGGCTTTGGAGGTTGGAAGAATTAAAATGTCATATTTTTCATGGTTGATGCAATTATTTCAACACGTTTTGTATAGTTAGTTGCCTAACATCCTGCAACCCCAATGAAAGGTAAGATAGATTAGAGATAGAGAAGATGGCCAATGAGGAGAAAGTGGGCGTCATTTTCGGTCGACCGACTCTTCTTTTCATGGAATTTTCGAATGACTGAACCTTCGGTGCATTAACTTTTCGGTCGAGTGAACTGCACCGCGTGAATTTACTTGCGCGATGTTGATCCCATGTTTTCCCATCGTTCTCACTTCATATCGGTAATCACCCCAATTACCCCCCCCCCCCAGCGACGCCAGTGCGATGAGACCTATTTGAGAAATAGAGCTCATTTTCGAACGTTATTTCTTAGATGGACAAATAATATCTGCCAAATTATCGCGTAAATTTAACGTTTATATTCAGAATAATGCCGAAACTATCAAATCCGATCTAAAAGAAATCTAACTTGTACCCAATTGGAAAAATTAACACTCAAATATTCGTAAAAAATTCAACAAACTCTGAGAGATAGCTTCGACCACCAAATCAATTTTGTCAAATATTATTGTTATGTTATGAGGTAAAATGCATTCTGAATCAGTTGGACGAAAAGAAGTGATATATATGTACTATAATAAATCTAGAACTGTTCAAGGGCAAAATTTCCTGGTCAATATACTTTTTCAAATCTGGGAGGTCTCATTGCTGATATCATTATTGTTGACCTTATGCCTAATGAGTAGTTTGAAAATATATTTGTGTTATATTTTATTGTTGCTAGAGGTACCTTCCACAACACAACAAACCATAATTTGTAATATGGGTAGACTAACCAAAAACCAGCACAATTCAAGAAAAAACATTTTAACACACAATCGAAATTCACCAAAAACCTTTTACTTCACAATTAATTGAAATTTTTCAATGAACAAACCCATCAACGCCCGAAAAATATGAAATGGGTCTCTTCGTGACGTCACAGATCTGAGAGAGATAAAAGATTGATATGCGCGTGGGTTTACCTTGTAGTTTTAGTATCATGACAGTAGATATACATTGAAAATAATACATACCTATCCCACCTCAACGCAAAATGACGAAAATATTGAAAGCTTTTACGACATCAACAAAGCTTTGCGACAGACACCTTCCCACAAGGGCGGATATTGCTTTTTTTCGTGGGGGGGGGGGGGGGTAGGGTAATAACCATTGAGGACGAATAACAAGAGACTTCCGGTTTCAGAGCTAAAAAGGTATTTGCTTACCACATATTTAGGAAGTTTTCATTGCTAATACACTTCGCGAAATAATTAAAGGAACAAAAAATTTTAAAAACAGGCTGTATCTCAGTGAAAAATGATCGTATAGAAGAAAAACAACTTCTGAAGCTTGAAGACTCTAGTTTCTGAATTTATTGGTTAACAATTTTTCAGAGTACCGGGGGCCAGCAATCATCGGATAAAGCACGAAGAAAAAAATTTTGAAAATTTCTCGAATTTTTATTTTTTGCTCTACGCTCACTGGCTGGTGGCCTAGCAAGCTGAAAGGCGATTTTTTTCTACAGAAAAATTTCTACAAAAATATGTTTTGTTCAATTAAAAAATAATTTTTTTCTTGCCTGTCACAGGTGTCATTTTGCCATTTTTTGGTTAATGCACTCTACCAACATCAATATTGGGGGAAAGCTTAGGTTATAAAAAAATTTAGCAGCCAGATGTTCCCCAAATTGGTAGATCGATCGGCTGAGTGGTTTTCTAGGACCGGTTGATTGAACATTTGAAAAATTAAGAGAACAAGCTTTTTTCTTTGAACTTGAGCCAATTTTTTTTAATCGTTTTTTTACCGAATGAGTTCGAAGGTTTTCGAAAAAACTGTCGCACAAAAGTTCGCTTAACGAGTATCGTGGGCATAATATGGGTATCAATTCTAAATTCATTCCATGATTCTTTTCTGAGGATAATAAAGTTTTAAATGTATCCAGTATCCATAGCTCCAGTGGAGCTGAGTCAGAAATGGTCTCTTGTTTTTTTGAAATTAAATTTTTTTTTTCTCATTTTACTTTTAGAACAAAATTTAACGAAATTCTCCGAATGTTAAATTTTTTACCCAATTTCGGAATTTTTTGATTATGTATTTGAAAAAAAATTGAAAAGTGAAGAAATAATGTAATTATTGATTGATTAAAAAAATTAAGTCAAGTTTTAGTAACAAAAACCTTGATCCCTCAATTTTTTCGATATTTAAATCAATCGGTTCAAGAAAACTGCTGAACTGATCGATCTACCGATTTGGGCAGGACATCAGGCTGTAAATTTTTTTCATAACCTAAGCTTTTCCGCCAATATTGACGAAGATGACGTTTATGAGACAGATGAAAACAAATTTCTTCTGAATCACAAAAAAACTGATTTTTGTAGAACATTTTCTGTAGGAAAAGAAATCGCCTTTCGGCTCGCTAAGCGATCAGTATTTCCGGAGATATCGGTAGTTGTGTGAAAAAGGATATATCTCGAAGACATATGGTTATATCTGAAAGTCATGAAAAGCAAATTAGAGCTAAACAAATAGGTTATGAGATATTTGCATTGGTAAAGTTCGAGAAAATTTCTCCATGCGCGTAGAGGAAAAAATTTCAAAATGTTTTTCATCGTGCTTTATCAGATGATTGCATGACTACCGGTACTCCGAGAAATTGTGAACCAAAAAATTCAGAAACAAGAGTTTTCAAGCTTCAAAAGTAAGTTTTTTTATTTTTCATAAGACCATTTTTCACTGAGATACAGCCTGTTGAAAATCACCAACAAATTTTGAACATTTTTCTGTTTCTTTAATTGTTGCTCGTAGTATATAGTGACAATATTTGAGAAATTCCCCATGGGGGGGGGTAATTACCCCCCATTACCATCACCCTTGCCTTTCCATTACACTTTGGTTATAGGAGATGACAGTGAGACATCAGTGGAAAGTCAGTGTTTGGGACAGGAAATGATAAAAGACAAGTAGGTACTGCTCGACTTCCTATAACTTTTATGTAATGAACAGTTTTTTCAAGAAGGCCCCCCAGAGAAAATGGACCTGGGCTAGCCTAGAAGGAATTACAAAAAACCAAATAGATCTGATAATTACAAACATGAAAAACATAGTGCAAGACATAACTGTCCCTAACACATTTTCTGTCGGTAGTGATCACACAGCCGCCACAGCAAAAATAGTTATAAATACAAGAAAGAAAGGGTAAAATCTAGTAGGTACGAAAAACAGCTTCTAGAAAGTCATCAACAACACAAAGCGCTGACCGATACACACAACTCCTTAACTCTCGTCCATCACCAGTGCTGACGAATGAAGATGATATAGACATTGGGGAAACAAAAAACAAATAATAACAGCAAACAAAGAAGCGGAAAAGTGAAAGCAATCGTTTGGAGTTGGGAAGGAGGATAAGTTGAGTGATGGTACTAAATAGTTGATGGAAAAAAGAAGAAATCAAGCAGACAAACATCGAAACAATGCCACTCAGCTGAGTGAAATCAACAAAGAAATATGAAAGGCACAAAACAGAGGAAATAACTAGGATGATAGAGGAAAACAGATTAATTAAAGTGCTTAGGAAAAAAATGTCCTAAGGTAAGGAACTGGAAGTGGAAAACCGTCTCGTCAAAAACCGCGTCGATTCATGCCCAACCTTACACTTAACAAAATACAATACAAAATGAACGATTAAAACATCAATTACATCTCATTGTTTTTCTCCTCATTTATTTACATGCAATATCTATTTACATTCTGTATTCACATGATATAAAACATCGATATTTTTTCTTATAAGAGCACTTCTTCTTTAAGTACTTACTAAAAGATGGAATCATTCCAATGTACAATCTTTGAGAATGTCACTCAATATCACATATACCTCGATAATCTGAGTTAGAATATCGTATTATATCTTTAAGGTAGAAAAAATAATCTTGTTGATTTCGCACTTCGTTAAACAAGTAAGTGAGCATTCCAGTTACAACCAAAAGGTAAAAAATAAAATTCTGGAGTTGACATCAAGAAACAGCAGAGAAGCTATTGACAATAGAATACAAGATCCGACAGTATCTACTTTTCGATTAGAATAAAGGAAACTTGCGCATTAAAGTTACTTTTCCAAATGAAAAATGAGTTATTTCGAGTGACAAATATCGAAATTTTAATTTTGCAGAGTCGTCCTGAAGAAAGAGGAAAATAAAAGTTATAAATTATACATACTGACCTAAGAACCTAAAATATGGCAACAAATTGGTAATCCATTTCATTTTCTCGAAAGAAAAGGCTTCAACTGAACTTATTCGACAAAAAGCGCGACAAAGGCCATGACTGCAATTCCTGACAAAAGGGCTAAAAATTGTTTGAAAGATTCCTTCGGATCCTCTTCTTTGAGTAGATCCGGCAGGACGGTTACTAACGCGATATGTAGAAAAGTTCCAGCGGTGAATGGAAGTATCCAAGACGTCCTAGCCTCTATAACAAGAAAGAAAATTTAAGAATTTTTGCAAAATGAACGATTATATTTACAGAAAACTGTATTCACCTATCGAATTGGCAGCCCCGCTGAACAAAAGTGCGGCCATCGACCCGAAGAGGCCGCCACTGGCAGTGAGCAATTGGTAGACAGCTGCGTCCCACCGACTGAAACCCGACTTGAGCAGGATGGCGAAATCCCCAACTTCGTGAGGTACCTCATGGACCAATATGGCGAACGTTGTGAACAACCCTGATCTCCACGATATCAGGAAGGCCCCACCAAGGGATAGGCCATGGGTGAAGTTGTCGATCGTATTGGCTAATAAATTTAGGTAGCCCGCAATCTGGAAGATTAATTATTGCTTGAAGGCATATATATTATAACTTATAATTGAAACAGTCAGTGAGAGAGAAATTTGTTGTCATGAGAGAGATGGAAGTACATAGTGGCAAGAAGCATTGATCACGAGTCTCTTGTTTCGTGTATTTGGTGAGATATTTCATGTGCTTTTATTTTTGTATTTTACTATGTAGTGACAAAAGCTACCAATATATCAAATCGCACAAGTAGGATTCCCTATATTATATCTCTCTTATCTACGGATTTGTCTTTTCGTTCTTTATTTCTTGATTTTGTATCAGAGATGAGACTTTCTGTATATTATAGCGATACAAGAGAGTAGCGAAAATTACAGTTACTTCTACTTGAGGTAAAAAATTCAATATCCAAAAACACCCGTTTAATTCGCAGCCTGCATTTTGTTGAAGGGGATTACTTCATTGATGTTTTAAGAAAAAGAAAAAGTGAAAAAACAGAAAATTCTTCGCCTTTACGGAGGCCATACAAAAAAGATTTTCTAAACATACATAAATGAAAAATAGTAATCGAAATGAATACCATTTTCAATTTGTAGGCTCAAAGAACTTTTATCAGGCGGACTGAACAGATGAAATCAGATTTTGTCAGATCGGTTTCGGCCGAGACAAAATCTTTTCTGAGAGCCTTCTATTCGGGTCCGTGAAATTAGCGAAAAATTGGAAGCACTAATTCTGAAACTATGTCCAATATTTAGTGCCCAATTAGTGGTGCTGACTTCACGCTCAGCACCAAAATGTCATTCTCGACGTTTCGCCAGTTCGAGTGTCTGGCATAATCAGGCAGCTCAATTCAGCCTGAAAGAATAACTCATTAAGATGCCCGACATTCGAACTGGCGAAACGAAGAGAATGAATCTACGACGACAGCCGAAATACTCGAAAAATAAAGTGACATTTAAAATATATATTCGAAAAAATGGAAGCAAAAAACTTTAGTGAAATAATAATGTTCCTTATCCCTCGTATAATAATAACTGCAACCTTTGACCTTTCGAATATGCAGCCTTGGATGTTTTCAGCAATATATGGCTCCTTCCAAGTAGGAGCTGCACTAGTTTTCGTCGATAAATTTTATTCATTCAGGTACGCTGCACACTGTTGTGTATTTATTTTGGAATGTCCAGAGGAAAATGATTGACGGAACTGTCTAAAAATTCCAATCATATTATGATTTCCATCGTTATTTTAAAGAAAATGCCAAAAATTGAGGCAATACTTCATAAAATATAACACATAAAATCCACGAAAATAACTTCAATGTTTTACTAACAGTTATGCCGAAAGCCACCACCAGATGTCCTATTTCTAAAATATGCACAGCGCTTATGGAAAACCAGTAATAGGTATTGGTGAATACAACCTGTTTTTTAGCTATGGAATTGATTGGAATTCAGCTCTATCATCGTTAGTCATCGTTAACATCAGTTAACGTAGGTATGTACATTATCAACGAAACACCCTGTATAAAAACTATTCGAGAACTTTAATCCATCCACTATGATTTCGACTACAAACATTCATGTACAGAAACCTTCTCTGGATAGCGTTCTTCATTCTTCATCGAAAACATAAGAACTGAGTGTGGCGAATTATCTGCATAATTAAAATGTGAACCTTAATAGTCGGAAGGTTATCAGAGTGAAGATATTAATCATCGTGAATGCACTCAGACTGCGTAGAAGATAATAAAATTACGGTATTTCCTTAATGAATATGATGATAATGAGTAGGTGATATCATTGTATGGAACTGACGAATAGGAGCATGATGAGATCTTACTTACATGTTTCTTATTTGGTATAACAGCACCTTTGATATTGTTGTTCTCTGGTATTTTACTGGATGCTACGCTTTGTTCTGTCATGTCACCTATCACGGTAAAGACTTTCTCCGCGAATACGAATACCATCAGTCCCGTTAAGATGAGAATACCATTTCCCAACCCATGGTTTCCTAAAAAAAAAAGAAAAGCTTCGTTGATATTTATCAGGTAAAAAATGTAAACTATTCCTTGGAATATAACGAAACCTTACCCTTGGTCATCATTTCTCTTTCCCATATTTCTGGTAGTGAATGCAGGAATACATCTCCAAGCAATCCTCCAACAGCAAAAGCTAACAGGATCTTCAGGAAATTGGCACTTGCTGAAAGAAATGAAGTCAATTAATATTATAATCAACAATTCATTTCAATTTGCTGAAATAACTAAATCGTAATAAATAATGAGTGCATAAGGACCGTTGCTCGGACCGGTGTATATCAGCAGCGAATCGTGTTTTTTAAGAAGACTTCCCTTTCAGTTATGCAGTTTATATTGGCCAGAAGAAGAAGGAGAAATTTCGTTTAATTTTGAATATAAAACCTGAAGGGTTTACCCAGAATAAACTCAGATCATTTATATTCACAGCTGCCTCTTCTATACTTGCTGAAAAATTCAGTGATTGAGTAAGTATTTATTATCAGTTGCGTGAAGATTACACGGTATGAAAACTCTTTGTATTCCAGAACATCGCACTACCTCAATTTACACGTTCACTTTTTCAAATCTATAGTGCCGTTATTTGAATTTTTCAACCATGCGAGATAGATTGATGATTCATACGTCATATCAACGTTTTTTCACAACCGGCCCATTACAAATATAATTTGTTGTGAAGCACGTACAAATTATACTCATTATTTCTAATAGTAATTAGGCAGTTTCGTTTTGTCACAGCCCACTTATAACAAAAAACGGGATGGAGCAATTTTTATACATACTGTGAATAAAAAGAGTTTTCTGTCGAACACGGTGCTTTAAGCCAGAGATGTTCGAATTGATTGTTTCGCTTTCTTATAACACATAAACACCCAGTAAAACAGAAAAGAAGGGTCTAAGGCTTATAGGTAATTAGGGCTTTGGGTTCCCCTTTATCACGATTAATGAGTACCATACTTATGGAATTTGAAAAATACTACATGGACAGATATTCACTGAAACCAAAAACTTGGTAGCGTTACGTCGATGATGTTTTTGTGATCTGGGAACATGGCTGTGAAAAATTGATAAAGTTTTTCGATCATATCAATATTAAAGAAGCCACAATAATATTCATGACGGATTCAAATAATATAGTTTTCTTCTCAGATGTTTCGATAAAATAATTTTCAAATCATTTTGAAACAAGCGTGTTCAGAAAAATGACACACACTGATCGAAATCTCAAATTTTGTTATAATCATCAAATGAATCTGGAAGAAATTAACGTCATAGAAAATTTTCTTGGAGATAACCATCTAGAATTCAGAGATAAAAATTTCGAAACAAAATTAAAAGAATAATCAGAAACCAACAAAAAATCGGCAAGACCGAGGGCAAAAATAACCAATTTCATAAAATTTTATTCCTTTTATTTCATGAACTTTCGGAAAAAAAATGGAAACAATTTCTTAAGAAACATTTTCAAATCATAAAAGGATTTAGTATCTATGTTAACGGAAATTAAACCTTTGAATGAGAAACAAAAGTAAAAAAGTTTAGAATATTAAAATTATTCAGAAATCGTGAACATGAAAATAAAAAATAACATGAAAAATAGGGAGTTATTGGTAGATGAATGTTCCAATAGCGGAAATCACATGATGAATTGAAATGACACGAAAATTTTGATGACGACACCTTATAATTACAAAAAAAAATAAATTAAAAAGTCAGCCATTATTTAGTTCGATGCAAATAATACTCTAGCCATTTGTCCGTGGAAGTGGATCGTATTCGGATTGATTTGTTGATGAAAAAACTGATATCACGAAATTTCGAAATCAAATTGATCAATGCCACCGTCATAGTATTTAGTATTAATCCAGCATAACCGTGTATGTATTGACAAATTTTTATTCATAAATCAATCAATTTTCACAATTATGAAGATTTTCATGAATTCCAGAATTTGACTTATGCAGGAGTCTGATATAGACGCCGACACATTACAAAGCTTGAAAGTTGGAAGTGCAGTTTCTTTCTTCATTGTTGGGCAACCATTTTTTCAAAAGAATTGTCCCCTCACAATTCTTTCTTTATTGTCAGGCAACCATTTTTTCAAAAGAATTGTCCCCTGACAAATTAATGCAACAGTTTCACGCAGGAGCCTTTCTTCTATTATTTAAAAGAAATTTCAAATAATTCTTATTTCGTTCCACAATAATCTATTTATGTGATGTTCCTCTTTATTTCAGAATTTTTATAGTAATATGCATCCATAATATACCTAATGACAATCTTCCGATAAACTGGAAAATCACGGTTTTTCCTTAAATGTTTTTGAGTGCTCTTCGATTGTGACGTCAAGCGAAAGATTATTTAGACCTTCAACATATTAATGATACCTACATAATGATAGTTTCGGCCCAACAATTATAGAAAGACGATTATGATGCATCATTACTAGGAATCAATTTGAGAAACCTAATCATACAGCATTATCCATGACATTTCCATTAATGAGATCAGCTGAGATAAGGTGAACGATCGATCTCTAGGAGATGGTATCAACTTTATCTCGTACGTGAATGTTGAGTTCGATAATGGCCCCTTGTTTACTCTGAATATCTACTTTGTATGGAACTGAAGCAGTAGATTTGAATATAGATATACTACAAACATCTGGAGTAGGTTTTTTGAACTGTTCTTATATGTTTTTATATTATATTATATTAATTAATTCAAAGTGGTTCTGGACGAAGTAAAGTTGAAAACACCAACTAATTCCGATACGCCCAAACAAATATCGATCTTCAAAAAAAAAATATAACCAAGCTTGACCACTTTTTTAGAATTTTTTCGTAGTTAGCGGCTTGCATAGCCGTGTGTATTAAACTAAAGTTGAGTTGTACCAGAACGCGTGATAGAACATTCATTTAATGATCAGTTCTCTTAGAACTGGCCGAAATGCTCGAAAGCACAGGTGACAACATTTATATAATTTTCATACACTTCATTTATGTATGTAATTAAAATGTTTATTTAAAGTCTTATTGTGATCTTTGTAGCGATTAGCACACAAAAATTGCGAATACCCAAGATGTGGAATAATCTCGGGAATAATGGATTCATTTTCTCCCATGTCAGGAATATTTTCAATAACATTTGCAACACATTTTCCTAACTGATTTACCTGGACCTGTATATCGTTTAAGTTGAATCTTGAATCGATTCAAATGAATCATAGAAACAATTGTAGCACATTTCTTTTGGTTAATATATTCCAGAAGGTCTCTGCACAACTGCCATTATAAATTTTGTGAAACTCAACTTCATCACCTTGTATAATCTTAACTGAAGAATTGGATTTTAATACAAATCAAAAAATTATTTGAGAATAATTAATGATTGTTAGCTCCACTCCAATTCGAATCTCAGTGCAAATGATTTGCCGTGAATCTTTTGAATTATTTGATGTGTTAATATAAACCTTTGATCTCAAATATACAATAAAAAAAATTGAGGGTTACACCAAAGGTACTCGCTGGTCACTCAAAAGTTTCTCATCATCCTACCGACCAAATAAGGTTTAATTTTCTTCGCTGACAGTAGATAAGTTATTTTCAGAATTTTTTCATTATCTATGGTACAATTTTTTTGTAACATCATCGATGATAATTGCACCTTGAAAGAAAAGCATAAAAATGACGTCATGAGTAGGTATTGAAATGTCCGAGTATTTGAAAATATTAAATAACGGTGCCTCTGCACCTTTGTGAGTTCCTTTCTCCTGTCCCTGTTTTTTTTTTCTGCTGAACCGTATACTTCAGTTACGACTGTTCATAGGTTTTGTTCTTTTTGAGTTGTATTATCACGCCATGTCGGGAGGGGGACAGGACACGAAACCACATGTACTTAGGAACCTGTGTCCTTCTTAATTATAAAATCTTTATATAATTGAGAATTATTTTAATGCTCGATTTTATTAAGAAAAATAAAATTCTTTGCCTTTACGAAGGCCACATCGAGAACATTTTTGAAACATAGATTAATTCAAAATAGTAATCATCGAAATGAATACCATTTTCAATTCCCAGGCTCAGAGATCTTTTATCATGAGGTTGGAGAAATGATATTAGATTTTGTCACTGAGATGAGAGATATACCGGTTTCGGCCTTGTTGGGCCTCATCAGTATTTCGCACATCTCAGGACAAAATCTTCATAAAAAACTTCGGAATTTGAAGCAATTGGTTGTGAAGTAATGAGTAAAATATTACAAAGTACTAAGGTGGTGACATCCAATTGCGTCAAAATGAAGTTTCACATCTCCAATCAAATGCAAAAAGAGAAATCTGTACTTCCCATTTCACTGAATGAGATTTTAGCAGTGGCTCTATTCAGGGCCCGCTTGCTAGTTTCTCAAAGTGATGGAAAACGCCCAATTCTTTTTGTGACTGTGAAGCCAGATGTTTTTTTAAGAAAAATAAAATTCTTTGCCTTTACGAAGGCCACATGGAGAACATTTTTGAAACATAGATGAATTCAAAATAGTAATCATCGAAATGAATACCATTTTCAATTCCCAGGCTCAGAGATCTTTTATCATGAGGTTGGAGAAATGATATTAGATTTTGTCACTGAGATGAGAGATATACCGGTTTCGGCCTTGTTGGGCCTCATCAGTATCCCGCACATCTCAGGACAAAATCTTTATAAAAAACTTCGGAATTTGAAGCAATTGGTTGTGAAGTAATGAGTAAAATATTACAAAGTACTAAGGTGGTGACAGTACAGATTTCTCTTTTTGCATTTGATTGGAGATGTGAAACTTCATTTTGACGCAATTGGATGTCACCACCTTAGTACTTTGTAATATTTTACTTATTACTTCACAACCAATTGATTCAAATTCCGAAGTTTTTTATGAAGATTTTGTCCTGAGATGTGCGGGATACTGATGAGGCCCAACAAGGCCGAAACCGGTATATCTCTCATCTCAGTGACAAAATCTAATATCATTTCTCCAACCTCATGATAAAAGATCTCTGAGCCTGGGAATTGAAAATGGTATTCATTTCGATGATTACTATTTTGAATTCATCTATGTTTCAAGAAGCTCGATTTTATGTTATAAGTTATAAAGAATGAAGAAGAATTAATCAAGTCTGGTTCTCTTGGCGATCTGCCAGTTGCGATTAAAGATTTTTGTCGACTTTTACTAAATTTTGTATTTGAAAATCAAGTTTATAATAAGAATTATATTTTGTGTATATTATACCGTATATACCTTCAATATATTCTAGTTTTCGAAAGATTGACATTTTTCTATCAAAAAATTTGAATTTATCAAAAGAGTTATCGTGTTGATACTGTTAACCATGAATAGCAACCTTAAAGCAATTTTGGATGACACTGAATGGAATTGAAGTTTACCTTCATGGAAATATTTCATTAACCTTGACTTTTAGTGAATATCAATGCTTCCTTTTGCAGTTTTCAGTATTACTACTTTTGTGGATACGATAAAAGCACTCGGGTAATAAAGCAGACCATAAGCCTCATTGGAAGTCAAACACGAAATTTATGGGATCGAACAATAACAACACTAATAAATTACAGTTCATCAACATTGAAACATATCTTTGGTGATACTTTTTTTCTCAAACATGAATATTCATTAGAATTTGATCACGGTAGAGGTTAATATGGTCCAGGTCAGATTTGCTAGTAATGTGGGTTGTCTTCCGTTTTCTCCGAGGTTTTCTCGCTTTCTCAGCTGACAAAGTCTCAAAAGATCTTCGGTTTACATTGGAGATACAGTGCAACCGTTGGAGATATAAAACTTTCAGTTAATAATTTATGGGCTACTTTTTCATGACAAATTCAAAAGTGCCTTCAGTTTTTTGATGTGATATATTAATCTTTGGAAAGTACAGGGTGATTTTGAAATTATTGCGTTTTCGGAGATGCTTTGCATCTCGATAACCTCTTATGATATGTGATATGTTCAAAATGAAAATTGTCTTAGATAGATATTTTCACGTTCTGTATTATCATTATCAAGTTATAACAGAAAGTAAACCTTTTTTTAAATGGGACACCCTAGATCTTATTTCATCAAACTGCATATACTTTTCTGATTGAAAATTTTATTATAAAACTTGTCATCTAATTTTGATACATACTTGAAATATAAATTTCATTCATCCAAGTCGATTGATCATCAATCAAAGGTGCTTCAACAATTATCAGCCTTTGATAGAAGTCACTAATCTTTTTTTTCCGTATAGGTCATATTACACGAATCTACTCTACCCTAATCTTTTTTTTCCGACGAGTTTGATGAATGAGAATAAAGAAGTTTTTCGCAAAATATTCAGAGGTGTCAATAATTGAGAAAAATTTAATATGGAAACGTTGAATCAGGGGATTACTTCATTTTTCATTTAATTTATTCAAATGGAGTACATGACAGAAATAGCCCAAAAATATGTACTCACTGATAGTTACAGTGGTGATTTAAAACTAGCAATACAAAGAAATAGAAAAAAAATATATAACAATAGAATTATGGATGAAGTTTCCGAAAAAGTTACCACAAATATCAATAATTTCCTGATGCCCCTCTTCTGAAAGTGACAAGGTTCTTGAGTGTATTCCTTATGTATTTAAGGTTTAAGTATTTTATCATGGTGGTCATCAAATTGAAACTTTATAGCAATCATATTTTAAGTAGATTTCTTTAGAAAGCACACTCCATTACATAACTTCTTGAACAACGAACGTTATGCCACTCGAAGTATCGTAATTCTAAATTGAAGTTTCCGAACAATTGCTTTCATCTCTTTCGCGACCATTAGCCACGAAATGATGTAAAATGAGGACGAAATCGATATCAGCAGCTACCATAAGAAGAATTGAGGCGTGTTTATCTTGCAATTGCAGTTTTCTAAATAATTCATTTTTAGGGGGTAACGATACATAAGAAAGTCGAAGAATGCTCAGAATAGTGGGAAAAGGAACATGTAGGGAATCAAGAAGGTCGACGCTTTCAATAAATCTATCGATTCCCAATTTCATTTCGTCCAATTGAATGATTCCAAATATTTTGATGATTTCTTTGATTTGGCTTATCCTCAAGCCATCAGCATTATTGCACCATTGACTCACCTTGTGTAATAGTGCTGAAAGAAAAACTGATAGATGGAATTTTTCAATTCGAAGGAGTATTCATAACATCAATGAAAATCTATTTTCCGGAAATCATTTCTTTCGATAATATTGTTCCTGCGATAGAGAGTCTTTGACATGTTCACATATTTGTTGAAATATATATTTCAACGGGAGATTCCTGAAAAAAAGAAACACTTTTTGTATGAATACAATTTTTGTTTAAATCTATTTGAGCGAAATTTTGAAAAATTGATACTTTAGCTGAATGATACGCTGTTAAAAGATCCACAGAATTAAATTTCCGCTACAGTTTTTACAGGTTTAAGCGGTAGATCTAATGCTCGGGAAAAATCTAAAGGGAAAGCTCATAATAAAAGTTTGAAATGGCTATATTTTTATCCAGGCTCAATCGGAAAGAATGGTATACGAAAGAAGTGTTTCGTCTCATCTCAAGAATTTATTGTCAAAATAGATGTACAAATCGAAGACTCACCTTATATAAACAAAAAATATATATTTCCAATATATCAACTTTGACCTCCGGAATATACTGTTGAAATATATCTACAAGTCAAAAACTGACATTTCTTTTTTCCTATTCCTATCGTCCAATCGTGAGCTTCCGATAAGGGAAATCTAATTTAAAACATCAGGTAAGTCGCAACATTGACATCACAATAGAGCTATTTTAAACAGTATCAATTGAATTATAACTCTCACATTCGTCACGTGTAGGAAAAAATAGTTTTGTATTTAATGGGAACAATGGTACTATAATGAAAATGAAACGTTCTTGAAAACTACAATGAGAAATTGAAGATTAAGGTTTTTAATCGCGTGAGAATTCGCCATGCAGGCGATATCAGAGGCAGAGTAATGTTTACGACCTTTTTGTGCGAAATCAAGTTTATGTTCATTTTCAACAGATTGATATCTATTTCACGAGGATTCAGCATTTTCTGAAACTTTTCTTGGGTTTTCTCGCCCAGCGTCTAAAACAAAATCAATTATAACATTTGAAAGGAAATGCTCCCACGTTATTCTTCGAATAATTTTTAAGAAGAATTAATTAGAAAAAATTATTCCTAACAAAGAACAAAAAAAATTTAAAGTTTGGAATATTAAAACAAGTAACGTCACGGATTCTATATTGGACTCGGATTATTGGAATTTGGAGACCGGTTTTTGTTTGAATTCCTTCATGATTATTGCCAACTTTTCGGAAATGATACATATCAGGATGAACGATAATGTAAATTTTAGGAAGATCTACAAAATTTTAGTATATCATTAGGAGAGGTTATTCTTTCCTATTTCATTGCAAATTTCTGAATCGAACTGAATTAGTGCTCCAGAAACTTGTGAAGTTTTAAAGTTTATCGAGTAATTTTTGAAACATAGATAAATTCAAAATAGTTATAATCGAAATTTAAAAGCTCACATAATGAAGATTGGATAGATGAAATCAGATTTTTCAATGGGAGAAGCCTCATTCAGAATCATCAATATCACATATCCCTCAAAGACGAAATCTTCTCATAAAACTTCTACTTTTTGAGCAACTAGTATAAACCTTGTTTTTTACAGCATCATTCAGGTAGGTTAGTTCGGCTGTGTGATGAAACAGCATAAAAAATTGGGTGACCTAGTTAAGAAGGATTCACGAGGCACTCTGAAAAAATGAATGAAGTTATAGCTTGAATTTTTGTGTCATAAAGTAGTTAATCATATAAAAACTAAAATCGACCTAATCGAGAGTTCTGTCTGAAAACATTTGATAACGAGTTTTGATGAGGTATTTATAAATTTTGTTCCTAACTTCATCCACACACTGCAAAACAAAAATGATATTTCTACTGGTATTTCTATTATGCATTAACGATCGCATTCCTGAATAAATCAAAACCTTATTTGAATAGGCTTATATGCTTCGCATTCGGCTTTGCATGATGTGCAGAATTCTTATCAATTGAATTTTCCAGATTGAAATTTGTTGAACGATTATGAGTTGATCATTATGCGTCATTTTTCGGAATGAAAGACAACGTAGAACCTTGAATCGAGCAACCGGATAAGTTCAATTGTTTCTAGGAATGTATTGTTTATATGGAATATATCAGGTTCGTAGTTTCATGTTTCCAGCTGTGATATTCAGAGATTAATCTTATCGAGAATTTTGAAAGATGCAGAGGTAGGCTCTTTGACCATAAACACTGAAGTGTTCTTCAAGCATAATTTCAATCCAACTGAAAAATGTGTACGAGAGAAACGTCCGAAATTTGATCGAATAAATGAATATCTCTCTTTCCCAATTATCATGCGGAAACAGAATAATCAACCACTAATGTACACAGAAATGGATATTTTAAGACTTCTGCTTAATCAACAAAGGTTCATGACTTCTTCGCATGATAAACATCCATTATCTTACATTACCACCTCAACTTATTTTAGTCTTGTCTGCAAAACTAGGACAATACGGACTTTATCGTCTTTGTTGTCACAATTTCTCTCAAATCGACAAGCCGGTTGCCTTCTACGTTCATTGGATGTTGGTGATTAATAAATGACTCCATAATGTGTAACTCGATTGGGAAGCGACAAGAATAGGACCTTGAGGCTTCTCTGGGTTCACTGTCGCTTTTATGAACACCATTATTATTCAACCTTTAACAGTGGCATGTTGAACATATCTAGAAATTTATTATAACAAGAGTTTCAATTTGCATTTATATTATAGATGAAGTATAGGAAGTTGCTGTTTGAATGACTCGGAAATAAAAGTGGAAGCAAAAAGTATCGTATTCTCCATTTTATATAAAATAAAGAATTTTCGGGATTTTTAAAATTCACGACATTGAATCTAATTGATTTCGATCGACTAATTCATCAAATGATATTGTTTGAGAAAGAACCTATGCTTCCAAATTCTCATCTTTCGAAATGTTGAAAGGCAGAACGGAATACCTAATAATATTAAATATTATTTATTGAGATGAACTATGTTATTCGCTCGTTTCTATTGCGAATATTTCTTTTACCCCCTGAAATGAGCTTTAATTCATTATATGAAGAATTGTTAGAAGATAATATAAACACGTTTCAATCGAGAACCAAATTGACAAAAAAATGCTCATAGGTTCAGATTGATAAGTGGATGAACTTATTCAATAAAACATTTGATACTCGATTTGATGGGATTCAATTTTCGATTTTTTTATAAAATTTGATTTGAACTTTTGAATACGGTCAGATCCGACGAGCATCGCAGACCTGAAAAAAAGGATAACAGAACAGCGGAATATTTAAACTCAAAGTTTAAACAACGAGTTTCATAGAAGGAGGTAAAGAACATTTTGAGTATTTAATTCAATGTATTAAATTCAGTTCGTCGTGTAATTTGAATGTTCAGTTTCTTGAAATTAATTATAAATACTTTCGAAATTTCATGCAGCAATTTCATACACGAGACCATACATGATATAGGTACTTCGTTGAAATCACGGTATGGTGTTGAGGCTCGTGTTGAGAAGTTTCAAACAAAATATATATACAGGGTTTTCCTTTTAAAATAGTGAGGACAGGCTGCGTGCAACTCGAGTGTATATTTTAATTAAAATTTATAGTTTAAATTTCCAAACTCGCAACATTGAATTCAAAACTTGTGATGCCCCAGTGTTTCTTAAAAATTTCTTAACATAAGGACACAAACAATTTCAATCCATAACTAGTTTCCACAGTGTAAAAGAGAGATTATATCGATATATAATTTTGAACTGAAGTCGAAATTGATGCATCAACTCAAGATACTCAGAAATCGAACTAATCGGAATTAAATTAAGGCAGTTATCGGTGTCAACAATTTCTATCAACAACAAACACATAATAAACTTCTACTTCCCAAGTAAACAATGAAGCGATGAGTCAAACACTCTTCGCAAAACAATCTTTCCACCATAAAACAATGACATTTAATTCGCCATTAAAGTCCCCGTTTTTAGAGACAACGGAATGAAAAATTCCGTTAACCTCAAAAACCGAGGGTTAACCATCCGTCAAATTCAATGACATGAAAATAACATTCCTAACCTCCTTGCTTCAAAATGTCACTCTCGTCAACGTGAATGATAAGTAAAGGTAGCACGCCACTGAGTCCCACCAGTAAAGAGCCTATTATGGCCCATATCCAAGGGATGTATTCCATGGAGAACATCCATGACGGGATGAAATCATCATAGGGTTCTCCAAAACTGCTACTGTTCACGACTGCCAAACACTCTATCGCGTTTTTGAACACTGACATGATAGCCTACTGATCTGACCCGCACGAAAATAATCTGGATTTGTGTATCTGAAGTTCTGAACACTCGAAATTGTCTGTGAGCGGCCTGGATCGACTAATCTGCCCTGAGATTGAGCCGATCAAGTACCTGAACTGGCGAATGCAAACACAATATCCTCAAAACATGATTTTCATTTCGTTTACTACATTGTTTTGGGTACACCGCGACGTAGTTGGCACTGATCTCGCTGGACGAACATCGAATAATGACAAAGCGCGTGCGAAGCAGAAGTTCACATAGCGACTGTGTGAGAATTGTGTTCTATGCGTCTCTCTCTTCTTGATGGGTCTCCCTCTTGTTTTGTTGGGTTCAGAGGCGTAGAGGAAATCGGAATTTCCATCATAATGACGCTAATGGGGCTATTAACGATTCGGAGGAACTGAGGAAGCAACAAACTTATAATCATGACAAAACTCCGAATCAAACTAGTTTTTGATTATTTCGTTCCTTAATGATATAAATTAAAAAAATTTACTTCATATATATTACTCTCGATATTATTATAAAAACTGATCATAAGAAATTTCGGCAGTAAACATTTGTTACCAGAAAAAATTTTAAAACTGATGAAAAATTGTTTTTTCAACAACGAAGAGAAAACAGCATGATCAACACTGAGATTCAGAAAAAGAAGGTTCTTATATGTCTTACCTGGAATATTGATATCCCAAAATATGAACATGGAAAAAAATATTCTTCCAACTAAAAACATATTTTCAGATAAAATCGATCATGAAAAATTGAAGAAAAGCGATTGTTCAAAGTTATCATCCCGGTACTCTACATCTCTTATAAACTCCAGAAATTACATTATCCTTATTTTTTAAAAATTTGATACTTGGTGAACTTTCGTGTCGATTTTTACAACTTATGTTCCAATTTAAACCGATCAGTATTTCACCGAGAAGAACATGATCCGCGCTAGACTATGCCTCTGACAACGTTCAAAAGAAATAATGGTAGGATTGAAACCAATTCGAAAAACAAGAGAATATAACAAAAACAGAAAGGAAAAAGAATTATTGGCGATCTGAGGTCGAGAAGTGAAAAGGGTGTGAACTTTTAAAAAACGATTTACCACAGTTTTTGGCAAAACTACAAATCATATGGAAAAAAGCTAAGCGAAAAAGTTGTATATAGGTAATGAAAAGATCTATAATTTTTGTTTCTCACTTCTTTCACATTTCCTCGTAATTCAGGTGAAAATTTCAGATATTCTAACTTTTGGTTTTAATATTTATCTTTAATAAAAAAATTTACGAAATTTGGTGAAAACTTATCTTTTTATGTCCCAAACACACTGTAATTTTTTCGATTCGAAATATTCATTTTTCAGACCAATTCTTAATCGAGAATTCCTACGTCAAAATATCGGCTTATTCAACAAAAGTTTGGTGGTTTTTTTGTTGTTAAAATCTCTACTGCTTTTATTGAAAATGCTCCAATGTGGAAGAAAAAACCTAGGAGGAAGTTGAGGATTCAGATGAAATTGTGGATGGGATGCAGACTGGATATAATATTGCCCGCGAACAGTTTGCTGGTCTCCAAGATCTACTTGAATCGAGTGTGTTTGTCGAATATAACAATGAAGAAATGCCATCAACGAAAAAACAACTAATATGTAGATAAGTGATGAGTAAGATTTTTAAATTCCATAAATGTAAGTAGAAATCAATAAATATACTTTTTTACTATATTTGCATGTTTTGCAATCTTTTTGGTTCATGGATTTGTAAATTTTTTGCTCATGATTGTATTCAATCTTTGAATGTTCCAGTAGTAAGAGTGTAAATTTTGAGCATTTTAAACTGTTTAGGCAGCCACAATTTAAACCTTTACATCCAGTTTCACATCTGCATCAAAGTTCTTTGAATTAACAATTAACAGAATGATATACAGATATACGGAAAAATCACAGTGTATTTAGGACATAAATAGGTAAGTTCTCACCAAATATCATGAAAATTTTTTTTTAATATGAAAAGCTAAAAACTGGGTGCATGTTTGGATTTTGCACATAAATTATAATAGGAAAAAACGTAATACAAAGGTTGTAGATTCTTTCATTACCTACAACATTTCCAATTGTGGTTTTGCCGAACATCGAGATAAATTGTTTTTTACACTTTGAAGCTCACCATTTCCACTTCTCGACTTAAAATCGCCTGTAATTTATTTTTCATTTCGGTTCTGCTGTATTCCCAATCTTTTCCAATGGGTTTCATCTTACTATTATATTGTTTTGTTTCAAAAATTATAGACCGTGGGCTAAGCGAGTTGCTTCAAAAATAAGGAATGTATTGACGAATTCATCTCTCAACCAACTGCACCCTTTTGTTTCGACAGCTATTTTGATAACGGTCGGAAGAAGAGAAGAAATTGAACCCTGACTTCATTATTCTGATCCTTATGTCATTCAAAAACGTTTATTGAATAATCTTGTCGATACCCAAAATAAAATTGAGTATACTGCGTTCAAGAATTATTGTTATCTCAACGGGCCTTCAGAATCCAGTCACGGCTTGATTTCTTCATAAAAACTAGATAAAATCTGTTTGGAGCTTCACAAAAGTTGTATTTTCTAAATGAATGCAATTCTCAATTAAACCAATTTGAAAGAAAAGTGTATTTCTAGGATTTTGGTTACAGTAAACTTTCATTAATTGAAATTCATATAGTTATAAATATTAGATATCAAATCAAATCTCCGCATCACACTAGAAAAAAATATCCAAGAAAAACGTTCAGAATATTGAAAATTAGATTGCTGTATAGTCTTCTTCTTTGGTGTGATCCTTTTTTCGCTATGCTTCTCAGTCTCAGTTCCATCCTTCAACTCACGAAGAATGTTTCTTCTTGTGATCTATTTCAAATAAATATACCGGGTGTATACCTGTTCTAATGGATTATCTCATCCATTTCGGAAGATAAAAATTTCAGAATTCTTGAACGAATTGAAGACCATGAAATTTTCAAATAGCTGAGATTATCAAATGGAATAGATCTACTGGGACAAAAGGTATATTATTCAAGATTGAAAAGTGATGCAATAGCCAAATTTTTATGTGATTTATTCATCTGGTGATCAATTCTAGCCATTTTTACTTGCACAAGACTGAAAACCTTCTCAAATTCAGTATAAAGTGTCGGTTATTTGAGAACATATACCAAGACAATTAATTTAAAACAGTTTTTGGTCACTCAAAGGTGGGAACATCTTAAGTCATTGTATTTTATCTAAATCTTGCAACTGAAATGAGACTGTTGGGATATTAAAAATATAATTTCGATTTTTCACAGCCGTTCGAGATGACAATAATTCTTGAACATACTGTACAGCTAATCAGTCATTGAGATAAGTTCATATAGGATTTTGTACATTTTCAAAACCGAGGAAAATTGTCGCTCAATAATCTGATAGCAAACAAGAAGACTGGTTGACTGGTGATAACAGAGATTACTTGTTAATGGACAATTCTCAGTCGCAGGAGATTATCTATTTCTTCCCTTTGAAGAATACCAAATGATCACCCCGAAATGATTTCACTTTTTCTTTATCCATAAACCTCTTCTAAAGGCAGGATTCCTAAGCGACGACTCTAACGACTACAGCCGCGCGGCTGCAGCCTCGCGATCAGGGGCGGCCTTACCCATTGCGAGGCCCTGGGCGGAGGTTTTCGCGAGGCCCTTTTTCCTTCGTGAATCTAGTTTCACAAAGCGGTGTTAGTGATAAGGCTTTTACATGATCCTTTAAAATCGCCCACCTCTGAGTTGAGCCGGCAAACAGAGTATACAACCTTTGTAGCAAACCAAAAAAAAAAATTTTGCTTGGACATTTTACTATGACCTGTAAATGTGAATGAAGAATCAAAAGCAATGGAAGTTTTTCATCAGACAAAATAGAATATAACGAAACTGAACCCAGTTAGTCCAGTAAACGAAGGTCTGAAATCACTTTTTTGCGGAATGAGCTGCATTTTTGATATAATGATTGTCACTAAAAAAGGAACTCATGGTCAAAAATGCAGGTTCCCAAATTTTCAGGGACTTTGGAAAATTCGTGAAAATGTCGAAAAAGTTACGATTTCTCGGAAACTAGAAGGTTTATCGAAAAAAGTTCCAAACTAAAGTTGTAGAGCGAAAGATTCTAATACAAATGATGACTTTTTGCATTCTCGTGGTGTTCATATTGACTAATTAGAGTTGCACTTATGTAATGGCGTTCTCAGTTGCTAAGTTCATTTTGTTGGGATAGTCGAAGACTGAGCCGAAGAAGCTCCAAGAGAGCTTGTGATTTTACCGAGGGTTTTATTATTCCCTTTTATGATGTATATGTTTATAAACTGCTGAGCGAAATGCCAGCACCCTTACCCAATGGTACAGTATTCGCATCCCTAATCACTAGATGGAAAAAAAAACAGATTTTGCGCTCCTCCTTCCGTAATTCTCTACAATGGAATGAATTCGTGCATAAGACGATAATTGAACGAATATTCCAAAGGGACCGCCAAAGAAGGATCAACAGGGCTATAAATATTTTATGAGGTTCCAACATTTGGGATAAGTAAACATAGTACCTGAATACTCAGATAATTTTTACCCTAATTGTGTTGTGTGATTCTACATTCTATTTTTCCTACTGTTTATGATCTGGTGGGTCAGACATCTGGTGCCTCAATTACATATTTGAACCTTCCGACAAGGCGCAATATTCAAAAACTACATCATGTTTTTTTCAATTTTGTTTTGAATGAATTGGATGACGAACTTTTTTAGAACTCACCCTTATGTTTAAACCTTTAAAAATGATTATGGATCTAGAATTAATATCAAAATTTGCTCGGGTCTTTGCGCGCGAGGTCCCACCAAGAGCGAGGCCCCGGGCGATTGCCCCGTTCGCCACCCCCTAAAGCCGCCACTGCTCGCGATCGTAGCGGCTAGAGCCGCCACGGCTGTAGCCGACAGGGGCATTCCTATGCCGCGACTAGAGCAGTAGAGCTAGCAGTGTTGGACGTCCTGGCAGTCGCATCAGTTTTGAGTTATATGAAAAATATGTCATGAAGAAATCATACATACATATAGAAAACTATTCTCATTTGAGGCTAACATATCCAATCCTGCCTGAGACTCGGCCATGTCGTCGAATGTGATCGGATTACACCTTGTTCACCTACATAACTAATTTTTTAAATTGTGTTCCAAATTATTCTGTAACTTACATGTGTTTTTTCAATGGAAAATTTATTTTAGTTTATTCTAATATCTCTGTAACTCAGATGTAGAGGGTATCCCAAATTGCTTGATTTTCGCAGTTTCTGGTACTTCTAGACTAGATAGGAAAAAACCTTGAAAGAAATCCTGGGCTCGATTTTCGTGAAAACACCAGATGTGAAAACCGTTTCACGAAATCTTCATATGTTTTGAGGATATAAAAAATTTTGATATTTTATCGATTTCGAAATTGTGTCATAATTTTCTCATTCTCGAAAATATCTAAAAACGATCAAAACTTTTCAGAATCACTTTTTCACTCCTATTTTGTTTGTTCGATATGAGATGAAAAAAAATGCGTTCGTATTTAAAATGAAAAAATTGTTTTTTTCCACCCTTAGTACACGAGATAAAAAAATTGAATATAGTAGCTTATTTCCAGTGAAAAAGTGCCATAAAAAGTTTTGGGGAGGGTTTCACAAAGCTTTAATTGTGCGATTTAAAAACCTTACCTAAATTCGAACCAATCGAATCACTCGTTTTGAAATTTCAACGAATCGCGGTGGCTCCAATTAATTTGACGGTACGATCAAAGTTTTGTGAAACCGACCCTATATCTTTTTCAGATATTTTCGTTAATGAAAAGGTAATGGCAAATTTTCGAAATAGATAAAATATCAAAATCTAGTTATATCTAAAAAATATGAAGATATCGTGAAACGGTTACGACTAAAGTTGTTTTCACGAAAATCGAGAACAGGACTCCTTTCAACATTTTTATCTTTCTAGTCAGAAGTAACAGAAAAAGCGAAAATTAAGCAATTTGGGATAACCTGTACAGAAATTCTTGAAATATATTTATTTGAAAAAAAAATATAGCAAATATAACGGCTTGTTTAATCATTATCAATTGATTTGAAACAATGTGTAGGTGAAAATCAATTCAATTAGTTTAACGTCGTCCATTATTTCATGAGAATAAACACGAAGACTGTTAAAACAGATCTCCAGTCGTCGCGGCTGTTACGACTCGACTGCTCACAGAGGCAGTCCAGCCGCGCGACTCGGGCCGCCTCATTAGAGCCGCCTCGATTCCGCGGCTCCAGTCGCGTCATGGGAATGTGTTTCGTTCATTTACATGGGAAGCAGTATGAGTCATAGTCGCGCGGCTGTAGTCGCTAGAGTCTTCGCTTAGGAATCCTACTGCAGATTCCACCAGGTCAGAATCTTCATTTTATTTTTTTATTATGCTGATATGCTGCACTTGTCTTACCTACTATTGCCATTTCAGACAGGCCATAGCCTAATGGTGAAAGCAGGACATCTAGGCCTTTCA
The DNA here is from genome assembly GCA_038502775.1 of Hippodamia convergens. Taxonomy (NCBI): domain Eukaryota; kingdom Metazoa; phylum Arthropoda; class Insecta; order Coleoptera; family Coccinellidae; genus Hippodamia; species Hippodamia convergens. The sequence continues at coordinate 42,127,714 of CM076611.1, read as the reverse complement.
GAAAATATGGTTGTTTTGTATCCAAAACCATTAGTTTCGAAGATGTGGGTTGTTTCATGAACATTGGCCTAAATTTGCGATAGCTATAACTCTGAAATGCAACGTCCGATTTTGATCAAATTTCATAGGTTTGTTCACTTCAGAAAGCTCTTTCAAACAGTTCATGAATTATCCATAATTTCAGGGCAGTACTCAGAATATCTGAAGTTATTCTAACAAGGGCAGATATAGCTTCCGGTTTTTACCACATATTTAGGAAGTTTTCAATGTTGATACACTTCGCGAAACAATTTAAGGGACAGAAAAATTTTCAAATTTTTTTTTTAACTGGCTGGTATCTCAGTGAAAAATGGTCGTATAGAAATTAAAAACCAACTTCTGAAGCTTGAAGAATCTAGTTCATGAAATTATTTGTTTATAATTTTTCAGAGAAACGGTGGCCATGAAATCATCGGATAAAGCACGAAGAATTTTTTTCTAGCTAGACCGACGCAAATGTCGCATGTTCATTCAGCTCCAATTTGCTTCGAACGACTTTCGAAAAATTCAGTTTTGAATGCATAAGGATCCTTTTTCACTCAACTGTTTATATCTTCGGAAATACTGGTCGCCTAGCTAGCCGAGAGGCGATTTCTTTTTCTGCAGAAAATTTTGTACAAAAATTTGTTTTGTTGAATTAAAAAGATTTTTTTTTTCACCTGCCACATAAACGTGGAAAACGAGCACAAAAATGTCATTTTGCCATTTTTTGGTTAATGGACTGTATCATCTTCAATATTGGGGGAAAGCTTAGGTTATAAAAAAATTCGGCATCCTGACGTTCCCCAAAGTCTACCCCCAAATCGGTAGATCGATCGATTCAGCGGTTTTCTTGGACCACTTGTTTGAACATTTGAAAAAATTAAAAGAAGGTTTTTTTTTCTTCAACTTGACCCTATCTTTTTAAATCGGTTTTTTCACCGAATGAATCGAAAGGTTTTCAAAAACAACTGTTTTTTAAAACGTGGTGTCAGAAAACGGAAAAATTCGGTCGCTCAGAATTTCGCTTAACTAGTACAGTGGGCAAGTAAGGGGTATCAACTTTAAATTCATTCCATGATTTTTTCTGAGGAAAATGAAGGTTTGAATGTATGTATGTATTTCAATCAATCGGTTCAAGAAAACTGCTGAACCGATCGATTTACCGATTTGGGGAGGACTTCGGGGAACATCAGGGTGTAAAATTTTTTCATAACCTAAGCTTTTCCGCCAATATTGAGGAAGATACAGTCCATTAAACAAAAAATGGTAAAATGGCATTTTTTGGCTCTTTTTCCACGTTTATGTGAAAGGTGAAAAAAAAATTCTTTTAAATTGAACAAAACAGATTTTTGTAGGAAATTTTCTGTTGAAAAAGAAATCGCCTTTCGGCTCGCTAGGCAATCAGTTGCTCCGAAGATATCGGCAGTTGAGTGAAAAAGGATCAGTTTATTGCATTCAAAACAGGATATCTCTAAGACAAATGGTTATATCTGAAAGTCATGAAAAGCAAATTAGAGCTGAATAAATAGGTTATGTCACATTTGCATTGGTCAAGCTCGAGAAAAATTTTCCATGCGCGTAGAGGAAAAACAATTTTTTTTAGTTTTGAAATTTTTTTATTCGTGCTTTATCCGATGATTATATGATTACCGGTACTCCGAAAAATTGTGAACCAATAAATTCAGAAACAAAAGTCTTCAAGCTTCAAAAGTTAGTTTATTTATTTTCTATAAGACCATTTTTCCTCGAGATACAGCCTGTTGAGAATCACCAAAAAATTTTGAATATTTTTCTGTTTCTTTAATTGTTGCTCGAAGTATATATTGACAATATTCGAGAAATTACGAATTTAAAATTTTTGTATGAAATTTGTTATGTGCATCACGTTTCGTAAATACCTTTTTTCCAGGTTTTCGATACTCATGGGGGATAACCCTTTATTACCAAGATGCCCAAAAATCAGAACAAGGAGATGAGGAACTGAGGAGAAGTTGGGATATTCAATAACAGAACTCGTCGTGTGTGGGCTAAGAATAATAAACATTTGACATGAAAATTCATAGATGGATAGGAAATGGCGGACCTGTGGCATGACCACCAAGGTCTATTTAATACTTATTTCTGTTGTGAAGCCAAAACGCCAATTGAATATGTAATTTCAAAAGATTTGAGAGCTCGGTTTTGCATATTTTCAATCACTTTTTCAAGCACACCTAATGGGAACTGGGGTTTCAAAATAAAAAGACTTGCACAGAATTCAAAATAATTCAAAATCTCTTCAAAAAAAACAATCAATATTATCACCAAAGGGATAAAAACAGGACCGCATTTCGAAAAACATACATACAGCATGAATTCGTCCGGTTCCTATATTCTCTTGTGACAAGTGTGCCATGCAAAGTGAAAATTGAATTCTTTAAAATAACTTATGTCTCATAGCAATAACGAAATATTTGTGAGGAATGTAAAAAATATAGATTTTGGGGCTTGAAAGGATAATCAATATATTCTGTGTGTATCATGAAATTATGGATAATTCATGAAATAATGGAAAGAGCTTCCTGAAGTGAACAAACCGATGACATGATCGAAATCGGACGTTGCATTCCAGAGTTATAGGTCTGAAACTATTTACCTCACGATACAAAACAACCAATTTTTCTGAAAGGCCTAGATGTCCTGCATTCACCATGAGGCAACAACGACTCGTGAAACACCCTGTATAAGTATATATATTCCCCTCTATATGTTTGTATAAATAAGGTGTCCCATTGAGAATTATCCATGTATTAACTCAATATGAATCAGCACAAAATACGAAGATTTAACGTAAGACCCTGGAACTAAATATTCCTCCTTTAGGTAGTAAATATAATATTCTCAAATGATTTTAGCTTATTCTTTGAACACCTTAGATTTCTTGTTCAATATTGGCGGACAGTTCACACATGTAAGGATACTCTGAAATGTTTTGATGATTGTCTTACTTTATTACCAGAGTAGTGTGTTATTGGAGTAGAAACATACTATTACTTCCTGAGAATCTACGCCAATGTTGTATTACACATTTGAGTATGGTTTTCTTCACCTCTTTTTAGTAAATATGATTCTCTCATCATAATGCGGTAGAGTAGAGTTTTCAAGTTATTCGCGTTGGGAGGAATTTTTTTCACTCCCAGCCTTTGGACAGGGTGAGACCTTGAGTTTTATATATATTTTGACAATAGATTCTTGAGGTCAAAAGGAATAATTTTTTGTATACCATTTCTTCCATACTTCTGTCCTCTGCCCATTTTGAACTTTCACAATGGCTATGCCACCCCTTCCAACATGCCACTCAAGTTTTTCGAAGTATCAAATCTACTGCCAGAGCTTTGAAAAACTGTAGCAGAAATTTAATTCTGTGATTTTTTGACCAGAGTTGCATTCAGTCAAAGTTACCAATTTGTTTTTAATTCCGCTGATATATATTTTTTAAATGATTAATTTACTCGAAAGAATCTCACTTTGCGAGATTTCAGGAAGAATACTTTTTCTTCTCCTAAATGGCCCAATATTTCTTAGATAGCACATTACTTTTAAGAGTTGGGTCCCTGGAATTTCTGGTAAAATGATGGAATGCAATGTTATTTCATGTTCATAATGAACAAAATAAAACATGTGAATGCAATTGTGTGTTCGTAGAAGATTGACCACATCAATGGAAACCTATTTCGGAAAATCACTTCATTAGATAAAATCATTTACAACATTTATTCGAATGTATCATTTCAGCCAAGCCGAATCGGAAAAAATTAAGACAAAACGTGTTTCATTTGACCTCAGCAATCTCCCGTTGAAATATTATGTATAAGTCGAAGGCTCACGTTGTATATTCATACTCAATCGTTTTATTGTTTTCGAGATGCTCTCAGTGAGAATATTATTTGTGACCCTGTACACTGTGTCCCATTTTGTTTGAGATTGCATTGTTTCTCAGCTATTATTGAAGATAAAAACATGCAGTTTTCGGGAACTTGTATCACTATTTTGTAAAACTTTCAAATCCACAAACAAACATATTCCAACTAGGGAAACCGAGGCATATAACTGCTCATAATATATATTAATTGTTTTCAAGATTGGTCACAAACTTGGCATTTTCCAAATGAAACACCCAATTCATTTCAACGTCAAATTTTGGCAATGTTTTTTCTGAATACATCGATGTTTCACAACCTAATCTCTAATAAATGTAAGCTTCAAAAATCAGAAAAATCCATATTTATGTTTAATTTTCTAATATTGGGCCATGAATTTTTTCACACAAGAATTCACGGCCTACTATTCAAAAACAAACATAAATATAGATTTTTCTGGTTTTTGAAGCTAAAATTTATTCGAAATTATCAGTGAAAAACTATATATATTTTCATGAAGTGAGATGCAACTGATACATTCATCATCAGAAAACATCGGAACCATAACGTTGTGAACTTCTGTTGTGTAAAACATAATTTTGTAGCTTCGTGATACCAAAGCCCTGCGCATTCACCAGGTTGAAACTTGAGGTATATTCTTAGCGCATCCACCATTATTTCTGCATTTTTCAGTTTATGAAACGCGACATCTTCATGGAGACTTCTGAACAGTCAATCAAGTCCCAATCTAATGATGTTTCTTTATTTTTAATCCGAGCAAATAAGACATCACTCACGATTATTTTCACTGCAGCTCGTCCAGTAATAAATCTTTATGTCGCTCTTCATTAATGTTCGCTCAAGTCTCTCGCTACAAAGCTATATCGAGATGTTTACATTTGTATATTCTTTTCATAAACTTGCACCGAAATAATTGGTATCTAATGTCTGCTAGATAATTCACGCCAGTGAGTGCTACAACAAAGCAGTTGGCAGAGCTTTCAACCAAGACTATTTCAGCCAAGGCATTTTACAATTAGACATTTCCAATATAAGTTGCGTCCTTTTAAATTGGGTTGCTCTCAAGCCGAGTGAAGTGAATTGAAGCATTACGGAACCCTCTATGGATTCCTGGGGTACGTTGGACCTGTCCAACGCGATTATAGGGGCAAGGGATGATGTTGGAGGACGAAAGAAAGATAAGAAATTGGTGAGTTTTCTTGAGTCCATATTGACCATATTTTAGTGATAGTATTAGATGAAAATGTTGAAAGAAATTTAGGAAGTGGAAGAGTAGAGAAAATGACTGTAGAAGGACCCTTTTGATTTATTTACCTTCTGTTCATTGGAGTTTCATTGTCAACTAAGAATATAATCCAATATTCATCAATTTCAAACATTTAATCACAACCAAGTCCTGAATCAAATATAAATTTTCTCATAATGAAATTTCAAAATCATTCACCCGTCAATATTAACACAAGATCTGACTTCGATTTTATTGAATTCTGAATAGAATAATATTCAACTCAGAAAAAGGTATTCAGCAGATAAAATTTGATAACACATTATTTTTTGCGGAATCAAATTTTAAAGCTGCGATTTCATTCAAAAAGATATTTCGATGGAAATAATTATTTTAACTTTGTCTTGAGAAAATGAAAGCATAGAGAGTTTTCTACTCTGTTTGAAATTTCGAAATTCAATTAGACCAAGTATACCTTTTTCAATGAATCGATTTGACAAATTGTTTTTTTTGTATATGAGAAACCCTTTGATGAGAAGAAACAAGTGCCCTATATGGTCTTTTGTATATTCAAGATATTGAGGAAATTAAATAATTCCTTATAAATTGATAAGGTACATGATAATCTTATGGCCTAACATTAATCATTTTTTTCATTGGATACGATAATCCTTTTTATCAATTCGATGGTGGAGGTATTTTTCTGAGCGCAGTAGGTATCTATTATCTATGTATTTGATCTCAAGAAAAAATTATCGTTTGAATTCTCCAAATAAGTTAACTGAATCATATTTATAATTAAAACTTACAACGTTTCCTTTCTCTCGGCTATGAATATCGTGCCTGTAACTTTGATTCACATCATGGCAGCAAGGATCTCATTAATTCTTGTTGATTAAAAATAAGGTTTTCGTAAAAAATTATCCGCTAACATTTATTTGTTCAGAAAAATTATTATAACACGTTATTGTGATGCACAATACGGAAATATATTATTTTTTCTACAGCAATATCGAAAAATTTTCATATCCAGAGAATAAAATGAATAATAATAAGCTTTATTTTGTACCGAATCTTATTTTTCAGTGATTGCTAGGCAAGTTGCTAGGGCAACAAATGCAAAATGAAATATTTAGTTATCGATCTGCTAATTTTGATAACAAAAACTGGGGTTGCTTCAAGAATAGTATCACAGAACATGGTTCTTAATTAATTATCAAAAAATGTACCGTCGAAAAGATATGAGTGAAAAATCTTGGAGGCATGCGAAAAGATATTGCTAAATATTCAAAATTGCTAAACCATGAATTATATAATTTCGTTGATCTTCAGCAACATTTCTTGTGAATGCTGGTGGGGACACAAATACTTTGAAGCGTTGCCGAGAGATAAGTCGAATAAAAGTAAATTAGACACAGCTAATGAACTTGTAAATGGAATACTGTCCATTTCAACCATACCATCAACTTCATTGGGAGAAGAAAATCATGAGATGCCATCTACTTCAACAAAAAACTTAATATAAAGAAAATTTTAGTATTCAACATTCCACAAATTCTCCCAAATATTTGTACATTCAATATTCAATATCAGCAATGAATAGTTTTCAGGGATTCAAAGTAATGAATAAAATTTGTTTGTTTATCTACGGTTGTGTGTTTTCAAAATGGCCGTTGTCGTAGAAAAAGCATAGTATGTAACTCATACAAAACAGCAATTTTGAATTGTAACTTGCAAACTCACTGCTTTGGCTCCTGTCGCAAGCTTTCACACTGATGCAGAATAAATATGCATCAATTTGTGTTCGTTACATAATAGGTTTCATTGACTATTCCACTCCTTCCATTTTTAGTGAGAAGGTTGCATAGCCACCCTCATTTCACAGCGATAAAAGATGCAAGCCGGCAAAACTTAGCAAGTTAGTATTTCACCGACAATATTTCGAAATTTACCACATTCATAGAAAGCTTTTGAAATGAAAACCATAAAGAAAACAAAAAACGTCTAGTCTATGATGAATACTTTTTTGTCAAATAGCGCAATACGTGTCAAAACGGAGAATTCCAAAAATGAGACATATTTTCTCGACATGACTATCGAATACCACTCGAGATGAAATTTAAGCAGGTAAAATTTCTCTCTTGTAACATTGTTGCTTATGGGCAATTCCACTCATGACAAATTTACATTTGATACAAATGTCATTCGCGAAATTGCCTGAGCAACAAACTTTCTTATTACAATCGAGACATTTTGCCGGCAAAATTTCTTCTCTAGTGGTATGAATATTATTTCAATAATTATATTATCCCTAAACCTATGTTTTCTGTAAGGACAGTGCGATTCTAATAGAGTATGTAGTGCTACTTTTATGAAACTGGAGTATAATTGTAAAATTGGTTACCTATTTTACCAGATTTGAGTGGTTGGAATTTAATTGCCAGTTCCGAATGTAAAATCTTGGCAACTGCATCATGTTTCTACTTGTTCATGTTCCTGCGAATTTCTGACATCCCCAGAATACGCTTGATAGTTTCGATAGTTTTATTAAAATAGACCCGTGTTAACAACGGAACTAGTTCTACAAGAAGTTGAATATCGAAGAATGAAGATAATAATAACAAATAAAAATTAAAATTTTAACAGAGTTTTTCAGAATTCTCCTAAGTAAAATGAAATGAAAAATTTAAGACTCCTCCGATGTAGAACAAATTACTACAACAATACAATTTATACTCACAATTATTCTTATTTTTGGAGTCGGCGGATTTTTTAAAATTTCGTCAGCTGAAAGAGCAAATAACGAACTTCATGAAGAATATTTCATCATAAATGAGATATTCCTCAACATGCACGTCAACTATAACCTAATTTTCCAACTCATCATGTTACTGTATTTGCAATAGGCGATAGATATCCTTTTTCTCATCTATTTCGGTTACCTAATTTTCCAGTAAATCTGATTGTTTTGAAAACCCGTTGCCATGATTCAATTTCACTGTTGACAGATGTCAATATTTATTCGACTACTACAATAATTTGACCTCAACGATGTTACGGTAGGTGACTCAAATTTCCGGATATCCTACAAAAGTTTCAGCGAGTATCGCTAACTGAATTGAAGAGTTCCTTTTTTTTTTGTCATGGATTTCTTGATCAGAACCTTACTATATAGTCGTCAAACTACCCTTGAAGTAAACACTTTCCAATGAAGAAAGAATTATCGAAATCTGTTGGAGTGCTATTGAGGTATTAGTCAATTTTTCGCGCACATACTTAATGCTAATTTAAAACTTATATGGTTTTCGCATAGGTTTCATAGTCAAAACGGCAATCACAAAGTTTTGATTAAAAAAAAGAATCGTTAAAATCGATTCATGCCGTTGAATACTGAGGTAACAAACAAAAACCAATACTGTCAAATTGTGAACCCCCTTCTTTTTTCAAGTCGGTTAAAATTCACAATGTCTATATTCATTTGCATATAGTATTAAGTTGAAGTTATCTGCCCGGCCTCCGATTACTTTTTCTGTTCGAACCGAATTCTTCCAAAATTTCTCTATTATGGATTTGCAACGCGAACTTTTTGGAGAGCTTCACCATTCGAAAGTTTATTGGTATAAATTTTGTTATTCCGTAGACGAGAGTGTTAGGAGAATTATGCAGGGAGTTTCTATTGAATATAAATTATCAAGGCTTAATATTATTATTATTTTATGCTTCAAAACATCTTGACATATTTATTACCCTAACACCACAAACGCAACTCGCATTCCCGCCAAAATTCAAACCTTCAGCCAGAAGAACGAAGCGGTTCCCAATTCGAGTTATTTTAAGAAATATCTCTCGTCTGCCATTCTAAATTATATAATTCCCAGTGTGTGCTTTAAGTTTATTGAGAAACGCGTTGACCTGGTGGAAGTATTCGAAATTTTTGTTTAAAGTGAAAGGAAATGGATGTTAATCCGGATATTTGGGGCCAGTTGGCTGTTGAAGCTTCCCAGGTCTATCTAACAGACGGTACAGCAGCCAGAAGTCCCTTCGCAGGAACGGTATGAACCTAAAAATAGTCCGCTACATTTTATGAGTGTAATAGCAAATTTTCACGTCAAAGACATCAATCATCCTAGGTTTAATTGGGAACAACAAGGAAATTCATCTGAAGTTTGCTAATCTCCCCATATTTCACAAAATGGCGTATATTTTCCTTCCTAATAAAATCTTATCAGGAATACACTAATACAGACAACCTGAATAAGCAATTCAAAATAATCGAAAAGTGAGAAAATTGAACAGAATAAATCTAAAACCTTTTCCTAAATTTACTCTTGTTTCTCATGCTGTATATCATGACATTTCCGTTATTGTAAACTTCCAAGATAGACTCAGCTCTACTGTTAGACCAGATTCTTTTAATTTGAAATGGACCTGACAGCATCATTCCAACGCGATTCTTGAGGCAATGCCACCCAATATAGTTTTAGGTACAACCGACGATTTGAATTTGACTCCCTATGACTTTCTGTGGAGTTACCTAAAGACTGATCTGTTCAAACATCGCCTTAGGATACTTGAATAGTTAAAGGCGGTATATTCGGAGGAAATCATCAAAATTGATGCGGAAAACTATAAAAGACGTCAATTTTTCATTATTCGACAAGGCCACATTCCACATGTCGATGAGTTGGTGCTTTCCGTTTCGAAAATACACTCCCCGTCAATAAATTCCGGACAGGCAAAATGTTTGTCAAATTCAACACCCCGTATCTTTTTTTGTGGTGCTGCGATTTAGTTGAAATTTTCACCAGGTATAGTATTTTGTCTTGTAATATTAACCTGAAATTTACATAGCAAAAATTTTTATAGTTAATCCGTTGTACAGGGAGAAACAAAACCTTGTTTTATACCCTCCATTTCTAAACACCCTGTGCTGAATTTGAGGCGGGAAATTTGACATCATTAAGTTTTAATTTGAAGTGTGACTCTTTCTTAAGAAAATGTTTTTCGATTTCCGTCAGTATCTGCTTTTAAAAAAAAGATACACATTTTCAAAGAAAGTGTTTCATTTTTTCAATTTTAATAACAATTTAAAACATTACAATACCTTATCTACTAGCAAACATAAACAAACATCTGAAAATTAATAGCATGCATTTCCACCTCGCTTTCTCATCACTTCTACCATACGACGTGGCATACTTTTAATGCATTTCCGAATTGCTTCTGGGGGAATATTTTCCCGTTCTTCAAGAAGGGCTGTTCGTAAATCGGGCAAGGTGTTGGGCTGACGATTTCGAACACGTCTACCTAGCATATCCCATACATGTTCAATTGGATTTAAATCCGGACTCTAGCTGGCCACACCAATGGTTGAATATTCGCCTCTTCTAAGTATTCAGTTACAACCCGTGCAACGTGAGGCCTAGCATTAACAGAAATTGTTGGGGTAAAATTCCCCCAAAAGAAATTTGGAGCTGCATTGAAAGTATGCCACGTCGTATGGTAGAAGTGATGAGAAAGCGAGGTGAAATTACCCGCTATTAATTTTCAGATGTTTGTTTATGTTTGCTAGTCGATAAGGTATTGTAATGTTTTAAATTGTTATAAAAATTTGAAAAATGCAACACTTTCTTTGAAAATGTGTATCTTTTTTTTGAAAGCAGATACCTACTGACGTAAATCAAAAAACATTTTGTTAAGAAAGGGTCACACTTCAAACTAAAACTTAATGATATCTAATTTTCTGCCTCAAAACCACAGGGTGTTCAGAAATGGAGGGTTTTGTTTCACCCTGTATAACGGATGAACTACAGGTAATATCGCAAAGTCAATTTCAGGTTAATATTGCAAGACCCAAAACTATACCTGGTGAAAATTTCAACAGAATCAGAGAACCACGAAAAAAGATACAGGATGTTGAATTTATTGACGGGGAATATATGGTTTCATTATACGCAATTGCAAATATTTCACTGATACATCCACGTATTTGTGTCTATTCAATATATACAGTCGTCATAAGAAGCGCATTGAATCAATCCAGAAGCGTTTTTTGAAATATCTCACTTGGAGGAAGGATGGTGTCATGGTGTATACCCCGTGAGAGGCTCCGATTATAGCTGGATGTTGAATAAGTTTAGTGTGTCTTCTCTGGGGGTTGGACGAAAAATATTGGCAGTGAAGTTTTTGTATAATGTTCTGAACAACATAGTTGATTCTCCTTCCATAACTATGCTCAATTTCACAATAAGAAGTAAGAAGGCAGAATTCAAGATCACAAGAGCTGTTTTATTTGCCTACACTTAGGACCAATCTGCTCTTGCAATCACCAATTGAATTTATGTGCCGAACCTTCAAGCCTGTCTCTGCGGTTTGTGATGTAAACTTTGATTCTCTGTGTTGCATTGTTGGACTTGTCTTGGTACAATGTACAATATGGTGTTCAAGCTTTGAAATACTCATGACTTTCTGTCATTTGATGGCACATTATCATTATTTTTAAGGTCAACAAGAATACTCAAGCTTTCACCAAGGGCGTCGCTAGAAATTTTTTCTGGGGGGGGTAAAAAAACTTAGAATAGAGTATATTGTCATGATATGTTCCTATGTAATGATTATACGACTTATATTTCGAAAGTAAATATTTTCCTGGGGGGGGGTAATTACCCCCATTACCCCCCCCCGTATCGACGCCAGTGGCTTTCACAATCATTAATTTTTCAAATGAAGAATTTCTTTTTCATTTACCAGCTCGTTCAAATGTGGGAGAATCTATTACCACAGCCTGTATATATTTCACTTCATCAAACCAAATCTTGGAAAGGTTCGAATTCCTTAATATTTTCAATATGATATCCGACATTTATCAACACAGAGACATCGACCTTTTTTCAGTTTGAAATTTCATTTTCGTTTTTTTTCCACAAATCAATACGATCAACTTCTACAGAAGAATTAATGTCTGTAATTTTCCTTTGGCAATGATCAGGTTTTCAGAATCTTTGTGATATTCCAATCCATCATGTAATCACCAGTATTAGTACACATAAGTATGATCCGAAATCTATGATTTGCTAATATCTCTTTTGATGTTAGTTTAATATTCACGCTTTCCCATCTCTGAAGGACTTGATATCTTGCCTGTATACAGGTGTCCCGAAAAAAAAACAAGTAAAACGAAAACGGAATGTAGATCAGAATGTACACTACTTGATGTGTAAAAATCGTTCATATGAAACTGTCACAGTTTTCGAGATATTTGATGTTTTATGGTAATGTTGCATTTTTTTACTTCAAATACTTTCTCATATGCCATAGGTAAAATTTAATATTTCAAGTTTTTCTGCGTGAATATAGTTAAATGATTGCTTCAATTTATACACTAAAAAAGAGCACAAAATCTCAAGCAGGGATTGTGAAAAAATGTTGAAAATTCACCTTTTGGAGAAAGCGTTTTTCTGTACCGAATTCGATCTGAGGTGGTGTAAAAAAAGTTCTGGACCTTTTCTACAAATAACGTTGAAAATTTGCCTACTCTGTGAGGATTTCGAAAAGGTAAAATACAGTTGATAGGTAATGCTATTCAGAAAAAATATATTCGAATGTTTATCGAAAATGCTCCAGGCAATGAATTCATTAATAATATGATATTAACGTGCCAATTCACTTACTGAATTGACATAAGTTACTACAAATTGTAACGAGCTGGGCGTACGAGCTCAAATACCTAGAAAACGCAATGAAACCTCGAAAACTGTGAGAGTTTCATATGAACTTAATTTTCACATCAAGTAGAGTACATTCTGATCTACAGTCTTGACTTGATCTTTTCGGGACACCCTGTACATTATGCACTAATACTGGGAATGTTGTGAACATGATTATTATAAATTTATTGTTTCAAAAGTTTCTTCTAATATAGGTTTCGAAATAATTTCATAAATTCCTTTCTCCCTCTTTACTTGAGTTTGTTTTCTCTCTAGAATACATTATCTTCAAGAATCTCTTCAATTGAATCAACATTATTAATGTGTGTGAAGAAGTCAAGACTTTTGGATTTTCGAAAACATTTTTTGTTGTGTTGATAATATGTTTAAAAAATTGCTCTAACCGTAGGCAAAGTTGTGCCGCTAATTCACCGAAAAGAAAGTAAAAGTTATTCGCTGGGAAATCTGACGAATTTTTGTGCAAATATTTACGGCAAAAGACAACACAAATTGAGCACAAATTTTTTCATTTATCTGTGAAAAGAGTGAACGAAAGTGCCAGGCTTTTCGTACGACAGAAGTCAGTTCATGTGAAGCACAATTTTTTGGAATCCAAAATTTCGAAAAGTACTGGGACGGCTCATGTTTTCTTTTTTTGAAATTTTTTGAGAACCACATGGAAATAAGAAAATAAATCAACGGCACAAAGTAGCACAATTCAGTATACTAAAAAATCCAAATGTGCTGTGCCAACCTCACATCCATGTACTTGTTTCTTAATATTTATTGTTCTAGTCGTAGGTAACGTATAGTTCTCAACTTGGGGTAATGGTCATAACTCACTTGATAAATTCCAGTAGGTAGTCGCCTTCGGTTCGCGCTCCAAACTTCATCTGCTTGATTTGTTAGCTACATTAACCGTTGTTGAATAATAATATACTATAACGCAACGGGTAATAAAAATGGCGACATCTGAGAGTGCACGGGAGCGAGATCTCCTAAGTATTGAATTGAATAAGTTGAATAAGAAGCTTATTGTGGATATTTTGGTTAATAAACGAGTGCCTGAGGAAGTTGCGAGTGAAGTGGTTAAACAATATTTCTCGGAACTTTTTAGTGTTGACAATTCTAGTTTTACCCACGGAGATGAGAGTCATCAACTTCGATTATTGGAGTCACAGTCAGTCTCTCTCAAAAGTGAACTGAAGACGTTGCACAAACTCAATTATCATCTTGAACGTAGAATTTCAAATTTGGAAGACATAATATCATTATTGAAAAGTGGAAATTCTAATGTCGAATCTTCATCTGACAGAAATGTAAACAACAACATGCATAGTGAACAATATGTTCCACCGGTTCCACGAATAGATGATAAGTCACCGTCAGTGGCGGGGAAACCAGAGCGTGATTATGATACCCGTGTTCAGGTGCAAGAACAAAATATTGACGGAACATGTCGCGAGGAAAGCAGTTCTGCGAGGGCAGGACGGGAATACAATAGAAAAGGTTCTCGAGTCACTGGGGTTTTTCCGGGGAATCCTTTGAACGTGCAATCTACATTGGCCGATAATGGTTCAAATAAAGTAAATTATGGTAAAAACAGGAATAAACGGAAGAAAATTATTGTGGGAACCGATCCGGACCATGTCAATTTTGCTGCAGACAGAAAGAAATGGATTTTTGTTTCTAAATACAAGACATCATACTCGAAAGAAGATTTGGATCAGTACCTAAGTACCTCATTTCCTAATGTCTCATTTTTAACGGAGAAGGTGCCCAACAAGGGTGACTTCAGTTCATTTAGAATCTGTGTTTCTGAAGATAACTTCCAATTGATGATGGATCCAAGTAAATGGCCAAAAGGAGTGGAAATCTCAAGATATTTTTTTCGTAGGGGATTCGAAGTTGATCGATAAGACTTTTAATATACTCAATTTGAATGTTCGTAGTGTACGTAATAAAGCCACCTACCTTGAGTTGTTTCTGAGTTCCAATTCATTTCCAGAAGTTGTTTGTTTGACGGAGACTTGGCTTTCCAAGCAGGAAGCATCCGTTTTCAATGTAGAAAATTACACAGTTGCAAATTATTTTTGTCGAAGTGAACTCAAGGGGGGTGGTGTAATGATTCTGGTTAGAAGTGATATTGCTTTTGAGCCGGAGTCAACAGATTGTTCATTCATCTGCGAGCAGTCTTTTGAAGCGACAGCGGTTAAGGTCAGGATGAACGGTGGGCCCTTGCGTGTAAGTTGCATATACAGATCTCCTTGTTCAAACTCTGATGATTTTTGTAATTCGTTGGAGAGATATTTGGACAGAGTTCATTCCGGTGGTGGTGTTGCTTGTGGGGATTTCAATGTTGATTTTTCAACGGAGAGTAGTCATGTAAAAAATGTTGTTGATGCTTTTTCTGGTTTCGGCATGAGTATTTGTTTTCGTGACACATTTTCTCGTATACAGGGTGATTCGTCGACATTGATTGACAATATGTTTGCGAGTTCGGACGTTTCACCGTGCGAGGTGAGTAGTAAATCCAATAATATTTCGGATCATAATGCCCAGTTGTTGATGATACCTTTGGATTCCAATATTGAGCAGCAAGGGATGACTCGCAAGCGTACTTTTACGGAAGCTGAGGTGTCTGATTTTTGTACTCTGCTGGAGGGAGAGACTTGGAGCAATATGATGGCAGCAGAATCTGTGGACGATAAGTATTCGGCCTTCTTCGACTGTTTTTGGTATGCTTTTAATAGAGCATTTCCTTTAAAAACGTTTAAAGATTCTTCTAATCGATTGAGAAGATCTTGGATCACACCTGATTTGATTCGGGAGGGTGAGGTTTTGCGGGGCCTTCACAACTCTAACATACTAACGAAAAAGACTTATAATTTTTTTAAGAGACACCATGAAAGAAGAATTTTAGAGGCAAGGACCCGTTCGAACGACAAATTCATTCAAGATGCGGAGGATAGGTCAAGGGCTGCATGGCAATTGATTCATGGCTTGGTTGGGAATAGCACTGGAAGAGGTGATATACCTGATGAGGTCGAGCTAGAGAACGGGAAGAGGGTAAATGGATTGGAGAATATAACAGCTGCCTTCGGCAGATACTTCAAGGATTCGGTGGATTTTATTTCGGTTGGTGCAAGTGATTTGAAGTTGCCGCGTGACTTCCCTTCGTTGTCCTCGAGTATGTTCTTGCGTGACGTAGATGAGGGGGAGGTCATTGACATTCTGCGGTCCCTCAAAAATAGAAAATCTTCTGGTGTGGATGGTGTGCCGTTATTTTTACTTAAGAAGGTTTCACGATGCTTGGCTGCTCCACTGGCTTACCTGATCAATCAGTCCTTCAAATGTGGGGTGTTTCCATCAAAGCTCAAGCTGGCGGCCGTCATTCCTGTTCACAAGAAAGGTAGCAAGGAAAAAGTTGAGAATTATAGACCCGTCTCATTATTACCAGCTTTTTCTAGAATTTTTGAAAGAGCTTTTTATAACCGACTTATTTCTTTCGTGGTTGACTTCAACCTGATCAAATCGAGGCAGTTCGGTTTTCGGAAGGGCCTTTCTACAGTGGACGCTTTGCTTGCAGTTCTGGCGAGAATAGCAGAGGCCTGGGAGCGCGGTGATAAGTGTGCTGGGGTGTTCTTTGATATGTCTAGGGCATTTGACACGATAGTTCATAATCATCTTCTGAACAAACTTTATAGGCTTGGTATAAGAGGTCCAGCATGGCACTGGTTAAGATCATACCTAAGCGGAAGGCAGCAAGCGGTGCGGATAACGCGTGACGGTAGCCACGTGTATTCTGATTTTGAGACGATTGGCTGTGGAGTGCCTCAGGGGAGCATTCTGGGTCCCTTGCTTTTCCTTTTGTATATAGATGACATTGGTCTCACTTTCGGAGATGATGAGATGAGGATTCTGTATGCAGACGATCTGTCTTCCTTGTTGGGGGCTCTTGATGAGCGCTTGCTGTCAATGAGGTGTTGTGAATCGGCACGTGATATTTCTCGGTGGTGTTCTGACAATGGGTTGGTGTTAAACTCAAAGAAAACAAGATTTCTCCGTTTTTCTAGGAGGAGACCAGATTCAAGCTTGTTGGTTCGTGCAGGCGGTTTTACAGTCGAGCAGTCGGAGAGTGTTAGGTTTCTGGGAATCTTTCTGGATGATTCGTTGTCGTGGTCCTGTCATGTAGATTCTGTCGTGCAGAGACTTCAGGTGAGACTATATCAAATGAGAAATTTGAAGAGGGTTTGTTCATTGGCTACAAGAAGGTCTTTTTATTTTGCCTGTGTACAGTCGGTTATATCTTACGGACTGCTAGCCTGGGGGAACTCATCGCATGTCGAGAGGGTTTTAATCGCTCAGAAGCGGATACTTCGTGTGATGTTGGGTTTACCTTGGGATGAGCCCTGTAGATCTTATTTTGAGGGGGAAGGAATAATGAGCGTCACCAATTTATATGTTTTTCAAATGTCGTCGTACGTTAAGGAAAATATCTCGAAATATCAAAAATGTGCGGATGTAAATGCCTATAGTACCAGGAATTCTCACAAGTTGTATGCACCGTTTTGTCATTTGTCTGCAACTCAGAATTCGTTCAGAGCTATGTCCATTAGAATATTCAACGCCCTGCCAGATGAAATTGTTTCTGTTGGTAGCCTGCCTCGCTTCAGGAGATTGCTCAAAGATTTCCTTATGAGAAACTGTTTTTATAGTTTAAGGGAATTCTTTGCTGATAAGTGTGTTTGAAATTTTTTTCCGGTTTTTGTAACATGTGTTTTTTTTTTCTATGTTTATGTATTCTGACAATATCCAATACCTGTTTTTTCAAGGTCTATGGAAATAAAATATATCTATCTATCTATCTATCTTTTCATAAAAATAGAGGTGACTCAATACAGGTCAAATTTATAGTGGATGCAATGTGTAGGAACTACAAAATACACTGCGCAAAAAAATTAACGCACATTATGGAAATCTAAAATTTATTCTACAACTGAAGGTGTTCTCAGTGATAATTATTTTTATCAGAATTATGCATGCATATGTTATCCACTTTCAACGTTTTTCTTCAATACACATGTTTTTTCCCATCAGGAATAAAAAAAGATGATATCAGATTTTGAATGTATTGGCTCCATTCTGAAATTAGTTGTTCTCGATCAATTCTAGTGATCAATAGTTTTTCTTTCGTTTGATTTTCTACACTCGATCGCTATGCAACGCGAAACACGCAATTTGACCCAAGAGGAATGTGCTCAAGCGGTAGTTTTGCGAGGAGAAGGGTGGTCATACACAAGAATTGTAGAAAGGTTTGGAGTTTTCCATACAAGTGTGTCCAGAATGTTGCAGCGATTCAGGGAGACAGGTGAGAATGTCCGAAGACCAGGATAGGGTAGACCACGGGTAACAACTGCCATCCAAGAACGTTACTTGAGAATTTCTTCGTCGAGACAACGGTTTGCGACCGCTCGCCTCTCCTTCAAAATAATGGGGTGCAAATTAGCACTCAGGCAATAAGAAATCGCCTCAGAGAATATGATTTGAGGCCTCGTGTCGCGGCAAGAGGCCCAGCTCTTACCTCAGCCAGATTGGGAAAGAGTTCTCTTCACAGATGAGTCTAGATTCTGCCTCTACCATTGTGATCGACGTTCCCTTGTATATAGACGTCTATATGAAAGATATGTTCAGTACAATTTCCTGAATACTACTGGTTTCGGGGTAGGATCGATTATGGTATGGGGTGGAATATCTTTGACTGCTCGCACAGACCTAGTGGTCGTTGATAATGGAGCTATGAATGCTGATAAGTATATGAGCAACATTCTTGAAGAGCATGTAGTGCCATTTGCCCCATACATTGGTGAAAATTTCATTTTTATTGACGATAATGCCAGACCTCATCGTACGCGCATCGTTCAGGAATACCTTGAAGAGGTTGAAGTCTCTCGAATGGAATGGCCAGCAAAAAGTCCAGATCTCAATCCGATTGAGCAGGATTGGGATAACCTCAATAGAAGGCTGAGAAGTTCAGAAAATCACCCAGCTACTCTTAATGACTTAGGAATCAAACTCGGAGAAATCTGGGAAGGATTATATCAGAACATCCTAAGATCACTCATTTTGAGTATGAACCGTCGTTGTCGAGCTGTAATTAACGCAAGGGGTGGAAATACCAAGTATTAAATCACTTATCAGCATTTCAGTATTTAAAAAATTTTCCATTTCTCTTCTTTCACATAAGATTCGGTGAAATCCTGTATTTTTCTTCCATTCAATGTGTCTTGTTTCGTTCAAAACCTTACCGAGAGAACATAAGAAATAAGTTATAAAGTCAATGTAGATTTAACTATAAGTATAAATTTTTTATCGATGTGTAGAACGCTATATTACTCATTCAATTTGTGAGAAATCACATCACACTGACTCAGTTTTTCTCAACACGGCATTCTTCTTGAGTAAAAAAAATTGAGAATGTTTCATTGAGGAAAAATTCGAATTATAGACATCGAGTTTGCTGTAGCTAATGTGATATCTGAAATCCTCAATCTGATAACTTTAGCGGGAACACTTTGTGGATTACTTAGCCTTTTTCTGAAGTGTTTCAATTTCTAGGAACAAAAGCAATGATTTCAAAAAATTATTGGAAACACACAAAGGCTTCAACTGATTTCCTAAGCATAAAGCAAAATGCTCTTGCACAGCTCCATTCTTCAACTTAGAAGTGGTGGTTAATTTAATTATCTTAACTTCACGCACAAACAGCTGTATTATGATCGTTGTGCCACTAACGTCTGCGAAACGAAAGGTTTATGTTCGCATCTCATTCTTGTTCAGATGAATTCATAGTTGAAAGGCAGGAATAAAAACAATCATGAACTAAAATTCATTTAAACTGAAATGACATATCCCATCCTATTTGTGTAATCTTCAATTCTACGTGTTTTAGACCATCGAGAAGCTCCCAGATAAGGTTCTCCTCCACATATTCAGCTACCTCTCCCACAAAGAAATATGTCAGATGGCAAGGATCTGCAAAAAATGGAGACAAATAGCTTACAACTCCAAACTCTGGAAAAACGTATCTTTACGCCCAGAGATCTCAGGATTGCATGTAAACTCCCTAGAAACCCTCCTTCAACTCATAACAGTAAGATTTGGACCTTCTCTGAGATACATAGAACTGCCCATAGAACTCATAACCCATACAGTACTCCACGAGCTAGCCAACAAGTGCCCGAATTTGACCCACATGTTGTTGGACTTTTCTACAGCTATGCAGCTGCATGATTTCAGTGAGCTCCAGGCATTTCCTACGAAGTTGAAGTACATGTGCATCTGTTTGTCCGAGGTCATTTTCATGGAGGGTTTCATGAGGAAAATCTACAACTTCATCAATGGATTGGAGATTCTCCATCTTCTAGGTACATATGAGAAGATCGAAGAAGAGGAAGAGGAGATATATGAGGTCATAAACGTTCACAAATTGAAGTCCGCCACCCCAAATTTGAGAGTCATTAATCTATATGGTATAAATTTCGTTGATGACAGTCATATCGACGCTTTCAGCTCTAACTGCATACAGGTGAGTTGTTATATTTTCAAAGATGGAAGGTTCGAGTTGACCAGCATTGAATAATCCTTCTAGCTAGAATGCTTGGCAGTCAACTATTGCGCCAAAGTCACAGGGTCCACTCTCAAAACCCTATTCCAAAGGAGCAGAAGACTGAAATGCCTACTGATGAACGGCACGAGTAAGTAACTGAAAAATATTAATTCCAGGGACTGGAATGGTTCTTTTAATCACTGAATTCCCTGAAAAGTAAAACTTTTGAGTTATAAAAAATTATTCATAGAACACCCACTTTCATAGAACACAAGGTAACGTTTAAAAGCAAATGGAATGGTATTGATCAGAGTAACTCTTCCTTCGTTCTTATTATGAAATTTTAACATTTTTCAGAAAATATAAAAACTACAAGATATGTATCATTTATTTTTCCCCATCGGTTTTATTTATTGATCTCTTCTTTAAATGGGGATATGATGATATTTAATTTTTCATGATCAATTGAAATTGAATATGTAGAAAAACCTACTCGTTGTGGAAAGAGGAGCAATATTTCCCCTCGTTCACAATTCATTTGATTTCAGTGAACCGAGATTACTGACACTGTATTCGTTACAACCTCAAGAATTAAATATGTATCATCAAGAAAAGAAAAGATGTTAGCTAGTTGATCTATTATATCTTCAGTTGAATCACATATTTAGGGTGTTTCATTGGTAAATGAACATTCGGTAACCTGAGCTAGAGCTTTCCCAGGCGAGTCCAAAAAAACCGATATATGATAGGTCTAATCAATTCCATAACCGAGATACAGGGTGGTTCAATTTAATTTTTTGTGAATACCAAAAAATTAAATTTCTAATAACTTTTTAACCAACCAGTATTTTCAGTTGATACTTGGAACGTACCATAACCTTCCACAGGTCGATTGATTTAAATTTAAACTCCAGGTCTGTATTCGAAAAATACGGGACATCTTCGAAACGGAGATTCAACACCCTGCATATTGGAATTTGATTGAGATTCGGTAGATTCCATTGTCCCGCACGTGATTTTGCCCAAAGAAAGCTTCAGGGAAAGATTTAATTGAATATTGGAATTCCACTAAATTCTCAGAAAAATCGTACATTTTGACCGAAATGAATTTTTTTCGTTCTACTAATTGCACATTCGTATTTCATAATATTCTCAGGAATCATTTCAATGTATTTTCGTAAGAACATTATTGATTGAGAAAAATTCATTCGATGAACTGTCAACGGGATTTAAAGAATGTTTTGGAAAGTAACACCGTTTTTTTTTAATACATATACTTTTCCGCTTCAAAATATGTCTGATACTTTTTTGATCATGTCTGGATTTTCACGTCTTTAATACTTCGATATCTCCTTCGTTTTTCAGGTGAATATCCTAAATATCTCAAATAACTCTAAATGAAATGATCAACAAATTGAAATCTGTCTGTCCACATCAGATCTTAGAATATACTCTATATTCTATATTCTTTATTCTAAGACATCAGATTTAGAAAGTAATGATCTCAAAAATATCTGAACAATACTCTCATGGGGTGAAGCTCCATCATACTGCAAATGCATCCCTGCAATGTGCGTACCTTCGAGTAATGCAGGAAGATGATTTTGAAAAAAATTTAAGTAAAGATTACTCGTAAGCCGTCTTGGTAGGACGTGCAGTCTAATCAATCGATTTTTATAAACTCATCAACTTTTGTTGAAAATTTGTTTTGGGATATCGTATGCCTCACGGCATATGAGGATTCCCTTCAGCCCATTCATGCGAATTCCACATATTGAAGATACCAGTTGTCAAAATGTATTTTGTAGAAATTGTCCTAGGGTTGATTTCACAAAACTTTAATTGTGCGATTAAAAAAGCTCACGTAAATTCGAACCAATTGAATCACTCGTTTTCAAATTTCCACGAATCATGGTGGCTCCAATTAATTTAACGGTACAAACAAAGTTTCGTGAAACCGACCTCTAGTCTACTCGAAACAACCCCTGTGGGATACAATACATTCAATTTAATATTAAATTTCTCTCAATCAAACCTTTTTTTCGAAAGTCTTATAAAATATTGAAAAATGCAAATATTCTATCGGTTCGAGATAAAATTTTTCCGATTTGATTGTAATGAACCAGTTCTCCACGGAATTGTTCGAATTCCAACATCAAATTGGATCTTTCCCTGTCCCTGAATCTTTCTTTGAGCAAAATCAAGTACGGGACAATAAAATCTATCAAACCCCATAGAAAATTTTCTTCCCTTTTCAAATATCTCAAGAAAATCCCAAAATTCCAATATACAGGTTATTGAATCTCAGTTTGAAAGAAGTCAAATATTTTTCAACTACGGACCTGGAATTTTTTGATAATTTAAATATAAATGGATCGCCCTGTGGCAGTTTATCATACGTTCCAAGTATTAACTGAATATACCGGTTGCTTCAAAAGTTATGAGATATTGATATTTTCGGTGAATACATGGACCAGCCTGTATCTAGGTTACTCAATTGATTAGACCAGGGCTGTCCAACTTCACGTATCTCAAGGGCCACATTTTGAAAAATTTCGGTGCGGAGGGCCGCATTAAAAAAAAATTGCAGCTTAATGCTGCTTTTTCAGATATATGCTTCCCATCATTAAACCCACTGTAAGCCTTAAGTTTCGTAAGTAAGTAAGTCTCAAAATTTTCAAGGAACGATTGCCCTCTCGCAAGTTATTCCAACAACTACTTTCATGACATCCATTTGAGGTGACAATTTACCACATTGCGCCTCTTGGTGAACAATACAATGTATCACAAGACTGTTGACTGTTTATATGGTTTTATTTCATAGCTCTGGCTTCATCAGTGACAATATAGGAACGTTCATGGACACCCCGTAGTCCGATACCACCTTATTCACAGCTTCAAAATCCATACCCTTGGTTGTAGCATTCAAAATCAAACATCTCCTATGAACGTTTCTAAAAAAATTACAACCTGGCTGATATCCGATAGATCAGTACTTTCAACTAAGGATAGCGAAAAATATTCACAATTTTCAACTGAGTTATACAGTTTTTTAGATATATTTATATTGATCAATATGGTCTACCTACTCGTCTTGCAATCGTTTGATGCGATACAGAGACTGCTTCGAATTTTTCGACATTTTTGTTTCACTAAACTGTTATGTCATTTTGATGGCACAATCCATCAGTAAGAGGTTTTTTCGCTTTGGTGATTTCCAGCTTCCTTATGCGGGCCACAGAAAACTAGCTCGCGGGCAGCATGCGGCCCGCGGGCCTCGTGTTGGACAGCCTTGGATTAGACCTATCGGTTTTTTGCACTCGCCTAGGGTAGCTCCAGCTCAGGTTACCGTATGTTCATTTACCAATGAAACACCCTCTATGTCGATCATAAAATGACAAATAAGTTACACTGCCTGGGGAATACCATGGGTAGATTCCGCTTTTTCAAATTTATATTCTTTTCCGTTACCACTGTCTGAAGATATGAAAAGATCAATTTTCTCGCATTTCTAAGTAGAGTAGATACCTTAGGTTAGGAATTATAGAATGTCTTACTAATGTTTCCATATTTTTTGTAAACGTCTTGTGTTTGATAAGGTTATGTTATAACTCCCCTGAAGTATCCGCTCACTGAAATTACGATTTCAGGTTTGAAAAGCGAGTTTCTGATGCAGGTTGACTGGGAAAAGTGTTCCCTTCTAGAGCTGGATATCACAGCTACCGATCTGTCCACAGAGTGCTTGCAAGACATGCTGACAAGATTGCCTGGCTTAAGGTTTCTGAGTGCTGGTCAACTAAACGGTCTTAACGATTCTGTTCTGAAAACTTGGATGGAACAAGGAAATCCTAGAAATCTGGTAAGGAAGATGGTTTTCTCCTCCATGGTTCGATATATATTGCTCATTCTTTAGTTTTCAGGTAGCCCTAGATTTGGATAGCTCTGACAATCTGAGCGAGGATGCCATTTACAAATTTCTATGCAAACATGGGCACCAATTGTGGGGCTTAGGACTTTCTGGGATGACCCATATCACTGACAGTTTGTGGCAAACTGTTCTCCCAATTCTGACCAATGCCAAGTAACGCAAAACAAGTATTTCTTTAATAATATAATTTCTCTATTTCAGTATCGTAATGAGTTCATTACAGTTCTAAAAGGAGTGCTATAATTAATCTCATTACAGCATTGTTTCAGTTATATTTTTCGTTTTGTAGTTGTCAGTACTGACCTTCGATCGAATCAAATCAATTCAAATTCCGTGATCTGTCAAATTTGGTTAGTCACACCAACTGCCAAGATGAAATATAAAAGTCACAAACCTGAATTTTCATTCGAATTTCGAGAGTTTTTGAAAAAACTCGACTGAAATAGAGAAATATCGTCTA
Organism: Hippodamia convergens; assembly: GCA_038502775.1. Classification (NCBI taxonomy): domain Eukaryota; kingdom Metazoa; phylum Arthropoda; class Insecta; order Coleoptera; family Coccinellidae; genus Hippodamia; species Hippodamia convergens. The sequence goes on along the minus strand of CM076611.1, from coordinate 42,102,845 downwards.
ATACTCGTTGCAGAAGGCAATTCCAACACTCATGCTATCGAAAACTCGCTCCTTCGTCGCTCCGTTTACTAACTTCGCATTCGTGTTGGAATAAAGAGCTCATTCTGCAACTTGTTTTAGAATATACTATTCTCTGACCGATATATACAGCAGAAAAGACTGAAGATTACCTTCGATATAGATAGATGAAATTTTCGAGAACGTGTAGACAAACATGGTGGAGTAGTGGTAGAGGCAAGACCAGCAAGCTAAGGATATTTCGTCACCGAATGTGAAATATGAGTATACACTAAAAAGGGGGTCACAGATTTGCAAACTTTTTAACCCTGAGTCACATTTGAGGAGATTTGATTATTTTATGTTTTTTCCTTGAAACCCCTAGAATCTCAATTCTCAACTCACCTTAGTTTTAATTTATTAATAGTGTTCATTTCAATTACTGGCGGATGCAGAATAAATTTAAGGGCGGTGCTTAAGAGATCTTGATCTATTTGACCTTCATCTTACTAAAAATGTAATAATTTTTCTCATATGGGCTCTGCTAGGAGAAGGAGCGTACCCCTCCCCCCCTGCGCCCCTCCCGCTTCCTCCACTTGATATCAATTGATGGTCCCAAAGAGACATACGAGGTTTTTTTTTAATGCAGTACCTTTTTGAATTAAATTATAAAAAACTGTCAGAAATTAAGAGTTTTTAAGAAAAGGAATGAAGCGGTAAACAAAAAAATTATTTGCCTTTACAGAGACCACACCGAAAACATTTTTGAAACATATATTAATTCAAAATAGTAATCATGCGATGATTACTATTTTGAATTCATCTATGCTTCAAAAAGAAATTAAGAGCTTCATTTCATAAAAAAATTACCTTACTAACGGTACACTAGTACATTCATTAATAAAAAAATTATTTCTGCTTCAAAATACGGAACTTCCGCCAGAAGAACGGAAATCCTACAGTTCATAAGTGAAAACAAGAATTGAACACCTAATCACTGTTTTCTAGTTATAAATTTCGCTCGAATGTAAAAATCTAAGGGATTTAGGTCTAGAGATCGTTCGAGCCAAGGAACCGGGCTAACTCTGCCTATCCATGATTTAAGAAAAGAGTTGTCTAGATAGTCTCATTGAACTTGTGTTCATTAAAAATGTGCCGGGCAACCATCGTACTTGTACCCATAACCGGGAGGTCTCCATTAAATAGGGGATTTCAATAAACAGTTTTAAGAATTCCAAGTGAAAGGGTCCTACTAGAGCGCCTTACAGGAGTTTCTTTTATTATTAATTCTAATCCAGTACGAAGGTAGCTCGGCACATTTTCAACAGATAAGTTAGATACGACGCGAACAACTCTTTTCTTTACTCGAAGATAGGCGGAGGCTGCCCGATTCCGTGACCAGCACGATCTCGTAGATCTGCAGACCTAAGTCCCGTAGATTTCACGACTGGGAAAGTGACAAAATAACATCACTATACTGGATAATAGAAGAACCTACAACCTATACCCACGAGAGAAGGTTAATCGAAAGAACAGATAAAATAGGATTAACTACTACAAACGGGTGAAGTATTAAAAAAATTTGTCGAGTGTACATTAACACATAGGAGAACAGTTACAGCAAGATTTATAACTACAAAAGAGTAGGTATTCAATTCTTGTTATCACTTCTGAACGATTACCGATCATCCACGAGTGATTTTTTTCGAATGTAATGAAGATCTTAATTCTTGCAGTTTATTTTCAATATAATTTTGAAGTTGATTTTTTCAAAGAGTTAGGTACTAATTTTACGAAATGAAAAACCTCGTATATGTCTCTTTAGGGCCGGGTATCTATATTTACGTATAAATGTTAATGGAACTTCACAAATATTGTGACCGTTCTAAAAGTTGTCGATTGTTGTCCGCCAGATGTTCATTTATGAAAACTCGAATGTTTACTCCCTTATGGCCAATTCAAAATGAAAATACATAAACTCAATCAAAGTCGAAACTACAAAATTCATACGAAAATATTCACAATAGGTTCAATTTTGCTTTTGCATCTGAATACCATAAGTCGAATGTGAATGTAGAAGTTAGGCAACATATTGGGGACACTTCTATTCTAATTAGGTATGATTTCTATTGTTCAAATTTTTGCTTTTTACGTATGTGTTACGTTACGTTTCGTCCATTGTGAATCAAGTATTATAAACTTATCTGAATAGATTTTCTGCTACTCTGTTCTTAACTTTTTCGGTTTTATACAAAAGTTCATGTCGTTTGTGATTCTGTGAATTCTGGAGCACTAATTGTTTCACGTTCTCACAGTCAACATTGATTCAAAATCTGAAATTTTGTTCTGCAATAATACCGAGACATAAACTTAGTGAGGATGAAGCTAAAAGGTATATTATTCATGAGATTGAAATGTTTCGAATTGAGATTCCTTCAAGCTATTGAAAGCGTAGTTTTCCTGCTCATCCATTGCATAATCCTGCATAATCGCCGTTAAGAGTACCCACCTACCCAGTATTTTTCATCCTTGTTTCAGGAAAGAAATAACTACTAATCAGGTCTTGAACTCACAAATAGAAGATATTATGAAAACCAAGCGATTTTAAATACAAGTTCCTTTCCTTAGACTTTTATAATGTGTATAAAGTTAACATTAACAATAATAAATTGAACATGTATTTTTCTTGAATGATGACAGTTTTTTTTCAGGATTCTCATAATGGGAACGCAAGAGAGATTAGGTGTTAATATTCTTGTGGACCAGTTGATGGACAGTATAGCAAGAAATTGTCCAATTGTTGAGCGTTTAGAGTTAAGGTGGGACCCAGAAAATCTCAGGTTTTCTGATAAGAGCCAAAAAGCGATAGATATCATAAGAGTTAAATGTCTAAAATTGAGGTGTTTAGCTCTCAGGTAAGAGCGGAATTTTTCAAGTTCAATCACAAAACTAATGAGCTCTATTGATTTCAGTGATGGTAGATACTATGAAATTGTCAAGGCCAATTTTGAAAGAGCAGACAGAATGACTGTAGTAAGAACACTGACAAATTGCAGAGTATCAAACTATTATTTACTTCTGAATTATAAAGATCTCATTTTCAACTAAAAATAAAATGAAGTTTTCATCACATCTAAGTTAACCTTACCTTGAAACAAAATTATTTCAATAGTGAAGAATCCAATACATCCCTTGCACCAAGAATAAAACAAGATATAAACTTAAAATATTTCTTTAATTTTTTCACTATTCAATAATATAAGAACAATATTAATAGTGCGATGTGATCTCCAAAAGTCAAAGTAGGCATATAAAAATAACAATCAATTTTATTGAATTCAATGCAGAGAATTCAGCATCAGCTTTCAAGATTTCGATTAACAAGATACAAATTTACTTAAGAAATATGTTGAATTGATATAGGTCTTAAGATAAGGTTGGGTGGTTCTCTAATTCAGGTTCAAAATTTGACTTTGAGTGATGTTAGTCAACATATTTTCACTAAACCTTCAAAACCGTTCTCTTTGATTCCACACGAGCGAATTCAAAGAATTTTTTACTTCTCCATTTATTGTCAGATTCTGCACTAATTTGTTAAATATACCTTTCTTACGTTAACTATTCAGTTAGAAACCTTGTGAACTGATGAGCCAAAATTCAATAATCTTTTTAAAAGTGGACTTTGAAACTTCAGATATTTACAAATGATATACAATTTCATTCAGCCTAATTATTTACACTAAGTACATAACTAATTGATTAAACAGCAGGCTAATTGTCCAATTCCCAATGTATACTTATCATTCATCTAGGAGAATGAAGTGTTATAAGTGAATTAATGATCGAAATAGTTCATTGCTCCTTGCATATTCGCTCAAGTATGAGGTAGGCCAGAAAAATACATAAGAAATAAAATTACAATGATTGCTTGATGGCATCTTATTTTTGCTCACATTCGATTTTTGCCTATTTTTTGGTGCTATTTTCTTATAGTAAATATGTACAGTCAGGACTATATTAAAGTTCACATCGAAATGTTTCTATATCATTTTCAGTAATTTTCAGTAATCAACGGAATATTGTGCTTTTTACATACCGATGAGGAAGAAGTACTCTTCAAAACGACGTGGATAATTTTTATAAATTTTTCGAGTGTTTCTTCCTCATTTAGGTCCCATTGAAATACCTCTTGACTAGATACAAAATTTTATTATAATCTAAGCGAAGATGTAAATCACATTATCATTCCGTACCAATACCAAAAACTACCAACATTCGAAAAGGCGAAAAGTTGTAACACGCAATACCAAAAACACGTTCACAAAGTAAATCCTTTCAAAAGTAACACTAATATTGAGAGTTATTTTCCAACATGAGGAAAACATACGATACAACAAAAAAAAGTTATTGCATATCAAGTTGCATGATAAAATATAACTAGCAAGCTTTAGACTGACAAAAAACAAGGTTATTGATCATAGAAAAGGAAAAGTGACAAATGTCATATAAGATTAGGTGATATGCAAAAATAAATATTGTTGGAATATAATTGAAATCGTTTCTACTGTTTCTGATTGAGAAAAAGATTTCTGTAGATAAATAGGCTTTGGTTTTCTGAAACAATCCCGTCGACTGGGGGCTGACAACTTATCAAGCTAAGTTGAAAGTTTGGGCAGAATCGAGATATAAAACTTTGTCAGGGGAGCATCCAATGCATCTACAATGTATATAAAACGGTTGGCCAATCTAGGTAGCTAGTGGAGCCTACCTTCTTGGTCAAATTCGATCATCTGCTCAACGTGGCAATCTCTAAATCACAATAAATAAGCTCGCACCTAATCCTATCACCTGTTGCCGTCCTCCACCACGGGATTCGGCGGCGCCCCCAGCTCCTTCTTCTCGTCCGCGTTGATACCGTGCAGTATCTCGTGGCACAAGGGACAACGGTCCTGGACGTACAGCCATTTCCTGAGGCAGACTCCGTGGAAAAAGTGTCTACACCGCGTTATCTTCGCGGTACGCATCTCCTGATAACAGATGGCGCACACGTCGTTGTTGGACGCTAGTTCGTCGTCGTTGGCGTCGGGCAGGCTCTCGATCTTGTTGACGGCCGTCCTTCGCTTCATGAAGACCGACCAGCCGGCTTTGGCGTCGCACCAGATGTTGAAGTAGGCGTGAATACACATCATCACAGCCCTTATCGCGCTGCCGCTTTCGAACAAGAGGATCCAGGCTCCGTTGAAGAAGAGGAAGATGCCGAAGCAGAATTCTATGGTGTTACCGAAGGCTCGGATGTAATAAATGTAGTCGTCTAGTTTCTCCCAGAATGTTTCTCTTCTTGCGTCCAACAGGAACAAAGTGTAGATGGCTAAAGACACAAATACCTTAACGATGACCTCTATGCTGAAAGCACTGACCGCTAAAAGCCAAGTCGAGGTCTCCTGTGTTGACCAAAGGTAGAACATCAGGATTAACGGTAAAACTACCAGCAGAAGGCAGACAAGAAGCGCGTGGACGTGTCTTCTCAGAGAAGGGTTGTGAGACGCACTCAGCGACATCAACAACGGATTCACCACGTTGTGAATAAAATGCAGGATGGCCGTAAAAAGAAGACCGAAGTTCCTGCAGAGCCTCACGAACCTTACCTCAGGCTCCAAACTGGTAAGCCGGTCTGCAGGGCCAATATATAAAATACAATAGCAGAAACCGTGCCTATATTCTTGTCGTTATCGTCTTCAGTCAAGAGGATCCACTGGAACAATTTTCCAATATAGCTGCATATGTAGGAGACAATACTGGTTATTCCCAATACCGCAGAGACTGTATCACATCCAGTAACCATCAGATATTTCATCAGTCGAAAGTAAGGAGAATAGCTGTCTTCAGTCTCCCAATACCCAGACAAAAAAAAGATTCCAGTATGTTCCATTACCCTTAAGAGCCAGAAAGTCCTCAGTACTTCGGGCACGTTCAATCTCAGCCACTCGGCTTCAACTAGAGCCGACATACCAAAGTTCGAAACAAAGTTCCTAGCGTGGAGGTAACCGCTGTACACAGTGTGAATGATGGACACTAAGGACGTCCACAGCACAAACTTGATGAGGGCGAGAGGCAGCAAAGCTGAGAATACCGGAGAATGGTTGAGGACAGCTTGAGGAAGTGGCAACATCGTCACAAATATAGGCGCGAAGAAGGTGATAGGTAACAATTTTTGTAAGGTCGGATACCTCGGTCCTAAATGTATGTTGACAAAGATGTAGGCCAAGACAGCTTGAAACATGCAGTTTTGGATGACCTGGAGGACCATTCCTTCCTCTGAGAACAAACTATGGTAGTCCAACACCAATACATGATTCATAACATCCCATGTCGCGTTCTTCGATTCCGCCGTATTAACTAGGAGTGTAACAGTGCTCACGTTCGTCCAGTACGACACAAACACTACACCCAAAGATATAAGGTACATGTATACCACCATCAAGTGCTTCGTATTCAGCATGAAAAGACATAGCGCAACAGCACATCCTAAAACAGAAAAAAATTGTTAATAATTGTAAGAATTTAAAGAGCAATGAATTTGCTCTCAACAAGATTGTCAATGCAAGAGACATTATTGTAAAGGTTCATTCATTTTAGAATCTCACAGCTGATAACGAAAGCATGTTACTCAAAATTTCATTCAACTCATTACGAAATTTTCAAGCAACTATATCAATATTATAGATAAAGCTTCTCGAATTCAAATCTACACAGCATACTTGGCTGAGAAAATTGAAATGACTGATTAATTTCTGATATTGATATATATGGTAGGTGGTGAATGAAATTCAGATATAAAATTTATGAGTGGACACATTAATCTACAAAATTTTTATATTCCCCTAAGTGAAGCCATCTTTCACAAACGAACAATAGGTATATTGTTTTCTTGAAATTTTTTTGAAAAAATTTTTCTGAATCATATGCAGAAGCTTAGAATGGACTTTGATTGCAATCGAAGATAAGAAAAAACAGATCATATTTTGACCTTGTAATATATTTGCTGAGTTATTTTCAACTTTTTTTCTTCAAAATTACTTTTAAATAGTTGAGTAAATATAATTTCATAGGCTATATTTGGGAATGCACTATATTCCATTTTTTGATTCATAGGAAGATAGATAACAGAGAATCTATGTGTGAAAAAATTGCTGATAACATTCACCTAGCCAAAAAATTCTGAACACGAGAGAATTCCTTATCAGAAAACTGGTTGTAGAAAACCTAATTAATGGAAACCCTGACTTGTGTCTAAACAAGTGATGAACTCGATCAAAATTCGAAAAATTTCGTAACCAAAGACGAATTTATTGGAATGAATTAATGTAGATGAGGTAACGAGCCTGCTAATGACCTTATTAAGAAAAAAAGAGAATGGTTCAAACTCACCTAGAGTACTTAGTAAAAATCTAATTAGTGCAATCACAACAAATCTATAAATCACAGGATTGTATTGCGTAGCTGAGGTAAAATTCTGCGGTGTGTTCTTGTAGTAATTTTCTTCTATAAGTGGAAAATCTTGTTCGGTGAATCCATATATTCCAAGTCCAAGTTTGAGTATTTCATCGATAACGAATAAAGGTGGCACTCGAAGCACTATTTCTACCAAATTTAGCACTCTTAAACGGAGCGACATTTCATTGCAAATAGTTGTTGAATTACAGTAAAATTTGATGTTCCTACCCAAAGAGGTTGAAAGCAAAATTATGAATGTCAAAATAGTCAATTCTGAACCGACAAATTGTGACAATTGTGTCATTTATTTTGATCGGCAAAACAGGAATTCTAAATGTCAAATGCTTCAGTCAATGCAATGACGACAATGAAGAAATCTCGACGATGTGTATAGGAACCTTTCTGATGCGGGTAGTTGTATCTCTGCATTCTTTATGTAACAAAGATCTCTGTAGTTTTCTATTTTATTCAAGAAGGTGGAAATGATGTGCAACTGGAAATAAACAGCTTTTTTCGGCTATTTCAGTTAAAACAATATGAAACAGTTCACATTGTAGTCTGTTTCGAATAGAATAATGTTGATAATTAAAGTAAACTTTCATAAAGTAGTTGAAATCGGAAGCGTTTCCAACCCTAATCAATAGATGGCCCACCTAAACCAATTTTGGATTGAGGTGAGTTCGGAAGAACTGAGTCAGTTTCGATATACAACGTGTGTGGTAAAAGTAAGGAACGAAATTCATAAGAGTGTTTCAATGTTTTCCAGCAAACAATCAAACTTGATTAGACCCACACCTCTATTGTACTGTGAAAAATTGGTACTGCAGATTTAACTTATTCTCTTCATTTACTGTAAGAAATAAAAAAACTTTCAAGGAAGAAGACCTTTATTAGAAAATTCTTAAATTTTTGTTGAGGTGTTATTCACAATAAAAATTTTATGGTTAGAGACCAAATAATTCAGAATAGTTATCTACGCAATATTGCGTAGTTGGGTTATTATGAAAGCTATATTCACTAATCTAATGTCTCCTCTTGGAATTTGTTGTAACCTAAATAAGTGAGTCATCTATCCCATGAGTTTGGGTTTGGGATAGATGATGCACAATATTTTTTTTATTTCTGACTAAAAATGCCTAATACTTATTGCACTAGTCGTAAGAGTCAGGTCAGTCGAGAGTTTCGGCGGGCCCTGGTACATACCGCAATTACGTGCCCCCTTGATAGTAACAATAGTAACAATAGTAACTATAGTAACAATGATGATGTGAACTAACCGTAAAATAATCTAAGGATGAATTTCTTCCAAAATGAATATCTTTGATCATTTCCGATATTTTGAATACACAAGAGTATTCACTTAAGGTTTTTGAGAATTAGGAAAGAAGATATAAATATTCATTTGTTCAGTTCATATAACAAGGTCATAGTGTCATAGAATATTTTGACGGGATCATCCTCGTACACAAATAAAATGATTCAAATCAATAAAAATTACAGCATGAGAAGAAAAAAGCATTCGAGGGAAATAAATAAATCGAGCTGAAACACTTGAATAAACTAAATAATACATCGAATACATCTTGGAAATCACCAAAAGTGTATGAACACCGATCAATTAAGCATTCATTGATTTTTCTTTCAAACTGACTAGGGCTACACATGAAAAAATTTTAATTTACAGCCACTTTGTTAAAGTAAAGTGGGACGTCTGGCCTTATATGAGTTTTTTCCATATCCGTCTGAATGGGATTTTCATTCGGCAGATGGTAGATGTATGTATTTATATACTTCATCAGTTCAAACCATAAACAAAATACCATAGGAACCATAAGAAAATGAGCAAGGCAAAACTGTACTTACTGTACGCAATATTCCATATTTTTATGAGAAAGCAAGGAAAAGACTTCCTTTGGTCCCAGAATCATAATTTTTTGACCACAAGTTTTCGGACTTTTTAAAGTAGTCTCATTTTCAACAGATCCGGATTAACCATGTGGGGCCGCCTAGGAGGTGCAATTTTTGGTGAGCCTTAGGCAAAGCAATTTTTGGAGCCCCTTTTCAACCATCATTAGAATTTTTTCCTCTCTTGTATAAGGCACGGGGCCCCTAGCTGATGCAAATCGCCTAATCTGCCTCATGGCTAATCCGGCTCTGATTTTGAAGTCTTCCAAAGATACAAGCGATAATGTTAATATCTTCCTGTATACATAAAAATGAATTGCCGTGCGTTAGGTACGCTAAGACTTGAAAACGGCTGGACCAATTTGGTTAATTTTGGTCTTGACTTATTCGTGGAATTTCACGGAAGGTTTAAAAGGTGAGAAAATATGAAAATGCAAGGTATTCTATATGGTTTTTTCCTTAAAAATGGAGGTGATCGATTATCAATGATTTTCGATGATCATCGATTTTTGACAATAAAACATCTAAGTTTTAAAATTGATTTTGCATTATTTATAACATCGTAACGTCTATTTCTTGATTTCAATAATTTCTTCAAGTGGGGACCAGTGGCGTAGCGCAAAATTTGGGGGCCCCACAGCAAGAGGGTCCCCTTCATAGATCTATGTTATGTAATATTAGGTTCCCCTGACATTTTTCAAAAAAAAGTATTAAAGAAAATGTGATAAAAATAATATATAATATTGAATAACAAGAATTTTTAAACAAAATAATATAGATTCTGATATAAAAATAACTAGGAATAAATCAAAGTGATAAAGAACTTCAAATATGATTTGACAAAAGTTCATTAATCTTTTCTAATTTTTTTGTTCAAACATATCTATAAACTTGTCGATATCCAAGCTTCTTGTTCGAAGCTGGAGTAGGCATGAAAGTCTGATGGACGTGTTTGCGACATTGAATTCCTAAGATAATTCTTGACTATCTCAATAAGACGATAATTTGGCGCTGTTTGTTCATTATATCATCAGAAAAAAATAGCAAATCGGCAAGTTCAATAGAATGAAATTATTGGGGCCCCATTTGAAGCCTGATACGCCACTCTACGAAATAATTGAATGTGACTCAGGCATTGGCTCATTAAAATATTAAAAAAGCTTTCGTTTCTTAGAAAATGCATTTTTTCCTCTCTCTGGTTTTTTTGCAAGCTCCACTCAAATATTTTCTTTTCCGCTCTGATATTTTTTCTGAAATCTGAAAAATTATAAGATATTCAAACTGCCGTTTCTAATTTGAGCATTCAATTACTTTTTTTTTTAATTCTAAAATGAATGGAATTTCTTAACGAATAAATAAGCTATGCAATAAATTCTAGAACCAACCTTCAATGAAATTGTAATCCTGACACTAAAAGCACTAAAAAAATCGGAATATTGAGAACTTTGTTTTTGAAAGTAAACAAACTAACAAACTCACAACGTGGTTTCGTATTCAAACACTTGTTACACTTATTTCTCTCACTACTAGAATGGAAATGGAAATAAAAAGATTTCATGATATTTTTCACTTCTTCATAAAAATAACCTGATTGGAGAATTGACAATAATTTCTGCAATAACAGATAAGCCACAAGCCGCCTAAAGAACAACTAGTCAAATAAGCCGCCGAGCCCCCAATAAAACGATCATGTGGCGACGTTCAAAGAGAAATGCCGAAAAGCTTGACGCTATATAAAAATAGGATAGCGCAGTGTGTGCTTTAGTAATATGTTGAATCGAATTATTGTAAACGTTTTATGTTTTTTGAATATAATTCAGGAATATTTCTCTATTTTTCGAGAATAATAACTGTACCTTCATGGTTTAGGTTTTATTCGTTATTTCAGAAGAAAAATATCACGAATTGGCAAGTTCAATAGTTATTGTGGCCCCATTGAAAGCTTTTTTTTTTTAGCTAGTGGGGGCCCCGACACTAAGGGGCGCTGCTGGGGCTGTGGGGCTCTCTGCTACGCCACTGGTGAGGGCGATGCAAAGTTTGCAGAAAACAACAATGTTAGCAATTAATAGCACATAAATAATTAATTAATATTTCGATAAACATCGGGTATCATGTTCCGTTATCTATGTCAATATCGGCTTCGGTGATCATTTGTGAAAGTGACATTTGAAGCGTCTAAATGCAAAACCAGACATTTGATGTATGAAACGAGAAAAACCTGCCAAAAATCATAGTTTTGAATTGAAAAACTCCTAGTTTTGACCATTTGAATTAGGAATATAGGCTTTCAAAATTCTATTTATGCGAACCTAAGGGTATAAGAATCGATTGCCAGCACCTTTCTCTATTGTAATCCTTCCTTAACTAATTTTTTCGGAGAATGTCAAATGTCTGGTTTTGCATTTAGACGTTTCATTTCAAGTTAAGTCCTGTTTTTGCGGTTGATAGATACAACTCACCTTTTTTGTCAACTTGGTTAATTTCAATTTGCGATGCCGAGAATGAGAAGACCTGACATAAGAAACCGCGTCACGGGAGGGCATTGAGGGGGTTGACTGATTATTTGATTATAGGAACATAATTTCAGTTATTTAGGTATAGGACGTATCGGATATATACGAAAAGTAAGGGAAATACAATTGGATCTGGTAGGCAGTGTAACACTTCCAACAAGATATAGGTACAAACTGATACAACCCCTCATGGTTAGACGAGAGGTATCTTGATGAATTCCAGCCTTTTTCAATTGGATAAGACTTAACCCTTAACCACCGTAGTGCGGTCTGTGAGACCGCGGCAGAAATTTGATTCGCTTTAACTTATACATACTTAAATTTTATCGCACTAACACTTTCTTACCTTCAAATGGTCGCATCCTCCATCAATGTTTGCAATGAGACAATTCTGGTAGTAACGGTGTGCAAGAAAAATGTATTTGAAGTTCCGGAGCGGTCTGTGAGACCGCACTACGGTGTTAGTGTCTGTATTCGAATACCGTTCTCTCTATATTTGGAGAACAATTTTTGGAACTTGGAAATCATTCTTAACGTTTGAAACTTAAATAATGAATTAAATACGTTCCATATTCCACACGAACCGGAATATAACAGTTGATAACTGGTTTTCATGATTAGAATTGGTAGAAAAATTAAGAGAAAATTTACTTCGGAACTATAAAAAAATAGAATTGAAATACCATTGGCTTCTCGATTGGCTTTTCTTCCACAACAAAATAAAGAATCCAATTCAACCTTGTGTAGCTTCACAAATGATATAAGGTTATTATGATACGTCCAAAGAAGAACAAAGCATCGCTATAGATATCTTCAATGCATACATAGTGTTCAGATGAATTTTCGCAAAAACCTGAAATTATTGTATTTTACAATTCGACAAAAAGAAGAGTTAATGCTTTCGATGGAAAGTGTGCTAAATGTTCTACCAGTATTCGTCCTCAGAAATGGCCAATGGTGATTTTTTCCGGATTCTTGAAATAAGCGGTGTGATCCATTACTGTCTTGGAATGAGATAAAGTCATGGAAAAAACTTGAAAAAAAGAAGAACATGTCACACTTGCCCACCCAGAATTAAAAGAAAGACATTATATCTTTGCATAATTTGTCATAAGTCGACTTGTTTGGAATGAACTAGTCAAATTTGTAAAAATTGTAGGTGTTATATTTGAGATGTTCACTGCTTGCAATTTTCGTGTTTTTTCAAGATTAAATGAATGATTTTCTGTCCTTGATATTTCTATTTTTGGGGATACATATTATTTTTATATTTTATAGATGCGTTTTCCATTTATTGTATAATATCTGGTGGTCCTGAGAACATGAACTGAAATTCAAATTTCGACATATTTCCTTCTCATTGTATAATTTTGAAGTTGAATAAAGAGAAACGAAATAGCTCATTCTTTTGTTAAAAAGCAGATCTTGATTTAAAATAATCATTTCCATAAAAATATCTCGTTTAATATATTTTATGATTGTATTTGGACGCGCGGTCTCACAGACCGCACCACGGTGAAAGTGCTACTGTTTTTGCACTACGGTGGTTAAGGGTTTTAAGAAATACTCAAATCCAAATCGATTGAATCAAGAACATACACCCACAGAAATAAATTCGAAATATACCTATTCGGTAGATTAACTCAAACTTGAAAAAGTCAAAAGTCTGTGTTTTTCATAAACGCCAACTCAATCCTGCAACTTCAAAAGCCGCCCGGGATGCCAATAATTCTGATACGGACTGTAGTAATTGTCACTTGCGTCGTCCGAAACAGTCCCGAAATCTTTTGTGCACAATATATAGAGGAGAAAGAATCTATTGCCAAAAACAATCTTTGAGGAAATTAGCTCCTAGCTTTTTTCTAGGCTCTCATTATTCCAGTTCATTTATTTTCTCCCGGTCCTCCAGTTCTTGATAATTCCTTCGGAAGCCGAATCTGGAAAGAAGACCGTCCCATATTTCAGGCAGCATTGATTAATTCGTTATTTTGACACAAGAACGTGTTGCACTATTAAGTAGGGATCCGCTAATGACCGAAGAGCGATGGCATATTAGTGTCTGACACACATGTGAAACCTAAAGACAAGACAAGGAACGATATTTTTAGACACCCCAACAACCAGCCACTCATTTCACTGCTCCTTTCGAAAGACAAGCCGTTTCTCCTACTGCTTAAAAGCCGATTTATAATCGGGAAAAAATTCCGCGTGTCAAATCGTCTTACGCACCGTTTCGGGCGATTTATGGCAGCTTCAAGGTTTTTTGTTGTGATATTTCAATCTGGCATCCGATATTTTCTCTTAATGGAGTCTAGATGAATTCAATATCCATTGATTCGAAATACTGTTGTGTTTTGAAATATCGAGGACCGTTATGATTATTTTGATAATGAAAACATAATAACATTATTAAAATTTTACCGAGCATTTCAAATTCTCAATGTATATTCAGCGCAAACGGCAAAACTTGAGAACTTCTAGGTTAACCCTGACTTGCAGGAACGTCCATTAAATTTAAAGCTCTCTTAATTCTCCATTAAACGGAGTATCCATGGCTACCGCCTATGGGTATTCCGTTAATATGAGTTGGGGTTCGAGGAATGTTCCTATGAAGTGAAATATTAGGAAAATGTGAAGGACAAAATGAAGAATTTGTTTTTCATATCCATATTAATTGATTTTCTTGAAAAATGTTACAGCTAAATAATGAAAATGTAGGAAATACTGCTGGTTTAAATTAAACAGATTATTATGAAGCAAGCAAGTACACATCTGAAAACGCGAAGTTTTGAAGAGATGGTCTTCAGTGGCAACCGCTTACCTCGTCACCATTCTGGAGTTCTGGATCTCTGGTTCCTGGTAAAAGTTGCTTGAATCAAGAATTCACAGTATTTTAAACAGTTTGTTGTAAAGAAAATCGAAAATTAGGCATATAACTATATAGCACAAGCGAGTCGACATATTTTCGAAGTAATAATGTCACACAGTTTCCGTCTTTTCAAACGTGTTTGTTGCAACGCGTGCGAAATTTGAATTTAAAGAAATTTCACTTTTGGAAATGAAGAAATTATGAACAGAAAAAAAAATAATAATATTGGAAAATTTGTGAAATTTATATTCCCAAATAAATAAATACAATTTAAATACAGCAGTTTTTTTGTAAGAGAAGCTATTTTTTTATTTTTTGAATAAAGCAAAAACTGAATTTGTCGTTCTGTTCTTAAACCGAATCCAAGAAAAATACCTTCAATTTTGCTTTATGTGACTTCCGGTTATTATGACGTATTTTTCATTTCCCCTCGATGTCATTATAAGCAGATTCTACTGTAGGTTTATAGGTACCTACAATTTTTTGCCGTTATAGTATATTCTAAAACAAGTTGCAGAATGAGCTTCTATTCCAACACGAATGCGAAGTTCGAAAACGAGCGACGAAGGAGCGAGTTTTAGATAGCATGAGTGTTGGAATTGCCTTCTGCAACGAGGATTAGACGGTATTTTCTCTATTTCAGTCAATTTCTGTGAAATATTCTCGAAATTCAAATGAAAATTCAGATTAGTGACTTTTGTTCTGTATCTTGGCAGTTGGTGTGACATACGAAATTTGACAGATCACGGAATTTGAATTGTTTTGATTCGAAACTTAATTCTATCGGAGGTCAGTACTGACAACCATAAAAGGAAAAATATAACTGAAAACAATGCTGTAATGAGTTTCATTACAGCACTACTTTTAGTACTGTAATGAACCCATTACGATACTGAAATAGAGAAAAGTATTTTAACGATGCATTAGGGTCTGCTTGAGAAAACACTACTTTCCACACTATATTCCCGGTATATGATGAGGATTTTCATTTGAAAATTTAACGGACGTTCCTGCAACTCAGGGTAAACAGTAAGTAAGTAAGCATCCTGTTTCCCTTTTGACGATTCAAAGATTATCCTTGTGATATAAGGATTGAGGAGGATGTGCCTCAGGATTCGTAAATTATTGTACCTTGGGAACCGGTCCAATCCGAATGTTGCTCATTGACATTGAGGGAGTCTTGCGGGCTTATTGGTCGTGGTTCATAAGGAATTATTTCACCTTACGTTTCGCCTACATCTTCGGTAGTGATCTTCAGAAAGTTCTTGGTTTGACATTGTATCTCGAATTAACGCCGTATTGCTGACATTTACGTGTTCTAACCTTTCTTTCAAAATTTTGAAATCAATTCCGATTAGTTTGTCGAATTGATATTTTTTCAAACAATGAAAATAAATGGACAGAAATAAAATAAATTTGCCACTGAATATAAGATAATATTCTATGAAGCAATTACCATTTTAGCCTTGATGAGTTCCGTTCAATCTTCATTTCTATCGTTCACTACCAAATATTCATGAATTTATCGCTACCGACCCATTTTTCAACGAACACTCTCTATACGCCAGCCACAAAGGATGTTCTAAAACAGAGGATTCACGGTTGACATACGTAAACTCGGTCTTCGAATTTCTTGGCAGGCCATTCCCTTTGAACTCGAGACACTCATTAATGGTTATTAGTACCTCATTAAGTGGAGTCGAGAGGTGAAAGAAAGAGTTTGGCCGAAACATTGTGACATATTCCATGATATAATGACTAATTGATGCCTTAACTACAGCCACCCACGAGAGGTCCAATAAGGGTCGGACTCGATAAAAATCCAATTTGCTAGTGGAAACCGTTGTTTTCATTGGAGCAAATGCTTATAAATACTTACGCCTTCAAAAGTCCCTGACATTGGAATGAAATTTGAAGGGACTCTTCGAAATGGTTTTTCAGAAACTATTGCTCAAAACTAAAGTCTTCGGAAACCTTTCTTCACCAGTATCATGTACTTATATAGGTACGGGGTTTCCATAAATTATTTTATCAAAGCAGATAGCTTTTGATTATTGTCTGACGCTACAAAATAACGATTCCAACTATATCAATTATTGAATTTCTATAATGCCAGCCAGTATTTTGTTGTCAAGAATATCAAATCTTCCTGAAAATTCGAATTCGTGAATCCGTGAAGGATCAAACGACGTCAAACTTTTGGTTCTTAGATTGTGGAACTTATTGACATCTGCAATTGCTTATAATTAAGCACATGATACATTCATCGTAATAGAGGCATGGGAAATTAATATCTGCTGATTAAAGCAGATATAAATCCGGAATCAAATCTGAAAGCTCACAACAAAGCTATTATAACGGGTTGGTGTTTATTTTGTTTTGTTTTTTGATTTAATTATATCGAAAGTATTGATGAATTTTTCTTTTGCTCATTGTTTCGTTCAGTAACTCAACATTAGCTTTCATAATTCGTGCAGAGGTTTAGTTTTTCAATGGTTAATTATCTGCATAATGAATCACAGGTTAGATGGAACAGTGCTCATGGGTGTACTGAATTTCGCCCTTTTCAGAGTTTTCCTTTGTTTTATGTATGTAATAAATATCATTGTTATTGAATGAAATGAACGCTTTCATCATTATTGTCATCATTATGAACAGATTCATAGTGACTGGTGAGATTGGGTAAATCTAAAAATAGACCACCAGTTTTTTGAAGAAATTGCTCAAATTATAAGAAAACGAATCAATCTAAATCCTTATTTGTTCTACATAATGTAGTAAGAGTATTCTTATGGTGTCCCTTTGAGGACTTTTCACACGGTCATTAAAAAAATTGAGAAAAAATGTGTGCCATATTCGTACTTTCCATTTATTCTAGGTCTTTTTTTACGAAAAATAAAATTGAAATGAGTATTGAGAGATAAAGATATCTAATAATATTCTTGAACAAGCAACAAGTTGTGTTATTCTGAAAATTTTTGCTTTCAGGTCTGATTTAGACTGAAATACAAAGTTATATTGATTCAATATTTTTTATTAGGCGCTATAGTTTCAACCAACTGCTTTCTTAGATAATGTATTATACATATACATATATAAACTATTATCACTTCTTGTTTCAAAATAGGTAGACACCTTTAGGTTTAGGAAAAATGAGGTTTTATTGTGTGTTTCAGATTTCCATATCAATGAGTAATATTCTTCATTCGAAATGAAATTCCTAGTATTTTTCCTCTGATAAAATGAGCATTTCTACATTTTCAAATTCAGGGATTTCCATGAAAATTACGTATTCATTTTTTGATACTACTCAACAAATTAGGTACAGTTAACTGGTAAATCCTTCAGTATAATAATTAATGATTTATTCCTTCTTAGTCCAGAATCATCCGAGTCCAATTCAGTTGTTGGAATTAAAAATGTGTTCAGTATGCATAAGAAGTATGAACGGGCCCTTGCATTAACAAAAACTAAAGCTTTGAACGAGAATCAAAAATGAAAAAATTGTATTAATAACTTTCACTCTATTCATGTGAGAACTTAGACTGGAGGTGTATCAAGACGATGAGAGACTAAAGTACTTGATCATAAAGAATAGGGAAATAAGTTGATCACAGGATGGCGATAGCTGCGATCGCATGATATATCTATTGGAATTCTATGATTTGTATTTTGATGGGTGAAGATTTCAATCTGGCCTTATTGAATAAAAAACTGACATCAGAAAATTATAAAATGAAATAGATTTCTATAAGTCTGTTAGATGACAAATGTCAAAAGGGGAAGTGAACAAATCAACGATTCTGAAGATTTGTTCAAATCTCCACCGTAGATCAGTGGGTTTCACAAATCTTTGATTGTCGAGTTGTTTTCTATATTTTCGGTATCGGAATGAGTTCATTACAGTACTAAAAAGAGTCCTGTAATCTCAATTTTCGTAATAGTCATACCAACTGCCAAGATACAATACAAAAGTCACTAGAATGTATAATCTAAATTTTTATTTGAATTTCACTAAACTTGACTGAAATTGAAAAAATATCGTCTTATACTCGGTTCTCTTATAGTCTCCCCACTTGCTTATTAATTCACTTTCATCATTTCATTACAATTATCCCGAATTTGATTTGATTAAAGGACAGTTCGTTCTTATTGGAAAATTTTGTATGAGTATTCTGGATTTGGTATAAGTACGCAAGAAATTTTTAACAAGCTTCAATAAGCCAATAACCATCATTATTTCGGCGTTTCAACTCGAATCCGGATCTGTTGAACTTCTGGTTTTGCTTTTTGATGAAAGGAAGTGTTTGTGCGTTTGCTATCCGCTCCCTGTTTTTATTTTAGTGCATGCAGCCTTGAAGTCGCGACCACTTCGGTTGGTTCTTTTGCTTTAACTCTGCTTAATTAGGCAGTAATTAGTTGTGTCAATAGTTGTTTCAAGCTGCCTACATATAAATATTGGCGGTCTCTTCTACCAACAAGCCGATGTTGGTTTCTTTGCTTCCAATGAGTTATTTTGTTTGACTTTGAATCGAAGCATTTCACTGGTTATATCTTAATTATTTCCCTCGTTTGCGATTCAGCGGCACTGTATTTCTTGAAGATTGGTTTATCTAGTGAATTTATAGGACTGATAATTATACGATTTAATTCGTTATACAGCACCTAATTACGAACAAATCGAAGAATAGGCAGAAAAAACAGCCTCTAATTAGTTCATAAACGTTTGATGGTACTAGTAATGGCGAGAATATTGATCAGATTCAATCTGAGCTGAAGAAAAGAATTGGAGGTGGTCATTATCGATTATATGCTATCTCATATTGATTAATTTGAACGACGGTAATTTTTATACTACGCAGAAAAGCACATCATTCAATGCTGCCTACGGTGCTTCTTATAATACCTAATAACTAAGGTTGAGCAATCAGCTAGGAGCTTTCCCTATCTGATTTTCTGTCGTTTGAAATACACACCTTTTTCGCCGAATGTGTTAGAGATTCCAGCCAAGCCATTTCCTCTTTTTTCGTTCAGGTGGTAATAAACATATACTTAATCCGCAAGGGTTAAAAAGCTATTTTAATGTCATCCGAGGAAATGCAAAGCGTTTCTGGAAGTGTAATGATCGATTTTTTACACCACGTATCACGAAAATGACAAAAGTTTTTTTTATAAAATTTATGCAACAATGATAATAAGTTACAATCAATCATTCAATAGTATATTCTAAAACAAGTTGCAGAATGAGCTCCTATTCCAACACGAATGCGCTCGTTTTCGAAAACACGAGTGTTAGAATTACCTTCTGCAACGAGTATTAGACGATATTTTCTCTATTTCAGTCAAGTTTTGTGAATTACTCTCGAAATTCAAATAAAAATTCAGATTAGTGACTTTTGTATTGTATCTTGGCAGTTGGTATGACTTACGAATTTTGATAGATTACAGAATTTGAATTGATTTGATTTAAAAATTGATAGGATCGCAGGTCAGTATTGACAACCACAAAATGAAAAATATACTTGAAAACAATGCTGCAATGAATTCATTACAGCACGATTTTTAGGTCTGTAATAAGCTCATTACGATACTGAAATAGAGAAATTATTATCATTAATTATTAAATGCAAGATATGGAAACTCTGAACACTTGCCTTCTCAGGCGTAGCGTAGTATTGTATCTTGGCAGTTGGTGTGACTTACGAAATTTGATCGGAGAGTAGTACTGACAACCATAAAACGAAAAATATAGGGTAAAACCCGGATAGATGCCCCAGTCGGATAGATGCCCCATTTTCAAAATACCTGACTTCCCAAACTCTCCACTAGGAATAAATAGTGTAAGAATGAGCCACTGTCACCCTTAACGTCAGTTGGTAACAAAATATGGTCCAGTGAGGACGCGTTTTGCAAGAGTATGTGATTATCTCCACAACGAACTTCGAAAACATGTAAAAGTTTCAAAGGCTAGTATTTGCCGTCGTTGTAGAACTTTTGAAGTAGTTATAAATTCGATTATATTCTTTATTGTATCAATAAACTGGTTCATTAAATGTGCATCTAAGTATGACCAGTTGCTTTTTTGTTTTTAATTTGTGAAAAAAATGCATGGGCATCTATCCGTACCAAAAAGGATAGTTGCCCTGATTTTTCGAGGTATAGATGCCCTTAGGAGACATATATATCTCTATACAACCCATACCCTTGTATAGTCTGAGTATTAATTCTTTTAAATATTTTTAGTATTCTGTCATAGTTTGTGTACCGATCTGAACTCTTTACTGATTGTAGCAAAACCATGTCGCGGAAGTATGAGAGAAAAGAAGGAGTACAAGGTCAAGTTTGCTCTTGGACCACAGAACAACTCGAAGCAACTTCCAATGAGACAGAACAGTTCGATGGCGTTATGAAATTATGAATGAAAATACAAATGCTCAATCCGACTGGATTCAGTGTATAAGGTATTACAACTGGCTTCATGAAACCTGTACACTTTTTCGGAACTACTGCTCAAGATGTGGAAAACTTAAAGCACTATCTGACTGGTTTCCTCTTCGTTGTGTTGTTTTGTTTTGAAAAGAGTATTTCTATTTCTTTGGTTCTATTAGGTATTTAATATTTTATAACAACAATGAGAAATTCGTATACTTATTTGTTGATACCTACCTAATATTTTATGATATAAAGAATTTATATTTTCATTTAATAAATGCTTTCGAAATTTCACCAAGTAGACTGATTTAAGTTATATTACGATTATAACAGACACAACGATAGGAGATTTCATTGAATTTGGCTTTGTAATTGGATCACACCATATGAAGGGCATCTATTCCGGACTGAAGGCATCTATCCTTCTCAGTATTTTCATAGTGGGGCAACTATACATATCTGTAGGCATCTATCCCCAGAAATAATGTTCCACAAAAATCAAAATTCTGTGAAATCTGCTAATGCTAGGTCAGAAAAAAACACAGTATTTCAATTCAAATAACAACTCTAGCTACTTTCATAAAAATTATTCAGATAAAATCGATATTTTCGAAAATATGAGACAATTTCAAAAAGTGGGGCACCTATCCAGGTTTTACCCTAACTGAAAACAATGTTGTAATGAGTTTCATTACAGCACTACTTTAAGTACTGTAGTGAACTCATTACGATGCTGAAATGACATTCTAATAGTAGCATTAATCGAACAGGTGATATTGTTATAGATGTTTCCATTTTTCAATATTTCATCTGTACAAGCGGTCGAATCTGAGTAATTATTCTTCAGCGGCAGTAGTAGATAATCGTACTGTCCAAGAAGCCCCTGGACATTTTCTAATGGTTGATGGATGAACCAGATACCATCGAAGACCTCGATCCTTCCATTCTTCAATGTGGTGTTATGAATTATGAATTGAATTCATTCAATGAATCAAGTGCAGAGAAATTTACAAGACAATTTTTTTTTCGAAAAAAAAGATAAATTGGAAATAATAATGAACAAAATTAATAGGCTCACACAACCTCCATCCGGTGAACTGGAAAGATGAAATCAGATTTAGCCACTGAGCGAATTTCTATTCGGCCTCGTGAGTATCCCTATAATTCTTAATATTGGTGTCAGTATGACTTTGTTGAAATGAGATTTTTTTACCAATTACAGTACCCTTCAGTACCTATTATAGTACCCGTCATCCTGCAAAGTTGCCGAAGATTGGTATGTTCTGTATAATCTTTTGGGTTTTCCAGATTTAAATATTATCATGCAATTTTTTTTCGATATACCACCTGAATTAAGGACAGCCCATATGTAGGGCAATTCATTGCTCATTGCTAATAGTTTTCTACTCTTCTGTAGGTTTTAAGGTCTTAGGTTCATGTATTTGCGATAAATGGCACGCTCCAAAGCTACAACCTTCCTTTGTTACGATGAAATACCTTGATGTTCGAATTTTTCTATCGAGCGAATTCCGCTCATTACATATTCAAATTTGATGAATCATTGCGATAGTTGACACTCATTTTAATGTCGATTGAAACTTATTCTGCGAGGAACGAGGAACTGATTTGTACCCAACAAAGTAGTGCAAGTATTCAAGTAGGAGAACTTGTTATAGTTGAAAATTATTCAATTGAGTTTGTTCCAGAAACTAGGCATTGAAACCAAAAAAAATTTAAGGAAAAACTAATTTCATTATCTTCGAATAGCCACAGGCGACCTCTGTTGCATACCATCAATATATCGGTTTTTTATAAAATAGGATTTATGTTCGAGATTTCTAAAACCAAAGTTACTAGCGATTGTAAGAACTTCTAAAAGCGCATCTCTCTGTAATTTGATATTTCGGGCACTAAGCCCTTAATACTTTTTTTTTCAAATTGGTGAAGGTGAGGATATTTGTACCTTTTCAGCTTGGCTCTGATATGTGAGATTCTTGACATATCACAAAAGATGTATAGGTGTTCCGGACCCGAAAATCTCGTGTTTAAAAGTGATTCTGATGAGTATATAGGAACTCTTGACTGATTAGATGATTTGATTAATCAGTTTTCACAGAAGGACTCTCAGGGATAGCTGGCGTAGTTCAAAGGACATTATTTTTCTCAACACAGTTTTTACTCTTCAGATCTTGTAACGAAGCATGATTTTTCTGTGAGAAAAAGTCAGACCTCTTTCATTTTCATGATTGAATTACTATTTCGTTTTCATTTTCAAACTTCTAATTCAAATAGCTGTTCGCATTTTCAATTTAAATATTAGATATTCCGAACTTCATTCAAATAATTCAGAAATAAATCGTTAAGATGAAAAAGTATCAGGCTGAATTGTGTTGTTGTTTTTCACAGTGGAGCCTGGTATGAAAAAGGCTGGTTATTTCTGATTACCGAGTTGTAAGTTCCGAATCTTCGCCGTTAGGCGATAAGCCGGATTTTTACCGTCAAGAATTTTCCAGAATTTTTGCGATTTTCCACAGATGTTTTACGCCCCACTAAAGAGGTTATGAAAATGAGATTTTCACTGATCAGGAGGTACTTACGAATAAATTCCGAATTATTGACGAGATAAGTTACGGGTGCTTCAACATTGCGAGAGACTTAGAGTTTTCTTAGATTTTTTTCATAATTTAGCATTTGGCGCATTTTCTTTCAGTTTATGATTAAATTAGAGAGGGAGAAAGAGAGAAATTAACTTCATTGAATCAAATCAATAATTAACGTGAGATCTTGTTCACTGGCCTGAAAATCTATACAAATCTATAGGAAGTATCAAAGCGTGGGCGTGGATAGCATTTATTCATCTGAAGACAAACACTTTTTCCTACTGTATTTCAGAAAGCGTCAAATGTATCTCAGAAGGCGTCAAATGTATTTCAGAATAGTCAAATGTGAAATATATATATATATATATACAGGGTGAGTCGGGAGGAACGGACCAAACTTCAGGTGTGTATTCTGCAGGTCGAAATAATTCCAAAAAACTCATATGTTGTTATCCGATTCTCATTTGTTTTCAAACTATAGGGTAATTAGAATATTTAAATAAGGTCAATCAATATTCAGATCAAGAGTTTCTCGGACTATGGATTGGTCGGTGTGGTCGTATTAGTTGACCTCCAAGATCTCCAAACCTCACACCATTGAACTATTGTTTGTGGGGCTGGTTCAAGAACGAGGTATACAAAGTTAAAGTTGACACTCGGGATGCTTTAATTCGACGCATTAGAAATACGGCATTGCTTTTTAAAGAAAAGCACGAATCAATCAGAAAAGCATCGAGAGCCCTTCGCAAACGAATGTGTTTCGAGGTTAATGGCGGGATTTTCGTGCATTTATTAAAATTATGCTATAAATGAAACCATTTTAATATAGAAAATGTTGTTTTTTATCATGACGCTATAGTTTGAGAACAAATGAAAATCGGATAACAACATATAAGTTTTTTTATATTATTTCGAGCTATAGAATACACACCTGAAGTTTGGTCCTTTCCTCCCGACTCACCCTGTATATATATATATATATATATATATATATATATATATAGAGCTAAAATAATACAATAAATGTTGAAACAAAAAGTACCTAAGCTGAGGTAAAAAAAAACGGGGTATCATAACATTCTTCGTATGATACTATAGAATCATACGATACTATCATCACTAGTATCATACGATACTATACAGCCAGGGGAAAACACCTCAGCCGAAAAAACCTGTCTCCCCGTAAAAAAAATAACATAAAATATTAAATATCAGGAAAATCTTGAAAGACATCAGTGTGATCATCTTCATGTTATCCGTCGATGGACTTGGATAAACAGATTCTTCCCAAAACGACTCGCAATTCTTAATCTTGAATGAAAGAAGACAAAAGCAGAAAAAAAACCGATTATTCAGAATAAATCAAATTCATTTTAGAAATGCATTTGCTACTTTAAAAAACAACATTCAGATTTCTTGGACAAATAATATTCGGAGGTTTACAAATATTTGACAGAAATGTCACAAAATTTGGAAGAAATGAAAAAACTCCATCAATTTCCCCTTTCCGAATCTGTTGAAAATAAGGAACTGATAATTTTTTAACATAACAAGCTGAACTTCGATTAATACATAACTTTCAACTGTCCTCTTTCACGAGGATTTTTTTCTGTTGCCGTGTGGGTTTCTTGCAGAAGAATCACTTCGATACCATGTTCATCAGCTAATTTGGAGACGTAATCACCCTTGTTTTTCGAAATTCCTTCGATATTCAAATTCAAAATCCACAAATTCCTGCTGATACAACCTGTATATGAATGTTTCAAAGACGTTCTAGAACAACAGCGTTTATTAGAATGGAGCGTTGATTATCTCCCGCATATCACCAAAATTTTTCTCATGATGTTATCAAACAAACGTCTTGGAATATCCGTGAATGAATAATACCTAGACATCCCTTGGCTTAATCTAACTTCGAAACAGTAAAACTCGAAAACAATGTAGCCAACGAACAATGGAAGGCACCTGAGAATGGCGTCAAATCGCAGTTCTACCAACCGAGGCGAGAAACAGTGCTGGCAACGCCAATTCCCAACCGCATGACATATAATGCTCTAGATAAACGCTTTGTGTAATAGTTCTATTGCATAATGGCCCCGCTATGAGTCCTTATCAGAAAATGACTCATAACAACTGACAGACGCGAACAGGAAATTGGAATAAGAAATTTTGGGGCGTAAAATGAAAGATAGTAGTCCTGTAATTTCCTCTGCCATAAAGCGAGCGACGCTGCGCTTCCCAAATCGAGCAGGCGTGTTCGAGAAAATTTCTATATGGTCCTTTGGATGCGGATCTGGCTGAAAAGCCCCGACTCGGCGAATAGGAACAGGTTTTCTTCGCGATCGATTTATGGCACTACAATATCTCAACCTTATCCTGCAAGAGTTGAATTTGTATGGGAATGATATAACTTATATTTCATGGGACACGTATATCGCATCCACGAGATCTTTTCATCCGGGGTGGATTTGAACCCGCACTGGATTATTGCACTCGAGCTGTAGCACGAAACACTTTATTTATTCTGCCTCAATTACACCTAGGAGATGATTCCAGAATGAACTTTGAAATATGATATGAATCTAATTGATCTTCATTGCTTGTCTATCATAATGCAAGATATGGTTCAACCCTTTTTTATAGTATATCGTTATCTGACTCTCAACTGTATGATACAACCAATCGAAAAAATATGGAGCACCTGTTCCTGGAGTGACAAAATGGGAACTTCATTTAGTTATGCTTTTGAATGTCCATCATGATATGTGTGGAAATGACGATTGTCACTTTTCAAGTCATCATCAATGGATCACGAATCCATTGGGAGGAAAAATTCTGAATGCAGTATGAAATTATACAAGGAACGATGAATTTTTTAATTCTTCCTTTGTGTACAATTTTTCTTGAGCAACTCGCTTCACATAATCATTGAGGTCATGATCTTTCAACATTGTACTGTGCTGTTTCAATTCGCCACAAACACCATCATGTGGCAGAAAACATAGAGCGAAGTGAATGGTCAACTTCAGATCTGTATAATTTGATAGCAGGTGTATCTCAGGGTTCTATTTTGGAGCCCTTATTGTTCACAATTAATATGGCTGATCTCTACAGTTGGGTTCGATACTGGAACCTACATTGTTTCGCTGATGATGCACAACTGTATCTGCCGATTGTTCTTGGTGGTGTTGGGGTGACGGTATGAAGGATGAATGCTGATCTGCAAAGCATTTGTGGGTTGCCATCGAGAAATCATTTGCAGCTCAATTCTTCAGAATCCCAACTGATGTTGTTTGGACCGGTATATGGTGAGCAAGGGTTGATTTCCTTCTTCAGAGTTAGCGTCTCTGATGAAGAACTGGTTAGGGTGGGTAGTGCCAGAAATTTGGGTGTTTTGGTTGATGGTAAATAGGGGTTTAACCAGCACGTAAGCAATCTTCTACAAAGGGCATTTTATGTTCTGAAGTTATCATTCAATGATAGGTCCTATTACGTTTCAATTATGCTCTATATGTATATGAACCTTGCCTTGACTAACATGATCGAAGTCGACTACAGAGGATGCAGAATTGTTGTTGTCGATTTGTGTACAGATTTTCGCGCAATATTTTGAGATATGTGAGGGAATTGGGATGGCTCAACATGGAAAGTAGGATTGCTTAAAGCATTATGTTCCTCACGCACAAGGTTCTGCTTCTTGGTAGCCCTTCCTATTTGAATAGTTTCTTTAAAAATGCCTTCTCATTTGACACAACGAAATCTAAGAGCTCCGGAGCGCCTGCACCTGCCCCAATACTCAATCTCGATGTTCAGAATATCTTTCATTTATAATGCGATTACTTATGACAACAGTCTACCTCTATCTTACAGAAGCCTATTCATAGCCATGTTACAGAATGAGATAAGCGAGTTCCTACTAAATAATCAATCAATATGATTTTTTGTTTTTCTTATCTTTTTCTAGTAATAAAGTTTTGTTGCCTAGCATTGATAGTTTCTATCTAATTTCTTTCTGTAATTCTTGCTTTGTTTGTAAAAGGTGCAGTCAGATCATCGGTGGGATTGAGTTGAATAGATTTGCTAGACTTCGCCCATTGTTGATCTAATGAATTGTGCATGATAAACATCATTCATTATTTTTATTATTATTATTCGAGATGAGGCATCTTTTCAAATTCTGTCGGTATTTTCATCTACGAAGCGAGAAATCATTCATAAACAGAAAATAAAATCCCACATTGTGAAAAGTGGATGGTCAACAGGATAAGAAACAAGCCTACATAAAGGTGATGCACCTTGTTCTCCCTTAGATAAGTAGTTCTTCAGGAAAGTTCACGAGAACGAATATGAATTAACAATATTTCAATTTTGAATAATTCAACTCGTTCTCTATGAAAACATTCAATGTAATTCCCTCAGACTCGATCGATAAAAGAATAAATATCTGAGAAACAGTCACATCATTTATTGTCATTATTCTCAAACTGATTGACATGACAATCTCACTCTTTTCTCCTGATCTGATCAACTTGAAAGGCTGTTTGAGCATGCTCAGATTTTTCCTCTCCAACAGCTGTTTGATCTTGAATTCCAACTGACCGATCTGTTTCTTAAGAGCCGAGTCCATCACCTTCAGTTCCAGAGTACTGCTGTGGGGATTGGACACAAGGAAGCAGAACCCTTCGTCCCACCTTGGATTTGCGGTTTTTAAACATTCTTGAGTTGCTTTCGTGTATGAACCAACTTTTAACTCCACCAAAGGATTTGGCAGACCGGTTTTCATCGGTAACTCAGTGGCGGAATCTATGAAGACCGTGAGGACTGCAGAGTTTAATGGTACGCCTTCGAACATATTATTCTCTTCTATCGTATCTGTCAAGTCTTGAAGAGATTTGCTGAGATTGAACCAAGCTACTTCCACATGAATAGAACCATGCTGGACTTCTTCCAAAATTAACCAAGTATCTACAAACTTTGCAGCCTTTACAGAGGAGATATCATAAGAAGCGTGACCTAAAGGATCGTTCTTGCCATAATCCTCGTCCCAAACATGAAAAACTAGTTTCTGTCCTTGTACCTCTGTGACTATGAATTCACAGTGGAAGTTCCATACTGGGTTCAGTGAATAGCTGATGGTTTGAGACTGACACTCCTGAGCTCCAACGTTAACAATTATGAAAGGATCACTCAAACCGTTTATATCTTGAGCAATTAGATTTTTACCTTCGATAACATATACTCTAAGGACCCCTTTTGGTTGTGGTGTTCGTAAATACGAGATCACTTCCGCAGAGTCAGAAAGATTGATCACACACATGTTTGGCAAGACGAGCATGGAATTCACAACTGATTCGATGACGTTCCTGACTTGTGTTCGTATCCCAGGGATTTCCAAGACTCCTGTCACTCCAGTAAGACAAAAATCAATATCTGGGTTATCTATAAAGAAGTACTTTATGCCACCAATGATGGGTACTGTAGGAATCAATGGTTTTAGAATTACTCTCATGGTGCCCTCAAGCTGGAAGTCTTTGATACCACCTGTCATTCCGCTGACGCCAAAAATGAACTCACAGTCACCCCCGTAGAAGACATATAGGTCCATGATTATCTCGTTACGACCTGTGCGATCGTATACCTTAACTCCTGTTATTTTTGGAGAAATGGAACCCAGTTCTACCCTTTGGAAGTGAAAACCCTTGAGCATGTAAGAGTCCATTTTGGTCTTCAGTTCCGGCTCCAAGCTGTCATGAATGAAGGATCTGGTGAAGTTGTTCATGGTTGGCCACATCTGTCTCAGGATCTTGTTGAACCATTCCGCTCTTTCTATGTCAGGAAAGAATACCCATGCTGGCAAGTCCTTAAATTGGGACGAAATCAAATCTTTTTCATCCACCGTACATCTGAGTTTGTTTATATCCCTCTTTCTAGATGTTTTGGTGGTGAATGTGTCGAGTACTACGATACCAAGGAGAGGAACTGCTATCCAAATGACTGACCATTGATGGTAACCGATGAAGTAACAGTAGCAAGCAACCGTGGACTTCCAAATCAAACTGAAAAGCACTTTGAGTGAACTGTGAAATATGGTGGGCGAAGGACATGGAGTGCTTGCGACTTGAAGATCTTCACTATGAATACTCATCTGGGTTTTCCAAGATTACTACTGAAGAGATATATTCGATACATTTTGAATTTGAAGTGACAGATGTTGATATATTATTATGATCTGAATGTCAAAATAGTGATTTGAGAGTCATAGAGATCCTCGGAACACTGAGGTGCTCAACTTGATCAGCAGAAAAACTGATAACTCAAAACCGATAAGTCAGTTTTGGTTCAGGAAATGATGTCAACGGAGTAGTACTTTTACAATTTTCAGGTCCATCTGATTCTTCAATAATGCCTGCCATCCGTTTCAAATCATATATGTAGAGGAGATGATTTAGCTTCATAACCGTTCTATTGCTGCTTTTTAGAGCAAATACAAAGTGAGTCGAATTTGATCGATTAGACGAAGAATTCAGAGCAATGCAGAATGATTGAAGGGCAGAGTGAGTATCCTTGACAAATTATTCGTTGTATAGGAATCGGTCCATTCGTGATAGAAACTTCAATAGCTTACACTAGTAGTCTCGTAGATTAGATATCTAACTCTGCACATATCTAGGTAAACAGATTACAGGGAATGTCGAACTAAATATTAAGAGACGTTATTGGTCAGGTAATTTCTGATGGATATGATTATGTTATGTGGTGACCGAAACTTATCCTTAATTTAGTTAATGGAAAATTGTTAACAAAAGTGGAACCTTCTACTCACAGATTAAAAGGACCTCTCGACAATAGTAAGACTTGAAGAATTTCCAACTTTGAAGCCATTTTTTGGAAAAAATATTTGGAACGAATTCTACAGATAACTTCAATAACGTATACGACACCTGACCTGTTAAAAAAACGTATAAAAAGTGCTATTTAATAGCAAATAAAAATAAAACTTAAGGTAACAAAAGGCGCACATTTTTAGTTTGAAGTGAAAGTAGCTAGAATGAGCGATGATGAAAAAAATTGTAAGTGATGTGTTGCAGCTGCCAAGTTTATTATAAGCTGCTGGCCTAAATGTGCCAACATTTAGAGTCAGAACTTTTGGGATTCTGTTAATTCCTTTGAGGAGAACCGATGCATCACAAAATCAATCCACTTAATTCGAATGCTCCGCACCTGTAATGAACTTCAAGAAGTTGTAGACATATATCCTGGTAATGTTTTGAATTCGAAATCGCTCCTCAAAAGACATTTTCTTTCAATGTAGTTTTTTCTTCAATTTTTTTTATGTCGACTGTCACTGGTTATTTCGCTTATTTAGTTAATCTGAACATACTTCTTATGAGTGAACCCTGTTTGTATTCCCCGTATCAATAAATGAATAAATACGTGAATTAAACAAAAACAACTATTTTTACAGGAATTCTCATTATTTTTCACGGTAGAACTGAAAATAGATTCTGCTTGAAAATATTTTACAATTCAAGATCATGTAATCTAAAACAAAAATACAAAATCTTGATTTTGTAATACAATGGCTCCCTCGAAAAGTTCTAATGAAACACTTTGAAAAATCACCCTATATAACTCAACTTTGCTTAACGCTCATCAAGGATTACCACTAAGAATGAGCTTAATAAAAGAAATTATCAAAATATTAGGAAACATTCATTTTGGCAAAATGTAATAGAGACTTCGTGAATAGAAAGAAACATATTCTGCATTTTCTTAAGGAGATGGAAATAACTGCATATTTTCAGCTGAAAATCCTACAGGGTGAATGAAAATACATAGGTTGTAAAATCAAATCTTACTCATTTTATTATTTTGAATTTATTAAAAAAGTTTGTTTTCATTTGGGCAGATTATATGAGTTATGAATATTGATGAGAGATTTCCAGCTGGAAATATGTGAAAATTTCAGACTTCTCAAGAAAATGCTGAAAATGTTTCCTTTTGTTCAGGTGATCTTCATTTCAATTGGTCAAAATGAATGTTTCTCAAATATCTGATGATTTTTTGGTTTGGCTTATCCTTATTTAACCTTATTGGTAGAAATTAAGTTCAGTATTATTTTCCAGATATTGATTCCAAGTTTCAAGAAATCACAATAAAAATGAAAAAACTGATTTGATAATTCAAAGCATTAAAATCGAGTCAGAAGGTTTTATATATTATGTTACTACTGATGCCACTGTCTATGGTTCAACTAAATTCAATTCAGGCACAGACAGATTAAAAGTTCAATATGCCCCAAGCTTACACAATAAAGATAGAAATTCAAGTTATGACTGTGAATATCTGATAAAGTGAATTTTTATTTTGCATTTTTATTTCCTAAATGTTTCATTTCCTCTTCTCTGTCAAGCCAAGGTTTCTGTTCCGCATACTTTTTTATGTTATTAAGCCACCAATTGGCGAATTTTTTTCAAATTCAAAGTCAACTAGAAAAATTTAGATCAGGAAGAGTTCTGCATGGGTGCTCAATCCACTCAAGTTCTCAAATTTTTCTGATTTTTCAGTATAAGACTTTTCAACTTCGAGTTTCAACAGAAAATTACCAACATCATATACAATATTATGGCCCTACAAGAATATCTCAATATCTCCTAACACCAAAATAACTCATACGAAGTGTATGATACTGTTCAGATGAATGGAGATTGCCAAACACTTTCCATTGAAATCCTTCACAAAAGATTTCGGAGTCAATGAATGAATCTACAAAGAATCGAACACAGAATTCCTTGAAGAGGTCCATTTCACCCATTCAACACACAATGCCTATACTCTATTCCACTATTGTAGTACCTTACACGGTACAAAGTGAAACTCTCGAAGATGACGGACACAATGGTGTGTGTACCTTTCTTGCAATATTTGATTCTGCGATGACAGTTTGCGGCCAAATAGTATCACTATTCTTCTGCCAATATAACATAATTTATGTGCCGTTTTAGAACCTCAAACGATACCAATAATGGGTACTTCTGTTCATTATTATAGGCGCTTTTCGCCAAATGAAGCCATCATAAAATTGAAATATGACGGTGAGTTCATTCACGTGTACCACCCTCGTAGATTTCTATGGAAAACTGTCTAAAATTCGAAATAAATGATCTTCGAGTGACTCTTTTGTATAGATAGGTGCTATTGTTAGTCGAATGCCCATGCAAAAATTTCATTCATGCAATCAGTTTTCAAGTGGTACCATTTTTTCTCTTTTGAAGTGGAATATGAAGTTCGGACAGAAAAAGCAAGAGAAAAAAATGCCTCGAAGATCAGCTATTACTTTCTGCAATCAATTACAAATCAGCTGTTTCGAAAAACTTCCTATATAATCATTTAATGGCTTATAAAAATTGTGTGAACATTTTTGGGATTAGTGACTTTTTATACGACGTTTAGCATATTCTTATATAACATGCCTTCACCAGACATGTCAGCCCAAACAATAACCTTGAGGCTATGTAGTGATCGTTCATGTTCCTGCCTTGGTTTTTCGTTGGCACAGAAGCGGCAAAAAGCACGATGGTTCTCTAGGTAGGCTTCACTTGTTTAAAAACCTTCAAAGAGTAGAGTATCAACCTATGCATACGCTACCCCTACAAACCTTTCCGTTGCATGGTCAGCGTAGATACAAATACCCCCTACCCTTTCTGGACACCCTGTATATCAGCTTCACATTTCATCGCGTTAAGCAGAACTGAAAATTAATAAGTCAGAAACCGGTCTGTTTGCTACGCTCTTGTTCACCCACAGTTCACTTCATGATTCAGATCTTCACTAGCCCATATTCAGCATTTCTTCATTATATCATTCATTATTCATCACCATTCCATCACCTATTCCAGTGAATAGAATCGCAAAATTTAAGTCTTTCATTATGTATAAAGGCATAATACTATTTGATCGTTTACCACAGAGAGTGAAGGCACTAAATAGGTGACAATATGGGAAAACGGTGAAAGAATTATTGGTAAAAAAAGCATACTATAGTGTAGAAGAGTATACGATGGAATTCTGAATTTTTAATCGTATATTTTGTATTTCTCTTGGACTTGTCCTATGCCCTTTGTGTCAGAAATGATCAATAAATTATTTCATTTCATAGTGGTTGCTATATTTTCTATTTCTTTTATTCCATTTGATTTTCCTCATATACTATTATTAGAGCCTATTCATTCGAATAAAGTCGTAAGAGTTTAATTATAATTATGATTATGATGAGATTATCTCAATCTTCGGGAGCAACTAAGTGTCATTGATAAGTAAACGATATCTCGGTCACTTACAAAGTTGATGTGTGCCTAATATCCCTCATTTTCATATATAGGTATGAGGTTCTTTTGATCTGCTGCAAAAATTACATTATTTTATGGATAGATTGAGAAAGTTTTGAGTTTTATATGAATATCGAATTATGGCTCGGTATCTTTATTGAGCCACTTCGAAAAAATTTACAGTCGAATAAACAGTAAAAGATTTTTCATTAAGATCGTTTAAAATGGGGCTAAGTGAGAGACAACTCAGGTTTTTAAAGGAAGATCGGTCTACTATCTTAGAACCATACGTTGATTTTTTTTCAAAAAATTGAGATCAGGGTATATAGGTAAATGCTATCAATACGCACTTGGAAAAAACTTTCGAAAAGTTTCATAATAAGACCCTGTTTTGTGTATTTTCCAATTTTGGAGTTTGGGGGAGGCTATATTGTCGAGGCATGAGTCATATTTGTCTGATAGATGTCAGTATCTGAATGAAGACGGTGTCTTGTCAACAGTCCGTAATGTGACATCGGGAGTGGTTCAGGGATTGCATCTAGGCCAGTTCTTTTCGATGTGTATATCGATGATTCTTTTCAAAATTAAACATGGATTTATGTGAAATTTTAAGTGATGTGATCGGTTTTCAAGAGGTTATTCACAATTTATGTAAACAAATAAATAAATAAAAAAAAAATGAATAATACTTATGGCAAACCTCATGTGGAATACTTTCTTCAAAATCCTGATCTTGCATAGTTAATGAATGATGAATGAATTAAAATTTCGGGCCTTGAATATCGAATCAATACTACAAAACGCTGATACAACATGTACATCAAACATTCAATTAAGAAAACCACCCAGGCCTGGGGTCGTTTATGAGCTTCGAAGCGATAGCCGATAATAGTTAAATTAACCGTGTAGGGTTGCGAGTCGGCCTTTTGAAGGGGTGGCCATCTCAGAAATAGATGTATGTACCCTCTCATATTGTCCAGCTTAAATGAGCAGGGAAGGGGACGGAAATTACGCCAACTATTTTGAAATAGATTTGTAGCGGCGAGTTGCGATAAGAATGTCATTTCCCACTTGCTTTACATGCTGTGTTTTACGCCACGTTCTGCAAGTGGCCCCCTGGAAAATGTGATTTTTGTACCCCTTTGGGATGTTGCATAGGGTGCTTGTGGGTTGATGGATCCCGCAAACGAAGAGGTTATTCTCTTGATTTTTTAGAATGACCTCCTGGACAGAGGAAGGGCTTGTGGTGTTCTTCATTTGCACTGATTGAACCATTTCGATTTCTCGAACCAATTCTTCATAAATCTGTTAGTAATGGGTCATATTTTAAAAGCTATAGGAATCATTTTAAGAAACTTCGAGTTTATAGGTTTGTCCTCAACTCAAATCAATTTTATAATAAAGAAATAAATAATAAATAAACAACATAAAGTCAAGAATAACGCATGAAATCTTTGTTTGAATCGATGGTACGGTCCATATAATTGAATGTTTGAAATGTTTCATTCAAAATGTAGACCGCGGTTGCGTCTCCAGTGGCCAATCCGCTTAGTCCAATTTTGGCATACTTTTTCCAACATTTCGGATGGTGTTTCAAGAATAAATGCTCCAATGTTGTCTTTCAATGCGTCAATGGAAGCGGGTTTGTTAGTTCAGATACAAGCTTGAACATAGCCACACAAAAAATAGTCTATGAAGGCGTTATTTCGCACGATCTAGGCGGCCAATTGACAGGTTCCAAACGTGAAATACACTGTTCATAGATGGAATATTTCTGTTTGTGGATTTGAAAGTTTAACGAGAGAGTGACACAGGGTCGCGAAAATCGCATGACTCTATTTTCAATAATAGCTGAGATATAATGCAGTCTCAACCAATTTAGGACACAGTGTACTACGCTTGAAACGATTGTACTATATGATGAAGAAATTAATGATAATATATCAGATGATGATGAAGATTAATAATTAAACTTATTTTTTCATTCCCTCAGACGAACACATATTTAATTTCAGCCTCACAGAAAAAAGTTCATTTTTGTTCTTATTTTACACCCTTTTCGAGTCGTCTGGCAGGTCCTTGTGCTCATCGAAATCGTCTGTCAATTTTTTTTAACTTAACAATGGATAAACAAAATCGTATGAAAGTTTCAACCTCACAGCGACAAGATTTTTAATTTTTTTTTACACTTTCAAAGATATATGGGTTGATGATTTGCAGGTTTGAGGGGTGCCAGGTCATAGTTTTCGTCCTCAGCATGCTAGGAACTATCGCTATAAAAATTTCTAGCCTTACAGACAAACCGTCACTCAAAATGTTCACTAGCTCTTGGACTATCACCGAACATGCTTCCAAATCGGTTCATTGTTCCGCATTATGTGTGGTATGTGGCACTAGTTGTATTCTGAAAGGATTCACACCTAAATCCCTCTGCAAAATTTTTCACGTTTTTGGGTAACAGGGGCCCAATTGCTACGAACGGTGCCGAATAGATAATTGATGGTCATCACTAACACTTACAGTTGTGATATTTTCTTCAGTTCGCACTGTAATAAGAACGTGTTGGTGATTTAATGTTATACAATGTAAATTTGGTGCGAAATTTAGATAAAATGACCCGAATAGATGCTTCAGTGGGCCGATTAAACTGACCAAAAAAAAAACAATGATTTGCAAGTGGTGTTCATTCGTAAAAACGATTGATAGTTAAATTGTAGACCAAAATTGTGATGTTTGACAATGACACAAAACACAAACCGTGCGTGAACTGCCTAAATAAACATTGCCGAAAAGATAATAGTTAAAAAATCACTCGAAATAACGAAGATTTATGAAAAAATTTATTAGCAAACTGAAAGAGAAATCAACACCTTCAAATTAACATGTAAAATTTGACAATATTATTTTTTTATGATACGATAGCTCGTAGTTATGAATTACCAGCCGATTTTCCACAGAAGAAATTGATCTTTCGCTCTCGAGACATCTGTGAAAATGATTTTGCTTCATAAATGATAATATAGATAATCATGTGCCTCCACCACACATAACATTGCAAAAAATCAAATACATTTAAAAATAATTAATCAGTTAAAAACATTGTTAATATTGCTAAAATGTGGCGGAGTTGTCAAACAGGTTATGAGATTAGTAATCCAGTCTTTGTAACATTCAGACGAAGACAGATTTCCGTTAACCACACGTTAAACAGCCTTATTACTTGTTTCCTGGAGTGTTCTACATACATCTGAAAGTTATTACAGAGTCAACAGCATATGCACTAATACCGGATTCGGATAAGAAGAGAGTTGGTTGATGAATATCAAAAACAATAACGGTTCCAGATAGTCCAAGAGCTAGTGAACCTTTTGACTAACGGTTTGTCTGTAAGGCTAGAAATTTTTATAGCGATAGTTCCTAGCATGCTGAGGACGGAAATCATCGCCTGGCACCCCTCACCCCTGCACGTCATCAAGATCTATATCTTTGAAAGTGTTAAAAAAATAAAAAAAAATAAACTTGTTCCTGTAAGCTTGAAACTTTCATACGATTTTGTTCGTTCATTGTGAAGTTCAAAAAAAAATTGACAGGCGATTTCGACGAGCACAAGTACCTGCCAGGCGACTCGAAAAGGGTGTAAAATACGAACAAAAATGAACTTTTTTATGTAAGGCTGAAATATATATATGTGTTCGTCTGAGGGAGTGAAAAAATAAGTTTTATTATTAATCTTCATCATCATCTGATATGTTATCATTAATTTTTCATCATATAGTACATTCTTTTCAAGCGTAGTACACTGTGTCTTAAATTGGTTGAGACTGCATTATATCTCAGATATTATTGAAAATAGAGTCATGCGGTTTTCGAGACCCTGTGTCACTTTTTTGTGAAACTTTCAAATCCACAAACAGAAATATTCCATCTACTTTTATTTCTGGAATACAGTGCGAAAATGAAAATGTTCACTTTTTGAAGATGTTATTATTTCTCGGGCCCTGTATGAAAAAAAAAAGTATGAAAATGTTTATAATAGTAAAGGGAAAAGTTAGCACCCTAATCATGGGCCATGATGAATAAAATGGGGATTGGACTAGTGGAGACCTCGTTTGAAGATTCATCCAAGATGAGAAAATGTCGTCATCGAAGCTTAGCAGAGACAGACCGGTTTAGTCCTCCTTAGGACTCATCAGTGCCCCTCAGCCAGCAACGATGAACGAGCACTGATGACGAGGAGCACTGATGAGTCCTAAGGAGGACGAAACCGGTCTGTCCCCAGTTTATAATAGTGTTTTTACGTAGAAGTCAGTGGCGTAGCTTAAAATTTTTATCTAATAAATGTTTTTAAGATATAGCTCAAACTTGAAATATTTCAAATAGAACACCTCGTATGTTTTAACGTCAAATCTTCTCATTTTTTTCTGAATACATCGATGTATCACAACCTTACCTTTAATAAATTTGAGCGTCAACCATCCGAAAAATGTATACAGTCGTCGCTCGATAATATAGCGCTTGCCAATCCGGTACGCTCGGTAGTCCGGCACTTTGGGACCCAGGTAACCCGCTCTATAATCCGGCATTTTATACAGCTGAACGCCGGATCACCGAGAGTAGTTTTTCCCGCTCGGCAGTCCGGACCTAACCTCGACAGTAATGTCACGTATTTGTTTTCTCTTGTTTCATAGCGTCCCTTGACAAAATAGCGGTCTTATTTTGCGAAAGTTGGATAGTAGTGAAAATCATATGAAGTTAGCTTTTTTTTCCTGTACAAATTCGATAATCCGGCATCAAGCGCCTACTGTATTTCTGTTTGTTTTTTTTAAAGTAAGACATGAATTCTTCCACACACGCATCAAAAAACCATTTTTCAGTTGATATTTTGCAATTACGTTCAAAATAGAATAAAATAAATGGGTTTAGATCACATGGCTTTTTGAAAAAGTAATGATAAAATGCTTATGAATATTGATTAAATGCGTTGGATATTTTTTTAAACGGAAATTTATTGAAGCATAGGTCGTGATACAGTTTTACGTTAAAATAAACATGGTGTTCCATATGAAAAATTTCATTCCGTTCCAATTCAATCTCAAAAACAATGCTTTGAAAAAATGTTTAGCTACGCCACTGACTTCTACGTAAAAATATCATTATAAGAAGTTTTAATTTTTTTCTTTCTTATGCAGAGCCCGAGAAATAATAACATCTTCAAAAAATGAACATTATCATTTTCGCACTGTATTCCAGAAACAAAAGAAGATGGAATATTTCTGTTTGTGGATTTAAAAGTTTTACAAAAAAAGTGACACAGGGTTTCGAAAACCGCATGACTCTATTTTCAATAATAGCTGAGATATAATGCAGTCTCAACCAATTTAAGACACAGTGTACTACGCTTGAAACGACTGTACTATATGATGAAAAATAAATGATAACATATCAGATGATGATGAAGATTAATAATAAAACTTATTTTTTCATTCCCTCAGACGAACACATATATATATTTCAGCCTTACATAAAAAAGTTCATTATATATATATATATATATATCGGTTTATAACGTTCTACGTCTTCCGATGCCTGATCGCCAGCTCTCTCTATCATTCCAGTCTGTGTCCTCGAGTCCTCTATCCTTTATTTCTTCGTCCACTCCACTAATCCAACTTCTCCTGGGTCTTCCACGCTTTCTTCTTCCTCCAGGTTTCCACTGCATGATTTGTTTAGGTATTCTCAAATCTGTCATTCTTTGTACATGTCCAAACCATACCAGTTGTTTATCTTTGATGTCCTCTACTATTGTGTGTTTAACGTTCATAATCTCCCTTATCCTTTCATTTGTTACTCTGTCCATTCTCGACTTTCCTGCTGCTCTTCTCCAGTAATCCATTTCAGTTGCCTCTAACATATTTGTAGTTCTAACTTTTAGGGGCCAAACTTCGGAGCTATATACTATGATACTTTTTACTATGGTATTGTATATTCTTGTTTTGTTCGTCTTATTTACACTCTTGTCCCATAGTACACCATTAAGTAATGATATCGCTTTCCTTCCTTGAATATTTCGTTCTTTGATTGCCTGGTCCAGGGATCCATTCTGTGATAATTTCATTCCGAGATATTTATATTCGCTGCATTGTTTTATTTTTTGTCCGTTGTTCAGCACTAAGTCTTTCTGCTCTCCTCCAATGCACATATAC
This sequence comes from Hippodamia convergens, assembly GCA_038502775.1. Classification (NCBI taxonomy): domain Eukaryota; kingdom Metazoa; phylum Arthropoda; class Insecta; order Coleoptera; family Coccinellidae; genus Hippodamia; species Hippodamia convergens. Next base: position 42,062,504 of record CM076611.1, on the reverse strand, counting down.
TCGGTTTTTTCCAGGTTAACTTCTAGGCCCCATTCTTCATACTGTTCGATGAGCTTTCTGGTCATGTACTCCATATCTTCGTAGTCCTGCGCTATCACCACTTGGTCGTCCGCGAAGCTCAAGGTGTAAATAGTTCCATCGTCGAGCGGCAGTCCCATATATCTACACTTTCTTTTCCATCCTTTCAACGATTGTTCCAGAAAAATCTTGAACAGCAGAGGTGATATACAGCATCCTTGTTTGAGTCCTTTGGTTGGGATGAATCCATCGCTGATGAAGCTGCCCTGTTTTATTTTGATGGATGTGTTCTGATATAAGGTTTTGACTACTTTTATGAGCTCGATGTTGATATTCGTCTCTTCTAGCGCCTTCCATAGCATATTGAGTGGTATACTGTCATAGGCTTTTTTAAGATCGACAAATAGTAGGTGTAGTTCTTGATCATAGGCTGTCTTCTTTTCTATCACTTGGGTTATTGTAAATAAGTGATCTATTGTTGATCTTCCTACTCGGAAACCTGCCTGTTCCTCCGCTTCCATATCCTGGTATTCTTTCTCCATTCTGGTCTTGATGATTCTGCCATAAATCCTACTCAATGTGTTAGTAACTGCAATGCCTCTATAATTATCACATACAGTTTTATCTCCTTTCTTAAATATGGTGGTAAGGTAGCTTATTTTCCATTCCTCGGGTATATCTTGCTTGTTAACACATGTCTGGAACAATTTCGTGAGGTGTTTATATAATTTGTCCCCGCCATGCTTAATTAACTCTCCGTATATGTCTCCGGGTCCAGGCGCCCTTCCGTTCTTTAAAAAGTGTACTTGTTTTCGAACTTCATTTTCTGTTATTCTCACTGGCGATCCCTGAGTCTTTATATTTTTGGTCTCATGTTCCTGCTCCTTGAAGCTTTTTCTATCCTCGGTTAGCAGTTTACTGAAGTAATCTTCCCACTTTTGTAGGGGTATTGTGTTTATGATATCCTTCATCCTCGTTTTTCTGATATTCTTCAGTATCTTCCAGCTTTCGGTGTTTTTTTTACCTCCTAGGTACGTGTTAATGTGCATACACTTCCTTTCCCATGATTTGTTCTTTTTTTCAGCTATTTTTTGTCTTACTTTCTTTTGAGCTTCTTTATATGTCAGTTTGTCTTCAGGTTTCTTTGAACTTAGATGTAATAGATGTTTTCTTCTTTTGTCTTCAATGTCAGCTTCAATCTCATCATCCCACCAATAGGGTCTTTGTGCTTTTTTTTCACGCTCGTATATACCTAGGGCTTCTAGAGCAGCTTCGTGGATGCTGTTCTTAATATGTAGATAGTGCCCCTCCAGATTTTCAAAAGTGGTATTTCTCTGCAGTTTTTCGTCCAATCTTTTTCTGTATAGCCATCTCACACTTTCTTCCTCTAACAAATTCAGGTTATATCGTCTCTGTTCAATCTTCTGTTTCTGTTCGTCTTCCACATCTAACATGTTCTTTCTTCCCTGAACCATGCTTTTGTTCCTAGTAGGTGATGATCACTATTACATGTTGGACCTCTGTAAACTCTCACGTCCAGGAACTTAATTTGTGTTTTTTGTTTCACTACACAATAATCTATGATGGACTTCTGATTTCTTGTATCGTTTTTCCAAGTGTATTTATGTATTTCCTTATGCTGGAAGTATCCGTTTAGAATTTTTAGTTCGTTTTGTTCACATATTGTGATCAGTCTTTCACCGTTATTGTTCAATATTTCCTCCCCGTGCTTTCCAATTATTCTATCGTTGTCCCTTTTGCCTGTTCTTGCATTGAAGTCTCCTAACAGAATTACTTCCCTGGATCTTCCAGTGTTGACAATCACATCATTTAGTTGTTGGTAGAAAGCAACTTTATTATTCACTGCTTCGTCCTCGTTCACACCATAAACTCCTATAATCGTTGTCTTAACCCCAAAGATATCCATGTTCATCCTTATAATTCTCTCATTCACTGCTTCCCATGATGTAATATGTTTTCTCCATCGCCTATGTATTATAATAGAGACTCCTCTTTTCGCTCTAGTCTCTTTTGGCACACCACTGAAGAAATGGTCATATTCGCCGATGTTTTCCGAACCATGTCCTTTCTTCTTTGTCTCTGTGGTTACCACAAGGTCGATTTTCAGATGCTTCAGCTCATGAATAATCTCATTCATTTTTCTGCCAAATCCTTGAACGTTCCATGTACCAATATTCAGTGTCCTTTTCCGTTGCTTAGTTCGTTTCCTTTTATCCATCCTATTCCGAGGCTCTGTATCAGGCTTTTTAACGAGATCTTTTTTACGAGAATAGGTTGTTGGCCTATTGCTCAACCCTCCTCCTTTGTCCGGGCTTGGGACCGGCAAGGGCAGTCTCCGAGCTACTCAATCCACCCATCGGCTGCCCCAGGCGGAGTTCATTTTTGTTCGTATTTTACACCCTTTTCAAGTCGCCTGGCAGGTACTTGTGCTCGTCGAAATCGCCTGTCAATTTTTTTTTGAACTTCACGATGAACGAACAAAATCGTATGAAAGTTTCAAGCTTACAGGAACAAGTTTATTTTTTTAATTTTTTTAACACTTTCAAAGATATAGATCTTGATGACGTGCAGGGGTGAGGGGTGCCAGGCGATGATTTCCGTCCTCAGCATGCTAGGAGCTATCACTATAAAAATTTCTAGCCTTACAGGCAAACCGTTACTCAAAAGGTTCACTAGCTCTCGTACTAAGAACTGTTCCTGCGGTATTCTAGTGTCAAAAATGATTGGTTGAGTTTACTGTCAATTTAAACATACTGTTTCCTATAATGTTTCAAATAATTCTCGAGATTCACCTGCTCTCGCAATTTGATGAACGTTTCAATAACAAATTATGAGTAAATTTATCAAATGCCTTCGATGAGTTTAAAAACAGCTCGAACTATCTCGCCGTTATTGAAGGCATACCCAATATTGTTCGTGAACTCCTCGATAGCATCTGCTGTTGACAAAGCATTCAATGTTATCTCCTTTTTCGAGCATTTCGGCCGTCGTCGTGACTTGATTTTCGACGTTTCGACAGTTCGAGTGTCTGGCATCTTCAGGAGTTATATTTTCAGGAGATGTTCTCGCTGAATTAAACTTCCAGAATATTCAGGCAGCTCAATTCAACGAAAGCATCTCCTGAAAATACCAGACACTCGAACTGGCGAAACGTCAAAATGCTCGAAAAAATAGGTGAAATAATTTATATTGTTGAATAGGTGTAGGGTGAAACAGGGAGACATGACGCGGCGGGAGAGACGACGCAATTAGATAATTCGCGATTTCGTTGTACGCAATGCCATGCGCCTAAGATAGATGCATGCAGACGTTTTGCTCTTCTTGAAAAATCGTGGTGAAAGTGCAATAAAGATATTTGGTGATATATGGTTGGTAAATACCCAAAAGTTTGTAAGGTGTTTAGTTTTATCCTACTCTTTATTAAAAATCCGCTGAAAGTCGACGTTCTGTGTTCTGTCAAAGACAGTGGGAAGTTGAGTTATTATAGAAGCTATATTCACTAATCTGACGTCTCCTCTTGGAATTTGTTGTAAACTATACAAGTGCGTCATATATCCCATGGGTTTGGGATAGATGACGCACCATTTTTTTTTTATTTTAGTCCCAAAATGCCTACTTTTTACACTAGTCGTAAGAGTACAAGTGGAAAATGATTACAGGAGGACTTGATGAGTGCGTTTTTCACAAACGATTCCACAGACGACGGAACTTTTGATGTAAATGAATGCTTAGGATGCTTGGTGCGCTACGGAAATACCAAATCTACAGCGGAATATAGCAGGAGGCTTCTTGACACGTGCACATGCTTCCTGTGGGAAGAAAATAACATCCCAAAAGTGAACATATTATATTGAACCCCCTATTAGCTAGCAATCTCTCCCATACCTCATGCATCGTCTCACCCATGGGTTCCGGAGAGATTGCCAAAATCAGAATTTTGTATTTATTTTATTTTATGAAAATGTTCGAGTTTTTCTCCATGTTGGTATTATATACATACAACATAAGGTTAATAACTAAAGAATTATTTATGATTTAATGATCACAATTAGTTCAAAACAGTGGATTTACGGCGTTTTCTAAAAAAGGTGGGTCATCTCTCCCTGTTTTATCCTAGTTGAATGACTTTCAAATTGCGATGCCACCTGACATATTTTTTCCTTTAAAAAACTAATCGATGACATCCTCGAGCCTCGAAGCTATACCAAAATTGGTGAATCAGAAATAAAAATCGACCTGTTTCACCAACTTTTTTGTTACCGTGAATTCTGTCAACTCACGCATTGATAACTGGACTACCTTGTAGTCCATACGAACAGTTATGGTTGTCAGATCACTTTGCGTCAACCGTTATCATTCAGATCTCCATAAATTCCTTCACGAGGGTGGGGCGATCGACAATCATGTTCTGGAAGCATAAAACTCGAGAACCTCGCAGATTTATCCCGGTGAAAAATCGAAAAAAGTCGCTACAGAGATCCGCAACAAGAAACGTGCCAGCGGCGTATCATGGGCATTAAAAGCCAACAAAAATCGTCGGACCGTGGTCCAGCGACAAGACCATGTGGTACCTCGACATCCATCGGTATCGTTGAACCTGCGACAGACCGTTAAATAGAAATGGGGAAAGTGGGCTTTTTGATTCACTCTATAAGCAATGGCTACTTTATGTAACCCATGAAATTCTACCCTGGCCACAGCCGTTGCTGCCAAAGAGACCGGCCTTTAAACGCCTGCATTAAGATCAAATGTGCCTTGCTATCGCCTCCAACGGGAACAGGTACCGTGAAGCCGTCTCTCCACGTTCCACAATAAGGTCTCTAGATCATGGATATGACCGAAGGGTTACAGGAAGTTATTATTCACCTCATTTCTGATGGATTAAATTCTGTAACATGAAAACGAAATATTTCATGGGAGGTCTCTGCTGTTTTCTGAAATTTTTAAAGTTTTTTTTTCCCAGGGCTCGAAAAATAAATCAACTAAAAATTTTTTTTTTTAAGAAACGCTTCTGCGTTAATTTCGCACTAATTTCAAATCTGTCAGGGGCACATCCCCTTCAAAAAATTGTTTTCAGAAAATGAAAAAGAAATAACACATCGAACTTTTGAACTTCAAAGTTTCAGAGTTAATAACAGACTCTTTCGTCAGACAAATTCTTAAATTCATGAAAATCTCCAGAATCGTGAGAATTTTTGACTTTTATCAATTGATAAATCAACGCAGGGGCCTTTCTTCTATTATTTGCGAATGTTTTCATTAATTTTTGTTTCATAGAGAGGGAGAGAAAATCCTTTAAATATTTTCAGAAAGACTGTAATATCCTGCCGATGTCGCTAAATCCCGACGACATAATAGGATGAAATGTGAAATTAATCTAGATGGAGACCCATTGGAGTAACTAGAGTTGAGTCATGGCGGGATTAACCCCACCAATCAAGAAAATCTTTCAATTAAATTTTTTTTTTGCAAATTTTTGCCTAGACTTTTTTCAATTCTTCTGATCAATGCTGGTGGTTACGCCCTAAATACCCCTCACTTGGTTACGCCTATGTGGCCATCGATAGGAACTCTGTTTCCTTTTTAACACCAACTTCCCGAAATTCCTTACGGGCGCCATAGTTTGTGAAAAATGAACCAAAAACTGAAGAAACTAAAATCCTGTCGTGAAGAATACAGGGAGTTGTGTTGTAATTGACAATTGACATTTTTTTTGTGATCTTGAGGTAGGGAAAATGAACTTAACCTAACCTAACTTAACCTAACCCGAATGCGGATCGATGTTTTCTTTTTTTATCCATTTTTTAAAAATTTTTTACAAATTTATCTTTTCAACTTTTGGTAGGAAAAATGAACCTAACCTAACCTAACATAACCTAACCTTGTTAAACCAAACTATATAAGACTATATCAGAGCCGTATCCGAGGTAAATGGAGTATATTTATGAGTTTCATTTATTTTTTTTCTTGAAAATTACTGCCTTCCCATAGCTGTAATTGAGACTGTAGTATCAGGAAGTCCTATAGATTCAATGTGCAAAATATTTTTAAAATCGGTGACGGGGCCTATAAAATTTATAATAACCGACAACACTATTTTGTATATCCGAAAATTGGCGCCTAAGATTGAATGAAGCTAATAAAAAGCTGAGGGTCGTTGCTCCTACCATTTGGCACTCAATTCAAATGATGGTGCACCATCATTCAAGGGTTTCTAAAATTATTAACAAATACAGAACCTTCTACTAACAACTGAAACGGACTACCCGAAAATGGTGAGAAAATTGAAGAATATTTACTGAGTGCTTCTACTTTGAAGCTCTTTACTTGAGAATAAAATTATGAAATTTATTTTGCAGGTAATTCCTAGAACTTCTACGTCTCTTGAGCAATTCGAAAAGGTATTTTTTCTCGTATTTTGATGTCGAAGTCTAGTATTCTGTTCTACCGGAAAAAGGCGCGAAATTCGAAATACCAAGTCGTTTCGATACACCCCTTGTTGGTTTTTATTAGTGCGCGCTTGTATTAATTTGCGAACGCAGAGTGCCATTGCATTTCTATGAGCCGCTCTCATGCAAGATCGAGGGGAATGCGTTCTGCGAAGTCTATAATTATTTGCCCACACAGAATTGACGGATTTCCTGGTAAATCCGCTTGGTCTTTAACGCTGGATATCCATGGAAACTAGAATTGAGTGGGAATATCGCATCTCGGGGAAATAGTTAAATGTCTACGAGACAAAGCGATTTCGGTTTTGAGATTTCATTAGAATCGAAAAGATTTGTTTCCGTATTGAAGGGTAGAAATCTTGAAATTTCTTCATGTCATGTACGATGTTTTCTCCAACAAGGTATGATTTTGATTGAATACATATTCAAGTCTCTTTAAGTATTACACAGTTTGTAAGTAATACAGTTTGTTTCCGTAGTGATCAGTAAGACTCAGCCAAGATATTTACTAATATGTAGTACAGATACAATTGATTATTTTTTCTAATAGCTTCATAAATATTCATATTGCTTGATGAGATTTCATCTTTATTCAAGTGGAGTGATCAGGGACGGGCCCAAGGGGGGGGGGGATGGACGAGGGATGATCCCCCCCAAAGTTGAACGAAGTTGGCAAATTTCCAAAGGAGTTGGAAAAATTTCAAAGCAGTTGGAAAAATTTCAAACCGGTTGGAAAAATATCGAGACATTTGGAAAAAATTTCAAAGCAGTTGGCAAAATTTCAAAGCAGTTGGAAAAAATTCCAAAGCAATTGGAAAAAGTTCAAAGCAGTTGGTAAAATTTCAAAGCAGTTAAAACACATAATTCCGAGAGAGTTATGAAATACGAAGGAATCTGAATTAGAAAAAACAAGTTTGCAATCAGTACTTGACAATATATGTATAGCCGGCAATGAATGGTATTCAACCCAATATTTTGTTGGGAGAGATGCAGCCTCAATAGTCCAGTAAACGAAGGTCTGAAATCACTTTTTTGCAGAAAGAGCTGCATTTTTGATATAATGATTGTCACTAGAGTAGGAACTCATGGTCAAAAATTCAGGTTCCCAAATTTTCAGGAACCTTGGAAAATTCGTGAAAATGTCGAAAAAGTTACGTTTTCTCGGAAACTAGAAAGTTTATCGAAAAAAGTTTCAAACAAAAGTTGTAGAGCGGAAAATTCTAGTTTACATTATGGCTTTGCGCATTCTCGTGGTGTTAATATTGACTAATTAGAGGTGCATTTATGTAATGGCGTTCTCAGTTGCTAACTTCATTACGTTCGGATAGCCGAAGACCGAGCCGAAGACGCTCCAAGAGCTTGTGGTTTTGCCGAGGGTTTTATTATTCCCTTTTATGATGTATATGTTTATGAACTACAGGGCGAAATGCCAGCACCCTTACCCAATGCTATGCGAGTTCAAGAATGAAGACAGCTTTCGTTAAGCAGCATTTTCTTTCAAATCTGCCCGAAAACTACACTTATATTTGTTTCTCTTGTGATTTTACACCTGATTTTTTTTTAATCAGATGTTACCGGGTAATCAGATGTTACCATTCCATGCAAGAATATAAAATTTCATCGTAACATCTGTCATTTGGAATTTTAGATAATAAAGAAAATGAAAGAAAAATTGTTGATGGCACACCCTCAAGAATTTTTCAGAAATATGATGCACAATGTACAAAACTCATACAATCACGGAAGTTCAATCTAATTTTTTTTTGAAATATAGATAAAAGTGAGTCCAAGAAGCTCATTATTTGAGATGAAATTTTTTATTTTATTTTCACTAAGCTTAACACTGTAATAAGAAAAATAGTAATTTTTGGAAAAATTCAAAAGGAATATTCTGCTCTAAACAGAGCAGTTTTTGTTTGAAAGTTCTGCATTCAACGGATTGATTAAAAAAAGGTCAGATAATGATTCCGATGTGAGAAGATCGCTAATTTTGTAGAAGTTTGAGTTGTTTAACTCCTTGATAAAGTAATGTATTTTTATATTTGAAGTAACTCAATCTCCTCCTAAATTTATCAAAAATGTCATTATTGATATAGCAGTAAATGAAGATTAACATTCTACATTACTACAGAAAATATGCTACTCAACGTTACCTAAATTTAATGTGATATACCTATTGTGATATATACCTTATCCTTTCGTCAATATTGGCGGAAAAGCTTAGTTCATGAAAAAATTTTATAGCCTGATGTTCCCCAAAGTCCCCCCTAAATCGGCAGATAGATCGGTTCAGCGGTTTTCTTGAACCGATTGATTGAAATTTTGAAAAAATTAAGAGATCAAAATTTTTGTCAAGTTTAAGGAAAAAAACCTCGTTCTCTTAATTTTTTCAAATGTTCCATCAAAAGGTCCAAGAACACCGCTGAACCGGCTGCGAAATTTTTTCATAACCTGAGTTTTGCCCCAATATTGAAGATGATACAGTCCATTAACCAAAAAATGACAAAATGATATTTGTGCGCTATTTTTCCAAGATTATGTGATAGGTGAAAAAAATTTTTTTTCATTGAACCAAACAGATTTTCGTAGAAAATGTTCTGTAGAACAAGAGATAGCCTTTCGACTCGCTAGGCGACCAGTTAATCCGGAGATATCGGCAATTGGGTGAAAAAAGGACCCTTTCACACTCAAAACTGAATATTTCGAAAGTTGTAAAAAGCAAATTAGATCTGAATGATCAGGTTATACGACATTTTCATCGGCCTAGCAAGAAAAAAATCTCCGTGAGCGTAGAGCAAAAAATAAAAATTCGAAAACTTTTCAAAATTTTTCTTCTTTATCCTATGATTGCATGACCACCGGTACTCTGAAAAGAATTATTGTTAATCAATAATTTCTGAAACTAGATTCTTCCAGCTTCAGAAGTTGGTTTTTTATTTTCTTCACGACCATTTTTCACTGAGATACAGTCTGTTGAAAAAAAAAATTTGAAAATTCTTCCTGTTATCTTAATTGTTTCGCGAAGGGTACTATCAATAGAAACTTCCTAAATTTGTGGTAAGCAAATACCTTTCAAGCTCAAAAAACCGTAAGTCTCTAGTTATTCGTTCTCAATGATTATTACGATTAGCTATTATGATGTTCAAAGTTCAAAATATGTATTAATTATACCAATTTAAGAAACATTTGTGAAAACCGCTTAATGTGTTTTGACAAAATATTTTCAAGTATGACAAAAAACAATCATTCTCGTTCATTTACTCTTCGAAGAACTTTTTGAAAGCCAGAAAAGTTCTGATTATTGTTCAGTTAGTTCATCAAAGTTTTTGATCGATTTCGATAGAAAAACTAGTCGTTCGTCGAATGTTAGCTGTTGTTATTCAATGGTCAAACCAATAATTGTTCGAGGTGGGAACAATCGATCTCTGGAATATCCTTATGAAAGTTCTGAGTTTCTTTCGACGGGTTGTACGAAATATTACAATGATTGCAAAAGCGAATCTATAATCGCTATGCTAAGTTTCATACTTTCATACTACAGTTCAAATGGGGAGTCGTTCTTCAATTTAGAGGAAAAATCAAGCATATCTCTCACTCATTTCACATTTCCAATTAAATTAATTTAACTTTCAACAGTAGTTCTGTGTAGCATTCGATTACGAAGCTCTACAAAATTTTGAATCAACGCTGATCGAAGAGAGAGGTCTGGTTTGCATTTCGCAAACATCAACCTTTCGTTGAAAAAATACAGATAAATCAGATATAGCCAAATTCAAAGCACACAACACAAAACGCGAAATGCTGAAATGCATCTAAAAATGATTATTTCTTCCAACATATTCTCTTGCACTCGAAGAAATGCATCTAAAAATGATTATTTCTTCCAACATATTCTCTTGCACTCGAAATAATTTGAGAGATGTCCGGGATAAGAAGAGCCTTGTTATTTTCGTTTACAAACATGAACGTAATAAAATGAGAATGGTAAAACTACCTGCTTCCTTTCCGCTTCTTCGGCAATTCGTACGTAATGAAGTTAGCAACTGAGAATGCCAATACAGAAATCCGTCTCTAAATAGTCAATATAAACACCACGAGAATGCGAAAAGCCATCATGTCAACTAAAATTTTCCGTTCTACAACTTTTGTTTGAAACTTTTTTCGATAAACCTTCTAGTTTTCGAGAAAACGTAATTTTTTCCATATTTTCACGAATTTTCCAAGGTTCCTGAAAATTTGGGAACCTGCATCTTTGACCATGAGTTCCTACTCTAGTGACAATCATTATATCCAAAATGCAGCTCTTTCCGCAAAAAAGTGATTTCAGACCTTCGTTTACTGGACTACAACTCAAGAAGTAGGTACCTAGTTGTAAATTTTTCAGTTACGTCGCATGGACTGTGTCATAAAAAACCATCTGTTATCATAAATACAAGCTGTTACTTTCAGATAAGCGAAATCATCTTCATGTACGCTCTTCGTACATTGTGTTATAGTTTTGCGAATAAACAATATGTGTAAATATATTTGAATATAGATTGAAAGTGAAGTTTGAGTTATGTGGTGCCTTATAAAAAATTACAAAAAAAAAATATGAACAGAAAATGCGCGAAGGACAACAAGTGTGAGAGAAAATTATGGGTAGTGACCATAGAACATCGGAAGTCACAACAAAAATCGTTCAAAACACTAAATACATCCTCAATTCCAAACACTAATTGCAATAAACGCTGCAAAGAGATCGAAATCGCCAACTCAAATTAGGAAATTTTGTTTAAAATTGTTTCTTCAATATGATTGATTTAGGTCAGAACCGTTACTCTACTAAATTGGAAATATGTTTTTTTAAGAAGTATCTTGATTTATGACACACACTTTGACATACATTTTCTGTTTTATTCCCTAGTTATGTTGCTATATTTCATGGAATCTGTAAGCAAAAGTAAGGCTCATTTTTTATCAAACGAAATATATTTTCTCAAAATTTTGTTCCTATTATTCTGTGAAATGGACCCATGTTAGGGATGAGCAGTTTCAATGTTATGAATCTAATCAAAGTGGTCAGTAATTAACTTTGATTTTTCATCTTCCCAATATTCAATCATGTATATTTCTTTATTTTATGGAATCTGCTTTTTCGTGAAAAATATCTTGTTTTATGATGCTTGAAATTTTGAGATACACCAAAGAATGAAACTGAACTAAATGAAAGAATGAAACAAAAAGTGTGTCTTAAAGTTTCAAACATACTTCGAGGTATTCCTCACAAAAAAAAACACGATTCCATAAAATAAAGAAACTCACATTATCAGTGGCGTAGCTCAAATTTCGGGGGCCCCCCCGCAAGATTTTAGTCGGGGGCCCCCTCCATAATTCTACGTTATTTCTGATAGTTTCCCCTGAGGTATTTCAAAGAAAAATATTTAAAAAAATTTGATGAAAAATGTATGTGTAGGTATGTATATACATATATTGAATAACAAAAATTCATAAACAGAATAACATAGATTCTGATATAAAAATAACTAGAAAGAAATCAATGTGATAAAAAAAGTTGAAAAATTATTTAACAAAAATGCATTAATCTTTCTAATCTTTTCGTTCAAACATATCTATCAACTTGTCGATGTCCAAGCTTCAGGCTACTTCTTGTTCAAAGCTGTAGTCAACTCAAACGTCTGATAGACGAGTTGCGTTATTGAATTCCTAAGATAATTCTTGATTATCTTGAGCCCAATAAAACGATCATTTGACGATGTCCAAAGAGAGCCCCGAAAAGGTATATTAAAAAACTGTTGAAAAAAAGGTAGAACAGGGAGTAATTGAGTGATAATTCGAATTTCGAACGAAGTTATTGAAAACCTTATATGTGTTTTTGAACCATTTAGGAATATTTCTCTATTTTTCGGGCGTAATAATAATTGTATATCCATTGTTTCATTTCTGTTCATTACATCCCAGAAAAATATAGCGAATCCCCCTTTAGTGTCGGGGTTCTCTGACACGCCACTGTGCTGAATAATTGATTGTGACTCAGGCATTGGCTTATAAAATATCAGAAAAACCTTTCGTCGCGTAGAAAATGCATTTTATATTTCTCTCTAGAGTTTTCTTTTGCAAGCTCCACTCAAATATTTTCTTTTCCGATCTGCCTTTTTTTCTTATTTCTGAAAAATTCTAAGACATTCGAACTGCCGTTTCTAATTGGCGCATTCAATAACTTTTCTTTTTTTAATATTGAAAAAGAAAAAATACGAGAGATGTTTCTTAAAGGATAAATAAGCTACGCAATTTATTCTAGAACTAACCTCGAATTAATTTGTAATCCTGAAACAAAAGGCACTAAAAGAGTCAAAACAGCGAAAACTTTGTCGTTGATTGTGAACAAGTTCACAATGTGGTTTCTTATTCAAACACTTGTTTCTCTCAGAGCTAGAATGGAAATGGAAATAATAAGATTTCATAATATTTTCCCCTTCTTCATGAAAATATCCTGATTGGAGAATTGACAATAATTTCTGCAATAACAGATAAGACGCAAGCCCCCTAAAGAACAACATGTCGAATAAGCCGCCGAGCCCCTAATGAAACCATCATGTGGCGACGTTCAAAGAGAAGTACCGAAAAGCTTTTCAAAATAGGGTAGAACAGGGTGTGACTGAGGGATATGTCGAATCGAATTACTGTTAACCTTCTATGTATTTTGAATAAAATTCAGGAATATTCCTCTATATTTCGAGAATAATAACTGTACCAGCATTGTTTAGGTTTTGTTCGTTATATCATCAGAAAAATATCGCGACTCGGCAAGTTAATAGTTACTGCGGCCCCATTCAAACCTTTTCGTTCGGCTCGGGGGCCCCCTTAGTGCCGGGGCCCCCCCGCACTGCGGGGTCTGCGGGGCCCTCTGCTACGCCACTGCACATTATTGAATATTGGGTAAGTGGAAAATTAACGTTAATTTCTCATAACTTTGATTCCCAATATTTACTCCTTTCACGGAATAAAAAGAATAGATTTTTAAAAAAAAATATTCTCTCTGGTGAAAATAAGCCATGCCTCTGCTTCCAGATTCCATGAAATAAAGAAAAGCTACAAAACTGAAGAAACAAACAAGTAGGGTTTCTCAAAGTTTCAAGCAACATCAAGATATTCTTCATGAAAAAAAAAAAACTTCATAAAATCTACTTAATTTAATGTTCGGTAAATGGAAAACAAGTTAATTACACCTCACTCTGTTGAAATTCATCATTTTGAATTTTTTTTACCGAAACAAATATTATACCATAATAATTATAATGGTTTCCTGTTAATTCAATGTCCAGTTGGAAAATTTTCGATGGATTTCCCCCCCCAAAAATTTGGCTTCGGCCCGTCCCTGAGAGTGATGCATAAATACAATAAAAAAAATATATTTGTTCACTCTGTATAAGCATGATTCAAGTAGCTATTCTTATACGGTCTCACAAATGTTATTATATTATGCGAATGATACTTTATTTGGATATACTCGTCAAGTCTCTAACAGTCTTCTTCATACGTTTACTTCTCTTCTTCTTCAATGTGGGCCTTGATAACATTTTCATAGTGATTCACCAGTACCTTCAATTGTGCTGAGAAGTGGGTACTATAACTCGAAATTGCATCAATTTTCACTTATTTTTCCCTTTTTTTTAGTGTCTTCATCCATAAAACTGCCAATTTTTAATGAATTTGCAATTTTATATAATTTTCTCCATGACTATGACTGATGAAATTTTGTAACTAATATCTACAATAGGATTCAAATCTTTTCAATAATTAAAACCAGCGGTTCAACTATCATAGGCATCAATTAAAATCTCACATGAAAAAGAAAATAGTGAGTCTAATTCTATGTTTCCTGGAATTCTCTTGATAGTTTTGTGTAACAACGTTGTGTTAAATCGCTTGTTGTTCGTCGGAGAAACGATTCAACGTCATTGCAACAAATTGGATAATACTCAACACACATCATGAGTAAAAAAAGATAAAAAACATTTACTACGTTTACTTCTTCACTTGTTTGCGACCCCTATTCGTATACTCGTTGAGCGAATTTACTAACATCAACACACTATTATTTTTCTATAGATCTACTGGATTCACTCACAGGGTGAATTAATAATCATAATCCAATATAAAATATGAATCCATATATGGACAGGAGGACTTAGGGTGTCTTTTGAAAAAATGTTCTCAATACTATAATACTACTATGAAATAAAATCAACACGGACTTATTTAAATTTTCAATGCCTTATAATTTGCAATGCCTTATAATATAAAGCATTTAATTTAGTTTTTTTCTTTGGAGAGGGAACAAATAGAACACTGAGTTTCGTGAAAAATTTGTGTTTGTAAAAGATAATAAACCAAAAACTAGTTCATTTGAATTTTTCACATAAATGTTGGAATTAAGAAAAAGAAAATTCTTTGCCTTTACGAAGGCACATCGAGAACATTTTTGAAACATAGATGAATTCAAAATAGTAATACCATTGAAAATGGTATTCATTTCGATGATTACTATTTTGAATTCATCTTTGTTTCAAAAATGTTGGAATTATATTAAAAAAGTGTAATACAAAAGTCCTACATCAATTTATTACCTGAAACTTCGGCATTTTACTCCTTTCGTGGGAGTTGTAGTTTTATTCGATACAAATTGTTTTTTCCCCTAAACGGTCACCCTCTTTCACGCTATACCGAGGATCACCAGTATTTTATTTTTTCTTTTATTTTTGTTATATACTTTTCTTTCCCCAATAGGTTTATTACTACTACATATTATCTTTCTTATAATATACATTATCCAACCTGGTTCAATAAGAATTGGAAAATTGTTTTAGGACAGTTTGAGCAATATCTTTGCAACATTTCATGTGTGCGAACCTTACTCCGTTCTATTTACAAAATATTAAAAATTTTTTTCGATGCTTTCGTAAACGAGAATTAATTGTTACCTTCTTAATTTGACACATAGACATCAAATTTGTTTATTTCCTTCGACAAAGCATGTACATTTGAATGGTGAGTTTTTTTAGTGTGGATATCGTCTTAACCTACTGCTCTCATAGGAACCGAAAGAAATTCAGAAAAGCCCCCGACCCGAAAGGATGAAAGCTCTTTCTTCAACCCGGAATAATTGAACGTGAATGAGCAGCATAAAGGTGGGAAAATTAATGATGCCCTCGCTCCAGAGCTTCCTTTCATAACCGCTCAGTTTTGTTAAAAACGTGAAATCGTATCACGGACTTAATAGACGGATATCTTAATGGTCCGACAATGAGGTAAACAGTTGAAGTGGCTGGTAACAAATGAAGATTAATGTTAGTCCGATTCCCACAGGCGTTCGACTCTCTGGCCCGCCACAATGGAACCACTCCAGCGTCGTTTATGGCCCGATTTTTGACAGTTTTTTCGCATTCAACCGGCGCTTTTCAATGCGACCAGAGTGAAAGGAACCGGGGTCATATTTTATGTTTATGAGGACTCCGTTTGAGATGATGAAACGATCTCTCTTTGATTATGGTAAGAAGCTGAGGCTGAGATAGAACCGTTCTGGCACTTTGACCAAACCAAGAAGCATGAGAGTAAAATGTAACACTCATTCTAAGGTCCGGACAAGTCCATCTTTTCAAACATTTATACGTATCAGAAGTATTCTAAAATAGAAATTCAGGAGATATTCGAGATATATTATCTTAATCATTTCAACCAAACAGATAGACAAACAGGATGGTCCAACGAAACATTAACACCTCTATTTTACGATTTTCAAATAAAAATGGCTAAAATTGCTCAGAGCCGTCAATTTCTGATTCGAGGAAAAATAACTTTTTTTCAGAACCGTGCGTAATTACCTACTGTTTCCCGCACTTTTTCTGGCTCGGAAAGTGTCACCTTCCGCACTAGATCGGGAAAGTAAATTTACGATACCTTTCAGATGAGATCAATTAATCAACTCACTTATATCTCCAGTTGAATATTTCAAATTAAGCGGCTCTATCGATGTTATAACAATTTATTGAAGCAATTTTTCGTTTGAAAAATATCAAAAGTATAATTTTCCGCATTTGATAGGAAAATAACTATTTTCTACAAGCATGCACTTTCAACCCTTTTCGCGCACCCATATCGATTCGTGAAGAGTCACATTGCTAAACAGTGTGGGAAAAACCCTTGCTTTTCCATGCCTGCACACTTTCTGTACAGGATTTTTCCAGCATACTTTCATTGAAGAATGAACTGAATTATGATATGTCTCTATGCCCCGAACGCCACTGATAAGGTTACTATGGATTGGTGAATTAACGTTTGTCATTCGAATGAAATGTTTTGAATATATCAAATCGAATTGATCTGTGTGTTGAATTCGAAACGATCTCATAAAAGACTTTGTGGAAAAATACTGTTCCTAACTCGTGCGGAAAGTGTCTTCCCGCACTCAAATATTTATCCGAACTCCGTTAACCGACGTTCGGCCAACGCCAGTTTCATGCGGAAAAAAATTTCTTTCCGCAGGTGTTTCGATAAGTAATTTTGAAGATCGCATCATGTACTGTCCGACCCAAAAATTTCTCATCGAAATATTTATCGATAATGAAATTATAGCGAAAATATTGAAAGAGGCAATGTCAAATTTGTTTCAAGAATAGTATCCGTAATCGATACATTTGGTAGGTGCACTTCTCGCAACTATTGAAGAAACAGAAAAATTTTTCAAATTTTTTGGGGTTTTTCAACAGGCTGTATCTCAGTGAAAAATGGTCGTATGAAAGATAGAAAAATTCAACTTTTGAAGATTGAAGACTCTAGTCTTTTCAGAGTACCGGCAGCCATGCAATCATCGGAAAAGCACGAAGTAAAATGTTTTTGAACTTTTTAAATTTTTTTTTGTTCTACGCGCATGGAAATTTTTTTTCAGCTTGACCGATGCAAAGCCCGCATATCCTGTTTATTCAGGTCTAATTTGTTTTCACCAGCCTCGGAAATGACCATTTTTCTTAGAGATATCCCATTTTGAATTCAAAAGGACCCTTTTTCGCTCAACTGCCGATATCTCCGAAACTACTGGAGGTCTATCAAACCGACAGCCAGTTTCTTTTTTTGCAGAAAATTTCCTACAAAAATCGTTTATGTTTAATTAAGAAAAAAAAAATTTTTCACCTGTAACGGTAATGTGAAAAAGAGCAAGAAAATGCCATTTTAGCATTTGTTGCTTTACGGACTGTATCGTCATCAATATTGGAGGGAAAGCGAAGGTTAGAAAAAAATTTCACAGCCTAATATACCCCAAATGCCCCCCTCAATCAGTATTTCGTTTCGTGAAGCGGTTTTCCTGGACCAATCGATCGAAACTTTGAAAGAATCAAGGGAACAAGGTTTATGTTCCTTGAACTTGTACTAATATTTTTGATAATTATTGATTTAATTTTTTCAGTTATTAGTTAATTTTGTATTTGCTGAAGATCGAAACAAAATTAAAAATTTTTTTTTTGTCCGAAAAAATTTGGAAAGTTTGAATGAAAAACTATTTTCTCGTTCTCTGCCTAAAATTTTATTGAATTTCTGCTCAAGCACGTGTGTTCATGATTCTTCAGAAATGAGACAATATGGTTTGTCAGCTTCACAATATTCAACGACACAAAACTTTTTGTTTTTGAAGAGTGTGTTTATCAGTGTTGTGTGATTAAATTTTAGGAGAAATGAAAGCCTGTGGTTCGTCAGCTCCACAGTATTTTATGAGAACAGAAAAATTCTACGGCTCATTGTTTTCGAAAGAAAAATTTTTAAAAAATTCCTGAAATTTGTAAAGGTCTTTTCTTAGAATTGAAAAGAAACAGTTAAATTTTGTTCTGAAAATATCGGAAAAAAAAATTTACTTTCAGTGAGAATTTCTATTTTTTTCTCGATATTTTCAGAACATAATTCACCAGTTTTTCTTATATTTTTTATAATCTGCAAAACATTCAAAATTGAGTAGAAAGTAAAAAGAAACCAATAATTAATTTTTGAAAAGAAGAGGACAACTTTAAGGAACGAATACCTTGTTCTCTTAATTTTTTCAGAATTTGAATCAATCGCTCCAGGAAAACTGCTTCACCGATCGATCTACCGATTTGGGGGGGCCTTTGGGATACATAAAGCTGTAAAAAATTTTTATAACCTAAGCTTTTCCTCCGATATTGATGAAAATAGAGTTCGTTAACCAACAAATGACAAAAGGGCAGTTTCTTGCTTTTTTTGCACATTACCATTACAGGTAAAAAACTTTTTTTCTTAATTAAACATGAACGATTTTTGTAGGAAGTTTTCTGCAGAAAAAGAAACCGGTTGTCGGTTTGATAGGCCTCCAGTAGTTCGGGGATATCTACAGTTGAATGAGATAGGGTTTTTTTACATTCAAAATAGGATATCTCGAAGACAAATGGTTATTTCCGAGGGTGACGAAAAACGAATTAGACCTTAATAAACAGGCTATGCAGACTTTGCATCGGTCTGGCTCAAAAAAAAATTTTCATGCGCGTAGAGCCAAAATAAAAATTTTTTCTTCGTGTTTTATCCCAGGATTGCAATACTGCCGGTACTCTGAGAAATGGTTTACAAATAAGTTCATAAACTAGAGTCTCCAAACTTCAAAAATTGATTTTTCTATTTCTCATATAACTATTTTTCATTGAGATACAGCATATTTGGAAAATTTTTCTGTTTTTTAATTATTGCGAGAAGTATATTTATTGGTATGTAGTTCATTTTTGGAAATATGTACTTCAGCCTGAGCGATGGTGAATATGTACTAGAATTAAAATGGTTTTTTCTGTATAGAAGGAAGGGGTGAATTAATAACATTATATTCTAGAAACAACAACGGCTGTTTTCAACGAACGACAACCTGGAAAAAACGTATCCGCTGCTTATGTTGTGCAACTAGCCAAATTTGCCGCCACTGGTGAAGTCCGAAATAAAAAGAGACTGCATGAAAGTGACGAAGCGGGAGACGTGACTGTCTTAGGTCATGTAGCGATGGTTCCCTCTTTGAGTACTAGAAAATTGGCATAAATTTCTTTATATGTCAAATGAAATTTCAAGATTTATTTGTGAGATTTATGGAAATCACATAATCGGTCCTTGTTCATACCCGGTAATAACACTGGCCGAATTTATTCAGATCTAGTGGATAAATTTATTGGTCCAGAACTCGTGCAAGAATTGGAAATTGGAGAATGCCAACAAACGATCATTTTCAAACACGATGTTGCACCACCTCATTTCTTCCAACCGGTTTGTCAGTTCTCAAATGAAAATTTTGCTCAGGCCTGGATTGAAAGAAGCTGACATACTGAGTGGTTACACCGAGGGTTAAACTGGACTTTTTTCTATGGGGGGATTAGAGTGTACTCGATAAGATCTTCAAAATGAGGTACCCCCACCGGTATTCAAAATCGTTCGTACATAGATTCGCGAATCCGAATATGCCTTCTCGAACTGTTGTTCACTAAGAGTTCACTGAATATCTTAAATGGAAAATGGAACACATCAGATTTAGAAAATTCATGTCAGCATTATCTGGATGGGTACTCCTGGCGTTGGACGTATAACTCACGCATTCTTGTGAGTCCAAAATGACACGTCACTGAGATAATTAGAACAAGAAATCATTTTTGAAATCCTCGGTCAGTTTGTGACAAATAATGCAACATGCCGTTTTTTCGTAGGAGGCGCCGTTTTATACAAAAAAATAACACATCCTATCACGCATTTTAAATTTTTTGAATAATTATCGCGATTCATCGGATTAATACATCAGAATCAACAATAATTCGGTAGAGCTGCTATAAATATTCAAAATTACACTTTGGACGTTATAAATAATTCATACAATATCAAACAGTTGAATATTGTGTGCATAAAAACCGTTACTAATTCCCTCAATGATCATTTGACTTCACGCAAATATTACTGATCTATTTTTTGTCTCACAGCCGTTTCCAACATAATTGTTTTCGTATAAAAATGCAAAACGAAAAAAAAAAAGATTTTGAGTTTTTTTTTGTCACAAATTGAACGTAAAATTAAAAAATTATTGATGAAATATCTCAGTGGCAATCATTTTCATCTTCGAAAACATTGGGATTATTACCCGTATGATGAACATAATAATTCTTGATTACAAGTCAAAAATTATAAAATAACTTTCAACTCTTTGAACTCAACAAATTCCAATTTCAAGAGAATCTTGAACACCCCGGTATATCGCATGAAGTAGCATTCGATACCAAGGGTTATTTTAAGGCAAAGTCCCACCGGTATACACCCTTATTGGTGATGATTTGCAAAAACGTCGAAAAAAAGGTCACATCGATAATTAATCTGCTTAAAACTTGAAGTGTAGAATTTAAGTACATCTAAGGATGTATGTTTGAAGGAAACTAAAAAAAAACCATTTCGGATATCTATATGGGGTTATTCAAAGAAAGGTGACGCCGTCTTTAGGATAAGTAGTAAAGTGAAAAATAATTTGATTTTGCTAAGTAAAACTTTTTGCCAATTGTGAGCAAAAAAGTACACAATTTTTTATAATTCTGCCTGAACTAAAGGCAACATTGTGATTTAATTTGATAAAAATGTGTTTCGGAAATTAATGGATGAAGTGGTATTTTTGTCTGACTCTCTTAGATTAAGGTAGTTAAACTGTTTCTAACAAATATTATTCAACATATTTCAAGTGAAATCAAACATAATTCAATTTTACTCTTGGTAGAAGTCGATATTGTGTACGGTTTCTGTAATATTTTGATATGAAAATTATGTAATAATTAAGTCGATGCTGCTTCGAAGTAACGCAGTTATCAAGTTATTAATTATTATTTTTATTAATAAAAAAAATCTCACGATTTATGGAGAAGCATACCTTCAATAATAATATAGATACTGGCACCAATCGGACAAAGATTGTCTGAATTGTGACAGTATCTATGTTATTTTCATTAATCAGTATGTGTTTTTGATAATTAAATATGTTTTGTCGTGTAAAAACATCATCAATAAAGCTCAAAACATCGTGATTTTTTTAAACGCTTTTTTTCTTCAATACGGAATACGGATGGCTTTACGAAAATTTTTCACTGAACAAACCCTAATTATTCCTAAATTTTCAACCTATCCTTCTCTCAGTACAACCTGTATATATGAATATTTATGAAGCCCTGTTTTTCGTTGTCTTCGAATCACGCCTGAAGGGCTGCACTATTCCGTTATTTTTTTCGTGTAGTTTTCACAAAAGAATTCAGAAATTTGCCCGGAGCATAAGAAAAAAAATTTGAGATAACTGAAAGATGGTCTGGCGCATTCGCCAATTTGGGAACCTGGGATACAAATATCCAATATACTTATTTCTCATCTAGGTGTTTGAATTTATGTGTTTTGAAGTGTAAGTCGGTAGCTTTATTTTCAGATTCAAGTTCGAATAACGCTTTTTCAAGAGTTGTCTCTTCGGTGTTGGATTTTAGTTGGAACTCTAGTTTTGTTTTCATTCTCATTCTCTGAAGTCGGAAATTTGATGCCCAAAATTTTTGGAGTTTGTACTTTGACGTTATGTTTGTTTCGAGGAATGTTGTGAAACACAGATGTCTAAATACATGCTGTTTTTTCTTGATCAGATTTTGTTTTGAGAATAAGAGCAATGATTCGTTAAATGAAGTGTAGATGGCGCTAGTCACAACTTATGAAAGATTGTCGATAATTTATTCGAATATTTGAATATATTCTATTAGAAAATCAATGCGATTTTTGACATTTTCACAATTGTATTGTATGCGCATAGGTAACTCTTTTATTAGTCGAGCTGTCATGACTCTTATCTCTTAGTAATTTCGAGCAGACTGCCAGGATCGTATTTGGGACAAAATGACAGAATTCATGTTTTGTATTCTGTGATATTTTCGATTAATTCAATATTTCATTTAGATCTCATCCATGCCGGACTCTTCCGTTAACTTGTTATAGTAAATATATATTTTACGTAGAGGTGTTGGGTGTTGTGTGTACTTCATTCGGAGAATAGTATCGAGTTGAAGCTGTAGGAATGTGTGAATTAACCTTAATTCCACCCTGGAAGGACAACCCGTAGAATCTCCTTCTTATGCGCCAGGTTATTTACGACGTTATCTATGTTTGAACAGACTATAGAACTAAAGGTTAATTATAGATACATTCGACTGATGAATGAATTGTTCTGATAATTGAGAAAAAAACAAGAGCATAGGCAACGTTCATCTTCAAAGAAAAAAGAAGTTAAAAAAATGAACAAAAAAAGAGTGAAGCAGCAATATTCATGAAGAGAAAACAACTGACAAAGGTGAAAGTATGTATTGTTCTGCCAGTTCTAGCAAAGAATCCAAGAGCAAAAAGGAATATGATTACAACGTCGGTGACTCAGTAATATGGTGAAAATAGAAACAACTGAATCGAAACATAATTGATGAATTAAGACTTCGACAGACAGACTTATGAGGAAGCAAGGGCGTCGCTAGAGATTTTTTCTGGGGGGGTAAAAAAAATTAGGATGTAGTATATTGTCCCTATGTAATGATTGTACGACTTATTTTTCGAAGGTAAATATTTTCCTGGGGGGGGGTAATTACCCCCATTACCCCCCCCCTAATCGACGCCAGTGTGAGGAAGGGGAGCACGGGGTAATGGAAGAGGTCGGCAAATGAGAGCCATTGTGATTTAACAAATTAATGTAATTGACGGTATGAAGCCATGCGTTTAGTCAGGAGACACATCCGCGCATAAAATCGTGGATTTTTACCGCGAAAGTAAGCATGATATTTTATTCCTATTTCATCATGTTCATATTCATTAAATCCATAGATTCAATCACTTACTGAAGCTTTTTCTTCAATTGCGGTTGAAGGTTATTATTATATATATTATTATTTTTCAAAACGGTATTCAGCGGTAAATGGGAGCCTACATTCTCGGAAAAGGAAAATTTTTGTGCACTTTGTTCTAATACTGAAAAAAGTGGGGAGATGTGGTGCCGATGCAGAAGTTGTTGAAAATTGGTTCATAGGAAATTTTCTGGCAGCGATAGTTCAGCTTCTTACATTTGTTGTTTGGATCCGTAAGATATGTTCTTTTTCTATAATTCTGTCTCCATTCTGCTTGATTTTCTCAATAAGTAAGGTTCTTAACAAGATCTCATTTAAAGTATGTTCAGTTCAACTCTCGCGCAATAATTAATATCATGGTTCCCATGTGAACGTGATATAGGCTCCCATTACCACAAAGTGTCGGGTAATGGGAGCGATTGACTTTTTATGCGGAATCGTTATTCTACCAAGATACATGAGCCGGTCAGAGGAAAAGTGGTATAAGTCACAAATTCCGAATTTTTGAGTTATACCATAGAGTATTGATATAATTATATTCATACTTAATGGTTATGCCGATATTTAGGTGCATAGGGTTGCGTATCTCTCTTCTTATAACTGATATAAGTTGAATCATCGTTTGGACCGAGTATGTAACAATCATTTCCATACCTATCAATGCCATTATTAATCAATTGCCACGTGAAACCTGAATTCCCAACATTTCACTCAATTGCAGTTAGACCACTTTTCCTCTGGACCACATGAGTGTAGTTAATTCAAAGTGTAATTACAACATTTCTGTATTATTGTTCTAAGAGCTCCTAATGAAAAAAATTATAGGGAGGTATATTTTAACTCGGTAGATAATGTCGAACAATATTATAATCCCAATTTTCATGATCCAAATTGGTCCAGTTCTAAAGAAACATCTAATAGGCCGTTGGTACAACCTGTATATGTCCAAATGTTTTTCAAAACATTTTCGATTAACATATAAGTATAGCCCTGCATGATAGATTTCGGTTCTAAATATGGATTTACAAAAAAAAAGATCAAAAAATTTTCGGTAACAAAGGAAAGATTGACTTTTACTTACATGAGACGTACTGTGTTACCACGACGATATCTCGAATATATTCCATTTATCTCATTCTCCTCCGCTGTCCTTGTTCCTCCTAGACCAATTGGTCTTCCTACACGATGCCTATAAGGGATGCGGTTGTCATGGATTTATTACCACGGCTACTGTAAGCAGAGCTGCGGCACTAAGAGAGTTAATTTAAAGACAATCTGATTGGTGTTGTATCTCCTATTTAATTACTATTTTCCATTATGTGGCTATTTATCTCTTTCATTCCATCTCCCTCTTGCCAGAGGTTCTTTTTCGATCTGCGCGCACGTTTGTTATGCACAGGATGACCAAATTTAATGCTCTCTGAAAGCAAAGCGTGAACAAATCTAGTTAAATTTTTTTTTAATAAATATATATCATGAACGATTTTGATTTTGTTTCGAATTACAGGTGTTCCTTGCTATATGAAATTATTAAATTTTAGTTTGTATGCCTTACATAGTTGTTTTTCTTTTTTATTAATTTCCTTGAGACATGCTGGCCTTCGACGCTAGCGCTGAAGACCTATCCTCAAACATGGTTGAAGAAATTATCTGGAAAATTATTATTTCAAATATTTCTCATGTCATTGATACTGAAAAGAGTTTTGCATGGAATTCTGCGTTCTCGTGATCAATCTCACTGATGTTCTTTGACAAAAGAATTGTAGTTCCATCGATACCTTCTGTGCTGATGTTATTCAGGCAAGTGTCCGGTCGTGTATCATCCAGATCACGTCAAATGAAAACGAAATATAGATCAGAATGTGCTCTACCAGATATGGATAAATAGTTTCTCTATTTCAGTATCGTAATGATTTCATTACAGTACTAAAAGTAGTGCTGTAATGAAACTCATTACAGCATTGTTTTCAGTTATATTTTTCGTTTTGTGGTTGTCAGTACTGACCTCAGATCCTCACAATTTTCAAATCAAATTAATTCAAATTCCGCAATCTGGCAAATTTTGTCATACCAACTGCCAAGATACAGAACAAAAGTCACTAATTTCAATTTTTCATTTGAATTTCGAGAGTTTTCCACAAAACTTTACCGAAATGAAGAAAATATCGTCTAAGACTAGTTGCAGAAGGCAATTCCAACACTCATACATTTCGCATTCGTGTTGGAATAGGAGCTCATTCTGCAACTTGTTTTAGAATATTCTATTATTTGGAAGACTTGCAGTTTTCGAAATGTTGTTGTTTTATGAAAATGTTGAATTTTCCCATTTCGAATACTTTCTCATAACATAGGTACCATCGAACTAATTTCAAATCCGTTTCCTCCCGTGAAAATTGTTGAATGATTGCTTCAATTTATGCACTGAAAAATCTCACAAAATATAACGGGATTCTGAAAAAAAAAGGAATTTATCCCGATCCTATAAGATATGAAGCGGAACTTAAGAACCGCATTCGTATTCTGCAGTCAAGAAATTTGGATACTTAAAAAAGATCATTTCTCAATCGATGCAGGGTGGTCATTTTGAGAATTTTCTCTAATATAAATTGTGATTTATCTTTCTCACCACATTATGCATTTTTCTTATTTTATAAAGTGACTGACCTAGATTTGTTGATATTAGGACTCCTGTGCGCATGTTATTGGAATTAATGAAAAATTCCACTTCAAATAATATTTTTGGACTAATTAAAATTTTTCAATGGAATTATTCATTATGATATAGAATAATGTGCAAAATGAAAGGTTTTTTAGAAAAATTGACAAAATTAGATTTTCACTCAAATATTTTCGTTAAACATTTGACTATCTTCTGTTTTAAAAAGGTATCACATGTATTATAACTTTTCCTCACAGAATAGGGAACTTTTCAACCAAATATGCAAGAGGTCCAGAGCTTTTTTTTACACCATCTCAGATCGAATTCGACACAATGAAACACTTTACTGAAACGTGAATTTTAAACCTTTGGTTTCAGAATACTCGTTTAATATTTTGTACTACTCTCATTGCATGAATTGACGCAACCATTCAATAAAATTCGCGGAAAAAGCTGATTTGAAAAATATATATTTATTGTAGCTATAGTAGGAGAGAAAAAGTATTCAACATTCTCAAAAAACATGAAATATCTCGATAACTGCTAGCCTTTTATAAAAAAATTCAGGTAGAGCACATTTTGGTCCACATTCCGTTTCTGTTTTATTGGGTCTTTTTGGGACATCCTGTTTGTTTCGACGTGAGATAATTTTTTGTGAATTAGAGTAGGGTACTTTTGAAGGTATCTATGTTCTAATCACCAGTGATCATATATCTGACATTTTCCAGAAGGCAAACATCGAGTAAAATTCAAATAGTTTGAGGCTTTCACGACCGCATATATACTGATATTGAAACAGTCTTCCAGGCTTATTGGCCGTGGTCCATTAGGAGTAATTTCACCTAACGCTTCGCCTACAACTGCGGTAGGCATCTTTAAAGGATACTTGGTCTGCGTTTGTACAATCTTAGACGTGACTGCGTTATGTGGACTATATTTTTGTCGATTGGATACACGAAGATGGAGAATTGCAAGCCTTCTTAACCCATCCTAAAAGTAGGCACCCAAATATTCATTTTACTATGGAAATTGAAAAGGATTGTGCACTACCATTTCTAGACGTCTTAGTAAAAAAAATCTAATGGGAAACTGGGACATAAGGTTTATAGAAAACCAACTCACACTGACAGATATCTACACAAGTATACCAATCATCAACCGAAACAGAAACGAGGAGTTATCAAAACACTCGTAGAGAGAGCCTGATGATTGTGCGAGCCGGAATTTCTGGAGGATGAACTTGGACATCTACAGCTTGCATTCGTCGCTAATGGATATAATGCTAAGGAAAGTCAGAGGGCAATAAGACCAAAATTTTCTACACATGATGATAACACGTCACAACTCCCCCCCAATGGAAAAGCCATCTTACCACAGATAGAATTGGTAGAACATAGAGACCGTTTATAAGCCGACACAAAAACTTGGGCAAATGAATAGAACTACCAAAGAAAAAGCCGACTTTACAAGCCGGTATTTACAGGATATTTTGTGACTGCGGCAAAGTCTATATTGGTACAACAAAAAGGAGTATCAATACGAGAATAAAGGAGCACGAACGATGCTATCGACTGAATAAGACAGAAAAATCCACACTATCAGAACATGCTCTAACAGATTGACACAACATAAATTTCTCAAAGGCGGAGATTATTTCCAATACCAAAAGTTACTATCTCAGCTGAACATGGAAGCCATTGAAACTTATAAACACAAAAACAACATAAACAGGAGAGAAGAGACCCCGTTTTTACATAGCGCCTGGTTACCGACCTTAGAAAAAACAAACATCAAGCCGATACGAAGCGGAAACGATCAACATCGCGCACGTGAACTCACCACCTTTTCCTGCCAATAACCGTATTATAGATAACACTTCCGGTTCGAACATATCAGTATTGAAATTACTCTTAATGGACCACGGCCATTGGACTTTTTCAATAAAATTGAAAAAACATCGATTGAACCTGTTTTCGATCTATATTTGCATGAAAAAATTGGTCTGATATTGTTCACATTAAATTGCATTTCAGAATATTCAAACACCTTTGTAACCACTGGTATAATAAACAGTTCAAAATGCTATATGAGTGATGCTTCGTACAACATAGCATAACTAACTACCCAGTTCACAATTACTTCGACAGGTCGAATAAACCAGATTGCATCTTATCTTTAATGATGAGTTCCTCCTCAGATTGCCAATGTTCAAAAATGGCAATAATATCAGAGCTGCAGAAAAAAACCATGGCTAGGGTTGCAGCGAATGGAACGAATGCAAAGATAAAATAAGACAAAATAAGATACAGGGGTCGATCAGAAGAAATCCTCTCGAACGGAAGCTTGATGTAGGTTCCAGGCATTTTGCCAGATACCGATCACGGTAGCATTCCTCCGTACCACATGTCCTGTACATCAATCGTCGAACCTCGCGCACGCAGATGTCTCCAGCTTGAATTTCGATGCAATTAAGAACGGTCATAGTCTAACAGCGATCCCACGTTAGTTATAGCTCTGTTCATTTCGCCCAAATATGTAAATCGCTTATTCAAATTATGTGAAAATCGCGGATAACGAGTGCTAAACGAAAAACGGTGACGCGGAGGTATGATGGCATGTCTTCGACAAATCTATTGTTTCAGGCCGAGAACAAACCCATAAATAACGCAATTCCTATTTAAATTGACGTTTATGTATTTACTGAATTTACCATAGGCTACTTACCGTCCGTAGCTGTCCCATCAACTGTTTGCGAGCTATACTAAGGACTGTAGCATGATGATGGCTGTCCATCACCATCGGTTCTGCTGCGACAGAAGACACGACCACGTCTTACCATTGTGCTCATGATGATGGATGTTTATTTCCTGGCAAATTGTATAAAAATGAATTGCTCACAGTTTTTTCATACATAAACTATGAATATATAGACAAACACGGCAATATTAACATATAAGCACAGAGTGTACATAGTCGCGCTGTTTGGCTAGTACCAAATTGTTGAAACCTGTCTATTTTCAAATCTCTTTATTGGCACTAAAATTCTTCAGAATTTTATCTAGCAGTCCCTGCAACAAAATCAATTAGAAATGTTCTGACTAATAGAAAAGAGGTCAGTGCTTAAAACTCCTTCATTAATTTGTGAGGGGCCAAATCCTTTCAAAAAATTGTTGTCTAACAATGAAACAAGAAATAGCACTTCGAACTTTGTCGGAGTCTATATCATACTACCTCATACGACAAATTCGTAAATTCATGAATATCTCCAGAAGGGTAGAAATTGTTTCATTTATCATTTGATATTTGTCAATAGATGATAGATATAGATTACCCAATAATAAGATCCGTTTGCACCATCGTTCCTTAAATATTTAAGTGACGTTTCGATCCTTAAACCTAACCTGAAATTTAAGGGTGGAATTATAACCTGAAATAATTTGTCAACCTGGCTGAACATTTGTTGTTTTCTATGAAATTGTAGCAAAAAATTTGAAATTTCAACTAGCATGAAATCACAGTAAAGCTAGGTTAAGGAAATGATAACTATCATCTGTATATCCGTCCAGCCAATGAAAATTCTTTATTGAACTAGGATGAACAACATGAAAAACTGAAATATCACTGGATAGAACTATTTGAGGGTCCCTACATAGATAATAAAATATTGTTCTATATTCTAAGGTCCTTTACGTAAGAATTCCATTGAGTGGCAGTCGTGCAACTGTCAATATTTAATTGATCCTTAACTTTAAGGAACGATGGCGCAAACGGATCTAAATATTGGTGACATTGATCCATTTCATCTAGAAACTTATTGATATCAGAAATCTGGCTTTTATTTAACAAAGTACAAGTTGACCCCATAATTTTTTTTTCATAATGATGCTATCCAAACCTTAATGATATTTTAATTTATTGTTATTTTATATTCACGCTTTCTTATTTCTGAAGGTCTTGACGTTTGTAGTATTTGAGTTCTTGATGTGGGAAAATATGAGTCTGATATCATTGCTATCATTTCATCCTGCAGAAGAGGACACACGTTTTCGAGGAAGTATGAAAATTCTCCAAAAGTGGCTAGACGTTTCTATCTCATTCTCAAAATTGAACAGTTTGTGGAATGTCCGTTCAAAACGAAAATTAATTTCTCGAAAATCCCTGAGTCACCTGCCTTATATATGGTTAATCCGAAAACGGATTTGCATAGAATGACCAAATTTAACTGCTCATAAAAATGGATGCATTCAAATCTGTTTCCGCCTTCAATAATATCGAGTAATTGATTTGTCATGAATATTCAACGAGAATTGTCTTCCTCGGGGACAGTTCAAGGGCAACAGTTATTGTTTGTAATTATGTTTTATATTTCCTTCGTCCAAACAATGAGAAAATGTTAGAAGAAGCTATTATTAATTTGATAGTTTGGAGGAATGAATTGTTCGTGTTGAATATCCTTAATAAATATTATAATTCTGTTTGTCGCCTGGCCACTGGATTATTCGCGAAAATATTTAATAACAAGGCAAAGGATGAGACAAGGACACTGATAGAGCAAGGAAATGGACAAAAATGCGGACTAGGTAGTATAGGTCGAATGGAAATTTGCTCGAAATATTCAGCTAGGTAATCAGGAATCTTGCTTTGTTACAAATTTGTTATATTCTTATTCGAGAATTGTTGCCATATTTATGTTTCTAACATTTCATTTTCGTTACTTCTTGATTAAGCAGAGTCAGATGAAACTTCATCGACTATGGAGAGATCATATATTGTTGTTGGCTTTAACATTACCTTTGAAATAGTAGATATCAAATATTATTCGTGAAACTTGGCGAATATTTTGGTCAGATTGAAATAAATGGTGCGTATATGGAATGAAAAAAATGAACTTACACAAATTGAGGATAGAAGAGATGGAGTAGTAGCAAAGCTTGCAAAGAAATAGTGGAGGATATTTCAAATATAATATGAATTCTTTCAGTAATGAAATTTCCAGATTATGTAATAAGAAATATTTCATTTATTCATTTTATTGTTAGTTCCCCTTATAACTAATTAATTTTTGTAAATTTATCAGAAAATCTTGACATCTCAGCATCTCCATTACTTTTTGAAAGAGGATTAATTACATCACAAAACTAGTCCATTCATTAGAATAATGATCGGAAGTAGAGTTTGAAAAATTATTTTCAACATAAATTCCCGAAGATGTTTCTTGTAACTGCTGATGAGAAACGTAAGACATCTCTTGAACACTTTATTCTGCAATTTTATCCGATATTTTAATTGTTTTGGAAGAGGATGGGAACTTCAATATTTTGTTTGAAATCTCAATTAGTATATTCATTCTATCTAGTCTATATCAGCAGATTTCCAGTCACAGTGACGTTTTATGGATGTAATGTTGCCTTATCCTAAGAGTAACAGAGCTTTTCCTGAAACATTTACCTGTTGGGCTCTCATAAATGTCTTACCCAAGCCATTTTGCAATTAATCTGAGAATTTCTTATATTTAATGTATCCCAACATGTTCGTTCATCCATTTGAGACTTGAATATAAAAAAAATAATCTGTTACTTTTTGTGAGCTTTGCTCTATTCTCGCGGTGTAGCTCAATATAATCTGAATTTGTCACAATAAATTTTTCAACAATCAATATTGTTCCAGCATTTTCAATGGCATCAACAGTGACGGTCCCAAGGGAGGGATGGGGGTTCGATGATCCCCCCCAATGTTGAACGAAGTTTTCAAATTTTCAAAGCAGTCGGCAGATTTTCAAAGGGTTTGAAAAATTTCAAAGCAGTTGGAAAAACTTCAAAGCGGTTCGAAAAATTTCAAAGCAGGTGGAAAAATTTTCAAAAGGGTTGAAAAAATTTCAAAGTAGTTGGCAAATTTTCAAAGCAGTTGGAAAAAATTCAAAGCGGTTGGAAAAATTTCAAAGCAGGTGGAAAAAATTTCAAAAGGGGTGAAAAAATTTCAAAATTGTTGGAAAAAATTCCTAAGCATTTGGAAAGAGTTCAAAGCAGTTGGTAAAATTTCAAAGCAGTTGAAATACATAATTCCGAGAGAGTTATGAATATATGTATCGCCGGCAATAAATGGTATTTAACCCAAAATTTTTACCAGCAAGTGTTCGAAGAGACCAATGCAAGAAGTATATAGTTTTCAGTTACGTCGCATGGACTGTGTCATAAAAAACCATCTGGTATCAAAAATTTAAGATGTTTCTATCAGATAAGCAGAATCATCAGTAGGTACGCTGTTTGTACATTGTGTTATAGTTTTGCGAATAAACAATATGTGTGAATAAATTCAAATAATTAATCGAAAAACATCAACAGTGACGTTTGAGTTATGCGTTGCCTTATAAAAAATTACAAAAAAAAATGTATGAACAGAGAATGCACGAAGGACAACAAGTGTGAAAAAAAAATTATGGGCAGGGACCACAGAATATCGGTGGCAATTTATTTTATTTTTTAACTATAAAAACTTGAATTGACTACGCAAGTTATATACTTTCTCAAATCGATTAGATCGTTGTCATTTGGGATCTGAAATGAAAAATTTTGAAACTCGATTTTCCCATAGGAAAACGAGGATATGTTGAAAATTTTCTGTTTTAACTCATAAAGTTCATAACAGATAAAATATAATTTAAAATGAATTTAATTAATATTTGTTAAATTGAATGAGACTTGCACAGGATTAGTTAAATATGTGTACCGAGCTTTCTGGGGGTGATAGTTACATTGAGAAATATGAATGGTTTTATAAATAAACCCAGAGCCCACAATGCATTTCAAGGGAGATATATCCTTCTAAAGTTGATTAAATTTTAACTTTCATTTTTATTGAAACCTTGTTGCGGCATACTTTGTTTAACAACGGCACAAGAAGGTTATATCCTCGACAAAATTAGGAACAGGCTTGTTCATGGCCTGTTGAAATATCGTTACGTATGATTCTCGCGATTGATGAATCTGCTGACATTATGTGACTACAAAAACACAAATATTTCGAAAACTGTTCAATTTTTTTGTATTTCCATATGAATACCTGTTTCATGCAATTTTCTTGGCTGTATCGAATGCTTTTATTTTTTCACAAAAACGAATACAACAAAACGAATCAAAAAAGAAATAATGACCCTCTTGAAACACCCTTTATAGCTATCTCAGAAATGTAGAAGTGAAATAAAACAATGTATTTTAACAACATACATTTCTGCACGAAAAATTTCAATCTCATGGCATTTACCGTTTAGGAGTTATGTGGAGAAATTCTTAAATTTTATCAACTTTGTAAGGATGTTAATATAATAATAATAATATAATAATAATTTATTCCTCCTTCAAGACATTTTATAATGTATAGGAATAGTCAATGAGAGAATTCCTCAATATGCATTTTGAGCCATGAGTTTATTTATCAAACTATTACCCCCATAAATCTCGGTATCTATTTTTGACTATAAATTTTACTTCAGTGTATAATTTATTATCGGTGCACCACACACTTCAAATTCTAACCGTATTGAACGGAGCCCTTGGGTGTGATGTCTGATACACAATAGGAGTTTTCTCAGTTACGTTCCCTCTATTCGATTTTCTTACACGGTCAGAGGGGGTCATCAAAGAAGAGTCATCGATTTACTGATTTCGGTCTTATCGATTCTAGATCGACTGCTAATAGGAGAAACACAATATCATTATATTTTAATTGGTAGCCTCAAATATTCTGAAATGTTTTTCCCGATTGAAATGTGGTATAGTTAATTAGTAACAGAACTCTAAATCGCCAAAAAAAGCAATGAATGAACTGAAATTGGTCTGGTCTTTTCGGGCCTTCGTCCAATTAGGATCGCAAAGGATAAAGGCAGGCAATAAAGAGAGATTTATGAATGGGACCAGCCGAGATAAAACCACAAGGTAGGGGAACCAAAATTCTAAATTTCGTATAATTTGGTATAACAAACTCGAGGAGCTGCTTGGAATGGAGGTGATCAAGATACAGTAGCCGATACAGCTGCCCAAATTGGTAGTCGCCTTTCTGTTGAAGAAGGATTCTGCCCGCAAGACTGGTCAGGATTTTTTCTTTTCTCGGAAATTGCATCTGTGGGTGGACATTTAGATTTTTCTGTTTCAATGCGATTAATGTTTACCCCTTCAGCAGAAATGAGGACACCGAACTTTCATGAAAATTCCTACCTTCATTGAGTTAGTTCTGCCAGTATTCTGTATACAGTAGAATCCGCTTATAATGACATCGAGGGGAAATGAAAAATACGTCATAATAACCGGAAGTCATATAAAGCAGAATTTCAGCAAAATAATTTTTCTTGGATTCACTTTAAGAAAAGAACGACAAATTCAGATTTTGCTTTGTTGAAAAAATAAAAAATAGTTTGTTTTTTTCGACTTGAAATAATAGCTTCATAAACCATTGTACAACTTAGAAATGGCTTCAATAGATGTCATTTTGTTCACAAAACACTAATAATCTCTTCAAAGATCTGGATTATACTAAAAAGCATGACGTCACGCGTATGTCTCGTATCGTATCAAACCTCATCGCATTAAAATGGGTAGGGTGGCTTGAGAAAACGATATAGCGGTCACTATAACCGGAAAATTTTTCGGAAAATCAAGTTGTTGTATCTGAAATCATGTCATTGTAAGCGACATGTCATTATAAGCGAAGTCATCAAATCCGGATCCTATTGTAAGGAGTTTTGAATGAAACCAAACTTTACACTGCATTTGCGTCATTATAAGCGATTGGTCAGTATAGCCGGCGTCATAATGAACGGATTCTACTGTACTATTATAATTGTGGTGAACTTTTCATGAATCATTTCAAACGGAAATCATACAAAAACTGCCTTCAATAGTAAATATTGCTTTATTCATTATTGGTTCAGTTATTTTTCATTAGAAAATATTCATTCATTCATTTATCTATTAATATATTGGTTCTTTGATTTATTTTTTTATATATTCATGAACATGAATGTATTTGAGAAATTGGACTGAGCAAAGAAAACTTTTAAAACTATAAACATTTTCAGATATGAATGAAAAATATTCTTATTGCCAAATGTTACTATAGTGTTAGTATTATCGTGAAGACAACTTTGGAAAAAAGTGTAAATGTAATGTTCTTGCAGTTTTGATATTTGCATTTCCACTTTTTCCATTATGTAATATTTCTACGTAAATGGAGCTTTACCATTAGTATACAGATTGATTCACGAAAAAGGTTAGTAGAAATATTTCAAAGGAAGACTCTAGGTGAACAACCATTGAATTCTATTTCATCTAAGTGTCACTTGCATATTATTATCAGAAAATTTGTCTAAAATCTGAGAAAACTCCTGAAACTTCCTCAAAGGGGTCTATTCCAATGTAAATAACTTGCAAATTTCTTTATGAATATTCCTAATTTTCGAGCTCCTATCAAGAAACATACCTATGCTTTTTCTTTGTCAATCAAAATTTTCATT
The DNA here is from genome assembly GCA_038502775.1 of Hippodamia convergens. Lineage (NCBI taxonomy): Eukaryota > Metazoa > Arthropoda > Insecta > Coleoptera > Coccinellidae > Hippodamia > Hippodamia convergens. The sequence continues at coordinate 42,026,933 of CM076611.1, read as the reverse complement.
GAACATACAGGGTGTTTCTATTTTAATGTTGAATTCAGTCAAGACAAAAAACCTTAAAACATTTTTTTCAGTTAACAATTCATTTCTTATTACTCAGCTGAAATCTAAGAGACATTGCAATAGATTGATTCAAGACGTATGGGAATCCTGATTTTTGTATGAAACAAAGTAACTCAACATAGCCCTTTTGAATTTAGCTAGCTAAATAAGTTTTCTTTGGACTCTAGCCAACTAAACAACGAACTTAAAATTGTTGACTGTATATTAACTTCATATTTTCAAATTGCTGGTTTATTTGTTAAAAAAATTTGAGTGGTTATGATTTATGTAGTTCAATGCATACCTATCACTCGAAATTTGAAAATTTATTACCCCAAACATAGAGTTTCTATCACTGTTCAACAGAGTTCCTGAAGAATTGAAAAAAATTTCCAAATATTGAAATGTCAAACAATTTGAAAGAGATGGTAGAATCCTATTCTATTAGTGATTTTTTGGATAAATTAGGAAGTTGTGTATCCAATTCATTGTTTCGACTTCACTTCATTTAATCATATGTTTGTGACAATCTCTGAAATGAACATTAGGCTAGCCGAGCACATGCGATTTTCTGTCACGCGATCGTTAAGTCGCGGAAATGAAACACCTACAGTGAAATGAGAATGCGCGCACATGCGACTAAATAATCGCTGCGACTAAACAGTCGCATTCAGAATGAGTCAAACTTGCGACAATTCAATCGCAATTCAGTTGCTGGCGAAAACCAAACTTCTTTGTGAGAGCGTGATTTATTTTATTTTTCGGGACTTTGTAAGGTCCTACTGATATTCTTATTTGGCTTGTAAAAGTAGGGCTACAATGCAAGCGGTTTTCAGGAAAATCCATTTTATTACTTAATGTATTTGCGAATTAGTCGCAAGTGCGCCCATGATCATTCTCGAATTGTTTTTTTGGCGATTGCGATTTATCAGTCGCGCGACAAGAAAAAAATCGCAAGTGCGCATCTAGGCTTCTTAATATTATCTAGGTTGAATAATTATGAAGGTGTACGAACCTGATGCATACTACTGTTCTGAAATGCTTATTCAAGAAGATATACGGTAATGTCCAATTTTTTTCAGGAATTCTCTGTTTTTTTTTTTCAAAGAGTAAGTATGAAAACACAATTGAAGGGAAAAGTTGTAAAAGGGGTTATGTTACAAATATGAGTTTGTGAGAAAAATAGATTGAAGTGAGGTTAACTGGAATTTTCAATAGAAGCTTGTTTAATAATTCGATTTGAGCAATTCAAAAAATCGAATTATTTAGCTAGCTTCTATTGAAAAGTGCCAATTACAACGTGAACAATCTTTTTTTTCAGAAACTCATATTTGAAACATGACCCCTTCTTCCCCTTGTTCCTCAAGTTGTATAATGATCTCGAATTGTTTTTTGGCGATTGCGATTTTTCAGTCGCGCGACAAGAAAAAAATCGCAAGTGCGCATCTAGGCTTCTTAATATTATCTAGGTTGAATAATTATGAAGGTGTATGAACCTGATGCATACTACTGTTCTGAAATGCTTATTCAAGAAGATATACGGTAATTTCCAATTTTTTTCAGGAATCTCTGTTTTTTTTTTTTCTCAAAGAGTAAGTATGAAAACACAATTGAAGGGAAAAGTGGTAAAAGGGGTTATGTTGCAAATATGAGTTCGTGAGAAAAATAGATTGAAGTGAGGTTAACTGGAATTTTCAATAGAAGCTTGTTTAATAATTCTATTTGTGCAATTCAAAAAATCGAATTATTTAGCTAGCTTCTATTGAAAAGTGCCAATTACAACGTGAACAATCTTTTTTTTCAGAAACTCATATTTGAAACATGACCCCTTCTTCCCCTTGTTCCTCAAGTTGTATAATGATATGTTTTTAATTACAAATGTCCGATTTTTTCACCGTTTTCATCGAGGTATTTCAAAAGACGTTCTCAGAAATTCCTATAATGCAGTTGGAACCGATCTGATGGTAATCTATGGATAAGTGTGGAAATATCCAAAACAATTCCATTCAAAAATTAGAACCAATCATGAAAACACATGTGATACAAATCACTTAGCAAATAATAAATGTCTTTGAATATTAATACAGCGTGGAAATATCCGGGTATTTGCGCACGTGTGCACATTTTTACTTTTTAAACCAGCAAAAATATTCGGGATAGTTGTCAACAAAATTTATTTATAGCAATATTCGAAAACGAAGACATAGCTTAAAATTTTTTTCTAGAGAAATAGACTTCGTGCTTGACTAATTATCGAATATTTTTCCTCTTGCAGTCAGGAAGATATTCAAGTATTTAGCAAGCACTCGGGATATAACTGATGAGTATTAATTATTGCATTCTCTTCATTTTTAAAATTCGGTTTTCCTTTTACATAAGGACTTAAAAAATATCTCTTCAATTTAATTTTCTTTTCGTCATTCGGAGTAGATGTAGAGATTTTGACGTGAATGCTTGGCATGATAATATCATTGGAAGAACTGCATGAAGTACCAGCTAATTTCTGCTCATTATTATTTCTAGTTTTCACCTTCTGTCATATAAATTGTAGAATTGTTTATATTTTATAATTCCATCAGGGAAGGGATAGGAATCTGAAAATTTTGGGCATATTCAAATTTTATGCAAAATCATACAAAAATCTCTGATCACCTAGCGCTATGAAATGTGTAACTCTAAACCGTTTCGCATATTTACCAAATACAAAATTCCATGCAAATCCGTCGTGGCGTTTCGATGGAATTAGTACACGAGATTTTTATGCAGGAAATTTTTATTTTTTTGACATCTTTGAGAACTCATCGAAAGAGATCATGTCACTGATTATTATTTCAAAATAATTCAGTTTATTCTGAATAATTGGTTTATTTTCTGCTTTTGTCTTTTCAGACTGTGAAGAATCTGTTCATCTCAGTCCATAGACGGGTAACACGAAGATCACGTCTTTCAAGATTTCTCCTATATTTTATATTTTAGTGAATTGTGAGGTTTTTTCCAGATGAAGTTTTTTTCCCTTTCCTCATTTAATCATACGGCAAACCTGTATGATTTTTCTGTGTTGCACCAACATCAGCTAGGTACCTTTTTGTTTCAATATGTATTGTACATATTATTTTAGCTCACGGAATCAAAACAATATATAAGATATATACCACTGAATAAAGCTTCAAATTATTCAAAATAAAAAACGTACAGAATATCTGGGGCAACAATATATCTCAATACCTACGATTCTGGATCTTGTAATCTGTTTTTTTGTGAATTGCGTTTGATCACCTGTGAGAATCACTACGTCATGTGGTCGTTATAAAAAAAGAAAGCTACCTAGCCTCTCTCATCAATCTTTTCTAGACACATGAAAAAATTTGTATACTTTCTCTCAACTATTATCAAGAAAGTTTTTCTGTAATGTGAAATTCGGACTGAATAAACGGAAAATCATTGAGTCAAAAGGCCTTATAAGAAAAAACATTTAAGTTAACTATCTAACCGATAAAATAGATACATAATGTTCACAGAAATTGTTCGAATTTACTACTTGTATCAATTGCAAAAATTGTAGCATCCGTGAAATTCGGTGATTTCTTAGGGGAAATCTTGAGTTCAAATGGCACGAAACATTGGCATTCTGTTTAGATTCACCATAAAGGATTATGTTCACTATTTAAATATACGTGATGCATTTTACACAACCGAATAACTCGAAAAATGACCACGATACGCTATCGATATTACGAGAAAAACTGACCATCATCGAACATTTCTCAGCTGAGCGTAGACCTTGCTACGACGGCATTCGACTCAGTATGTCATAGTGACCTATTATCTTGTTCAGAAAATATGAGTTTTCCAGGAAAAATTCTTTGGATCTTCTGATGAATTACTTGTCAGATCGCTTCCAGTTAGTAGAAATATGTGAATATCAGAGTGATTTTGAGAATATCAATTGTGGATACCTCAGGGAATAGTACTTGCCCCCTTATTATTTTCGATATAGGTATATGAATGACAAGGTACTGTTATATTTTATAGAGATCAAATATAGGCTGATCTTTTTTCACAGTAAACATCTAACACTGAGGAAAAAACAAAACTTCTTGAATTACCAGAATAAACAAGTCAAAATGAAGAAAATAAAAAGTATTTAGGAATTTTAATAAACCATTTTCTACAGTGAAACATTCAGGCAACGAAGCTGGCATGATAGCTGAAAAAAGTGGTTTCCAAGGTTGAGTTTTTTAGCACTTTTTAGCTATTTCCCAGATGAAATTAGTTCATAATACTCTTGAACAAAGTAATCCACTTTATAGAAATATTGCATAGGGTGGAATGTATTATTGTTTCATGAAAACAGTGGAAATCGCCGAAAATTCATTGTTGAGGTAATTTCTGGGACAAGCAATAGAGATCCAACTGATCAATGATTCAAAAAAAAGCTAACTTTTAAATTTAAGACAACTATACCTCCCATCCGCTTGCCTGTATCAGTTCAAATACTGGAGAAAATTGTTCAGCGTCAAACACATTGACAGCATAAGATATAAGAGAAATAACATAGCAGTACTCACAATGGAAAAAATATGAGACATCATTGCTTCCTTTTCTTGGGCCCTATTGAATTATTAATATACTATACCTATGGTAGTTAGGAATTCAGAAAATTTTAGAAATGTTCAGAAAAAGTTTGAACAAATTTTTGATGAAAACTGATCGTATAATTATGAAAAATTTAATATATTTGAAACATGCATAACATTAAAAGTAACCTGAGGGTTTTGTTCCTCTGGATATGTACAGTTTTTGATATATTTTTTCGTTTTATATTTAGAATATAATAGATTAAAGTTCGGACTCGAAAATTAATCGTTGTGGAATTTCATATTTATCATTTCAATTAAAACTTACTGTAAATAATTGTATCTTCAACTTTGTGGTTCCAATGCACATATTTCATTTGATTTTGATTGATAAGGATACAATACCTATATTGAAGTCCGAGCAGGTTCGGGATGAGAAGTTTTCAGATTGACTTGTTACTTCGGGGTTGATTTTCTAGAAGCAGATGCATATTTCATGTGATCGATTTTTGGTGAACTGACTCACATTTATTATTTCTCTCACTTGTATATTAGATGAAAGCATTCATGTCGAATAAATCAACTTGGCCTCCGGGCCCTGTTATTCAATATGACATTGTTACCTGATAATATCTTTATCCTAAGAGTTAGATGAAATTATATAATCTACCAGTTGTGAACGAGATATTCTTGATAATGGAATATTTGTTGGTACATTATTTGGGCTATTTCCATTATCTATACTGTTGGAATTTACCGACGTTTCGGCAGGCGAATGTTGGAATGAATTCCAACAGTATAGATAATGGAAATAGCCCAAATAATGTACCAACATAATCTACCAGGTAGAAAGGTTTACCAAATCGAATAAACGGGCATTAAAAAGCATGAAAAAGAGTTCTGAAAGTTCCTTATCGTTATAAAATAAAAAAAATTTGAGAAAACCAAATCCGCCCATAAAAACAAAGGTAAAACATCGCTACCATGGTGCAAGCCATCAATTTCCAAGGTCTGCTTCGGCGTTGAAGTGACGAAAAAATCATCCAGACGATGCGATAAACGTAAATCACCAAGAACAATATGACAAAGCCGATGCCCAGTTGCATTCTGCGTCGCGTTTTACGAGATAAGCGAGTCGTTATCACGTCATCTTATCGCCATTATCCGGCGAGGGGTCCCTCAGGGATCCGAAGCCAAGTTGCTGACCGCGAGCTCTGTACGTCTGGCCGACTGTATATCAGAACAGATGCCATGAGACAAAAGACAATCAGCCTATTAAAAGCGGACACTACACCAACAATTTATTGTTCCAATTAGCCAAATCGTGAGGATACGTGTTTTGGAAAACCAATGGTCTTTAGCGGAGACCCATAGGCGTAACAGGAGTTTTTTTCAATTGTATACCAATGGCAAGTCAACCTGATTAATAGGCCGTTCTCATTTCATCGAAGATCATGAATGCTTCAAAGATAAACGTTTTCTCATTATGTATATTCCTTGAATGAGTAGAATGAAATCGCAATTTGTGAAAACGTTCATCCTTCTAGTGATATGTTACTCACGATATTTTGCACAATTTGGTTTTGCAGCAATCACAGTAAACACCTACTCTTATGGTTCGAAATTGTTTGAGGCACATATAACACTATCATATACAGGGTCTTTCACGACGAACCTCACCCATATTTATACGGGAAACTACTGAACGTATTTTGATGAAATTCAGCACTTATAAGTATTTCACGATGCTGATGAAATCTCAAATATTTTCAAGGCATGAGCACCTCCGGTTTTTCCGGAAATGACCTCAACTTCCGTTTTTCAAATTAGAACACACCATTTTTTTTATTGCAGAAATAGATTCCTTAGAAAATTTCAAGTTATTTTGATGTAACTTTTTTCAGTTTTGGTTGGAAAATTCTCTGTGAGCGGGAAAATTCGAAAAAAAAATCGAAAATAGAGCTCCGCTGGAACAAGAATAACTTCGAGGTTTTTGGATGGAAAATTTTCATTTTTGGGATTATTCAAGATGTAAGATTGATGTATCGACTTTAAAAATCGAAATCGCGATTCATGATACAGGGGAGAAAAAATCGCTTTCAAAGTTAGGGATGACAAAATCGTGAAAAATAAATTTTTTCAAATTAGAACCCCATTTATTTATTTATGGCAGATATTGAATCTACGTTAAAAAATAATGTGAGTGCAAGCATCACACCCTTGCCCTAAAGTGGATATTTTCTGAGTTATTCACAAAAAACTGTTTTTCGTCTTGAATTTTCAGCTATTTCTTTTCTCTTCACGCCAAAACGATGAAATTTTCAGGAACTGTTATTTGAACCATGCTGTAGATTTTTCACCCCTTCTTGAAACCGACTTCAAGTTACTATTAGGAGAACCATGGCAAACTCTCGCAGTTATAACTAGAGAAGATGCTCAAAGTTTTGACCGTTCATTTCTAGACATTTATTTATACGTCTCAGGAATGCTTCGTGCGTTGCTCTTCTTATTTCATCGGGAGGAAGAGATCTGCAAAAGTGTTTAAAAACCAAATTGAGTTTAAAAACTATGAATCTAAAAATCTAAACAGACCTGAACGCATTTCTGACTCGTTCTATGCAGTCCTCTTATCATGCCTAATGGACCACGGCCAATAATCCCGGATGACTCTTTCAATATCAGTATATCCGGTCGTGAAAGCATCAAACCACAGGATTTTATTTTGTCCAAACAAAAAATTTGAAATGACATATTTCCCTTGTGAAGCATAGGTGTGTTTCAATTAATATATGGTATCTAAATAATGCTCAATGTCGTTCAAATAAAAAAAAATGTATTAACTGCAATAACTCAATATATCATAGGCGACCTCTAATCGAGAAGGTTTGTGTTAGTTTCAGATCTCAAAACTTTCCTAAAATGAATTAACCATTTAGATATACATTGTTGTAGTGTATCTACCATAATATCATCTATGCACATAGATACTCAATTTTTATAATATCATAGTGGTCCTCAAATCAAGGCAGATTTTTAACGTTCAGGCAATCAAACAATCAATGATCGAAAGAATTTTTTTTTCAAGCGAGGGTCCTTCGATAGAATCCTCTACGCCATTGGATCTATCCTAATAAGAAGAATACATCCACCGAATTCGGTTGGATGACACTTTTGTCCCTTTAACAAAGCAATCAGGGAGATAGCCACTTTTTCGGTAGTTCATTACAATATGCAGATTGGTGAGTTGATAGGTTTATGTCCTTACGGTGAACCGTCCACCTTTTCGAGTAGCTAACTGGAAAAATACACCGCAGGTTCTTGCCTTTCTTATCTTTTCGGGGAATCCGTGAATCTCATAAATGGTCAATTAGG